>JALMQS010000064.1:4865070-4949640 GCA_024734495.1 Forficula auricularia
AATTATTATGAAAATTTTCAATTTAGAGATTCATAAATATAATTCGTATCTCAGGATTCCACGTTGCAATTTTGAAATTAAAAGCTCTTTGAAAGGTATTGTGGGCTGGTAATATAGGTCATTTTTAACAGATATTATTTCTACAAATACTATAAACATTTTTTTTCTCACCAAACGATTTTATTATTAATAAAATGAAAATCTTTACTAGAAAAACAATTTACCAATCTCTTATGATTAATTAATGAAAATAACAAAATTCAATAAAGAGCTGAAGGTATTTATCTGGCAAGTTTCTTCTATATCTTCGAAACTATAGTCTCAAACAAATAAATAATATATATAACAGATATATAACTTCGATATACCGGGTGAGTTTTTTATCTTGAGACAGTCTTATAACTCAAAAACAGTGAATTATATGGAAAAAGGTGTCAAATAAAAGTTTATTTATATCAGGTGGGAAACTAAACTATGCTATTGTTTGACGACCTAGAACGAGCTTTCAAGGGTATTTCGATGTCAACTTCTGTTCTTTAAATGGGAACCTATATGTTTCTGTACATATCCTGAATCTACAAAAAACTGAACAACTTTTATAAGGACAATTTTTTTATACGACATCAAATAAAATATAATATTAAATCAATTATATTTCAAAAAAATTCCTAATAATTATTTTTAACAATTATTCAACTTAATTATACTATAATAATATTCATCTAGATTAATTTATAACAACGCTTAGAGAAATTTCTCTAAAAAAATTACGCTCTTGCCTAGAATCGAACCGACGAACTATAGTCATTGGCTCTACTGATTACTCCATTGGGACATTTAATTATTTATTATTGCTCATCTAATTATTTATTTATTTATTTACTTATTTCAGTTTGAATATTATTAGAACAACATTCACGGATTTTAATTGTCCGTTAAATACTTTCCATTGCGAAATTGTACCTTGATTTGTCTAAATTGAAACATGGAATTCAAAATTACGGTAAGTCATTTTTAATGAAGAATTATTATACTTTAATTGAAAAAATAATTTAGTAGCAGAGTTGTTGTTGGATCATTGTTGAATATACGAGTATACCGGCTGAGTTTTTTTTTTTTTTTTATCTTGAGACAGTCTTGTAACTCAAAAATAGTGCATTATATGAAAAAAAAGTTTCAAATAAAAGTTTATTTATATCGAGGGGGAAGCTAAACTACGCTATTGTTTGTCGACGCAGAACAAGCTTTCAAGGGTATTTTAAGGTCAAGTTGTGTTTTTTAAATGGAACTCTATATTTTTCTTTGCGTCACCTTATTCTACATAAAAAACTGAACAACTTTCATAAGAACTATTTTTTTATACGACATCAAATAAACAAAATACATGAATCAATTAGATCTCAAAAAAAATTCTTAATAATTATTTTTAACAATTATTTAACTTAATTATCAAATAATAATGATTAAATAATTAATTATTAAATAAATAATTTAATAATAATTAATAATTTTTCGACACTGTTCTGAGACATTCCAGAGTGTATCGTAAAGTCTTCTGGATGAATTCCAGTTCCAATTTCCTTATTTTGGCCTGTTTCAGTTTCTTCGTAGCCTTTACATTTCCTTTTTTTTTTTTAAACAGATTTTACAACATAATAAAATGAAGCTTGTGAGGGTGTATTCCTATCAGGAAAACGCTCGGCATTCATTTCAATGGCAGCCCCTAACACTTCTCCCACTTTCACCGCATAAATTAAGACTATTTTAATTCTGTCTTCAACAAAAAAATGCTCCATTTTTATTATGGTAATACAATATAACTATCTACTGGATTGACACGAGAAATAAATTTTTTAAACTCAAGAATTTTAAATAGTTCTATTAAGTAGAAAATAATCTCTTAAATCTGAGTATAACGAAGTTTTAATATCATTATAAACACTTATTTTCATTGTTGTGACTTTTCGATTTAATAAATATTTATTTAATAATTAATTATTTAATCATTATTATTTGATAATTAAGTTGAATAATTGTTAAAAATAATTATTAATATTTTTTTGAGATCTAATTGATTCATGTATTTTGTTTATTTGATGTCGTATAAAAAAATAGTTCTTATGAAAGTTGTTCAGTTTTTTTTGTAGATTAAGTAGACGTATAGAAAAATATAGGATTCCATTTAAAAAACAGAACTTGACATTGAAATACCCTTGAAAGCTTGTTCTACGTCGACAAACAATAGCGTAGTTTAGTTTCCCCCTCGATATAAACAAACTTTTATTTGAAACTTTTTCCATATAATGCACTGTTTTTGAGTTATAAGACTGTCTCAAGATAAAAACCTCACCCGATATATATCGTCGCCTTAGAGTGTAAAGCTGTTAACTCCATTTTTTATCATATACGAAATATTAATACCGTTCGAAAGAAAAAGAAATGCAGCATCGTCCAAGTAAAATTCCTACTTAAAATTAGGATCGTAAGTTGTAGAAAAAAAATGTGAAAAATAGTTTCTTTCCATAACAACAATATTAAATGTTGTTTGTTTTTTCTCTGCCCTGTAAAATTTTCTTGTTGTGAGTTAGCAGGTTTACTCTCCAAGGAGACGATATACAATTTTGCTCGTTTAATAAGAATATATATTATATTCTTATTAAACGCGCAAAAATTATATATATCGAGTTGGGTCAAAAAAATCCATTATTATTTTTTACAAGTGACACGGAAAAATGGGTTGCTAGACACCTTAAAAAATTCTTTCTAAATATGAGCTATTAATTTTAATAAGAAGATCCTCCGCATCGCAGTTTTTTTATTTTTTCTCAGTTCAATAGAGAAAAATCATACCTCATCATTAATTGATTGTACAGAAAAATGTTTTTGAAGAATTTCGTAGGAAATTTAATGCTCTACAAAAAAGGTATCTTTTCCGTAAACTTCACCATTTGAAAGGTATTGAAGATTTAAGTTTGATTATTTTAAGACAAATTTCATTTTTGTTTATGAATTTTATAACTCGAGAATAAATGGCTATTATAAAATTCCCAATACAAATTTTTATAGGAAATTAACTGCTCTATAAAAAGGGTGTCTTATGTTTTGGTGATTAAATTAAGCGTTCAAAAGATATTCATCATCAAACTTTCATGTGTAAAGATTTTAAGAGTTTTTGATTAGATATTTGAAAAATTTCAATTTAATTTATGAATTTCATACAAATTTCATTTTTTGTCATTAATATAAGTATTATTTGAGTTTTATTTTCAAAATTTTTGAAATTTTTTTATAATTTTTATAATTTTTTTTAATTTTCGAATATCTAATCAAAAACTCTTAAAATCTTTACACATGAAAGTTTGATGATGAATATCTTTTGAACGCTTAATTTAATCGCCAAAACATAAGACACCTTTTTTATAGAGCAGTTAATTTCCTATAAAAATTTGTATTGCGAATTTTATAATAGCCATTTATTGTCGAGTTATAAAATTCATAAACAAAAATGAAATTTGTCTTAAAATAATCAAACTTAAATCTTCAATATCTTTCAAATGGTGAGGTTTACGGAAAAAATATAAGATACCTTTTTTGTAGAGCATTAAATTTCCTACGAAATTCTTCAAGAACATTTTTCTGTACAATCAATTAATGATGAGGTATAAATTTTTTTCTATTGGACTGAGAAAAAAATAAAAAACTGCGATGCGGAGGATCTTCTTATTAAAATTAAGAGCTCATATTTAGAAAGAATTTTTTTAAGGTGTCTAGCAACCCATTTTTCCGTGTCACTTGTAAAAAAAAAATAATGGATTTTTTTGACCCACCCTAATATATATATATATATATCCGGTCGGGTTCTCGAAAACGGCTCTAACGATTTGGATGAAATTCACGGGTTAGGAGAGTTTTGTGTTGCTCATTCGATCTGTCACGGTCTCATCTTCGGCTAAGTTGTTTTTGATGGGTTTTTTGTTAATTGAAATAATTATTCACCGGTGGTTGTCTCGATAAAAATGTATATTTACATTTTTATTTAATTTCCTTTTAATTTTTAATTGGTTTTTTAATTTTAAATTCCACTAATAGATCATTACAAATATTATTATATATATTAAAAGTTAGCCAATTTAATTGATTAAAAATCGAGTTTTAAATCCCACAAACGTATTTCTTCTATATTAGAATTTGGCAATTTAATTGATGAACTCAAAAATTGTTATTTAATTAAAAAAAATAATTATACGATATTTATTTATATACCTATACATATATATACACATAATCTGTGGGCCACTGTATGCTAAGGCGCACACTGAGCTGCGTCAGGCAGGCGACACAGCGCAGAAAAAAAAACACTGCGTCACACAGTTGTACGCGCACCTTGAGAAGCAGTTTCGGGCAGCAGGTCGACCAAAGCACAGCAGTAGAATGGCCGCCTTTCGCGAAACATTTATTTTGTAAATAAAGATAAAACATTAATGTAGATGAGGCGTCTCTGCTAGACAGGGGGCTGTACCCCCACCCCCGCACCCCAACCACATTCCACCTCCGCACCCACCATGCACCCCACTAGTCCGACCAACATGGGGTTTGGGGCATTCTACGCAGAATAAATCAAAGTTTGTTTGTTTTTTTGAAAAAAAAAAAAATAACAATAATTTTTCAAAAATGTCATACTTCAAAAAATCAATGATTTTTTCAGAAAAACTGAAAAATGTTATTGAATATGAAAAATATTTTTTTTTTATGTATTTTATTCTGAAAAGAACGTTTAAAAACGAAAAAAAAAACGTCCCCATTAGTTAATTTTTGAAATAGTAATGAACGTTTGAAAGAAAAAAACACAATTTTTTTTTTAAATTAATAACTTTTTTCGGTTGAGTAGAAAAATTTGGAAAAATTCTGAAAAATGTTTTCGTTAGAATAGAAAAAGATAAAAAGTTTTAGCCAAATTGAAAGGGGTCGCGGTCAAAAGTGGTCGATTTGGCATGGAATGCCCCATATATGTTAATTTACATTAAGCAGAGGACAACCTCATTGAATTCTCTTAATAAATCAACAACTCTGCTGCTACACTCTCGACAAAATAAAATCTTTTCAACTATGTATTATTTTCCAGCTCAAGCCGAATATGTTTCTAAATATGGCTCATTTGAAAATCAAAACAATTTGTAAGTTTTTTTCATTTATTTAATTATTAGCTTGTTTCAAAAGTTTTGTCCGTTTGAATGTCATGTGTTTTTGTAGCTCCATATCTCAATAAATATTTATTCCACTGTGTCGTGGTATATACTGATCGATAGAGAATTTTGTACTCTATACATTGATGCTGTTCATTCGTCGTTAAGCGATTTTCGGCCAATTTTTCAAAACGCTGCCGAAACAGCCCGAAAAATTAACCAGGCATTTGGCAATTATAGTGTTAATGAACGCACCGTTCGACGTTGGTCTGCGAAATTTCGTTCCGGAGATTTTAGCCTCGAAGATGAGCCCCGAAGTGGTTGACCTAGAGTAATCCAGTACGACGATTTGAGGACCCTGGTATATTATGGCAATTTATTTTAAATGAATTTATAATTCATAATATATATTTGGATTGTCATCCAAAATTATAATAACTGACTGACCCATCACAAATTGTGCGTGGGATGGCGGAAGAACTGGGCGTCAGCTCCCATGCTGTTTTTGATGGTTTAAACGTATTGGAAAGGTCAAAAAGCTCGAAAAGTGGGTGCCCCACGATTTGAACGATCGACACAAATTGTCACGTTTTGAGGTCTGTTCTTCTTTGCTTTTGCGCAACCAAAACGATCCTTTTTTGGATCGGATCGTCACGTGTGATGAAAAGTGGATCCTCTACGACAACAGGAGACGTGTGGTTGGACACCGATGAGCCACCCAGGCACTTCCCAAAGGCGAAAACCCACCAAAAAAAGACCATGGTTACTGTATGGTGGTCAGCGGCTGATTCACTATAACTTTCTGCAACTGGGCCAAACTATCACATCACAGAGTCCTATTGTGAGGAAATCGACGAAAATTGCGTCAGCAGCAGCCGGCACTGGTCAACAGAAGATGTCCGATCCTGCTTCACGACAACGCCCGTCCTCACCCACCATACTCTCCAGACCTCTCGCCAACCGACTACCATATTTTCAATCACTTCGATAACTTTCTCACCGGTAGAACCTTCGCCAATCAGGACCAGGCAAAAAGGGCCTTCGTCGACTTCATCGAATCCCGAGCACCCAATTTTTATGCCAACGTAATTAATAGACTTTTGTTACGTTGGCAAGAGTACACTGATTCAAATGGCGCTTATTTCGATTAAATTGAATTATTAGTATTCACTGAGATATTACAGTTTAAAGTAGACTCATAAAAACGGACAAAACTTTTGAAACAACTTAATATTTATTTAAACATTAAATTAATATAATGACAAATAAATAATTTATTTTTTAGAGATCTGAAATATTTCAAATTTGACAATGAGAATGTCCGGCAAGAGGATTCAGAAAAAATTCATATTTCTGATTTTAGTGATGATGATTAAAAAAAAACAATTAAATTCAACGAAAGACAATGATTTGACCTTTAGAAAAAATTACAATGATATTATTTATTTATTTATTTTATTCTCATCTGTCGCTTTTCTTCTTCTTACCGCTGTATCGCTCGAGACTTTTCTGGTTATCTCTTTTGTATTAAATTATTATTATTATTCGTGTTAATAAATCTATATATATAAAAATCAATCTGTGTTGGTTGGCTTTAATGGAATTCGACACCGTTTATCCGATTGAGATGAAATTTAGACCACATATTTATCACACTCCCGCGGATGCACCTGACATAGTATCATCAATTTAAAATCAATTTCATTTTTCACTTTTATTCAACGGCCCTAAATTTTATTCAAAGCTCCTAAAAGAGTCAAGAAATAATGAAAAGGGTTCAAATGGTCAGACCAACAAACAAAGAACCCCTCTTCACAAAAGCAGGTAGCATTTTTTTTTTTAAGATAATAGTTATTTTTTTAAGTAGATTTTTAATAAATACTTTAAGGTAATTGTTTCGCGACAATACCAACCAAAAGTTAATCCTAGAGTATATAAAACAGACAATAAGCATTTAAAGTTCATAAGGCCAAAACTTTTTGCTGTTTATGTACCAAATCTAGCCAATCCCGTGCTCGTTTGACAAATTTGGCATCATTGTAAGAGATTGAATATTTTTATACATGACATTAAAATGACTGATAAAATACATTTTATATTATATCGTTTATATCAGTTCAATTTTCTTTACTAAGTCAATTGAAACATTCGATTAGAAATAATCATGCTCGAAAATGTTTTTCCTCACATTTCAGACGAAAAAAATTGGCACGTTCCGATGTGGCCATCCACTTGACTTTACCATACGCCCTGGCCCCTCTCTTATATTTAATATTTAATAAAATTATTGATAATCATGTAGGGGAGGATAGTTTTTGGATTTTTAAGCTACTGGGGCCCATTGATTATGTAGGTATACAAAATTTGGTTGAGTTTGCTAAAATGGGCTAGATTTTTTCTACCCCCCCCCCCCCCAATTTTGGCCCCAGAAAAAAATTATTTTCATTATTATAAGTTTATTTTATAGTATATTTCATTTTTCTTGTTTTTTTTAGTTTGAAAAGAATATAATTTTAAATATTTTAAACCCCCCCTCCCCCCCTTAATTTTGGGTCGATATGCACCAAAATCTAATCAGCTCTTAATCTCAATGGACCAAAACTACATGTGAAATTTGGTTTTGATATTCACACTAGTTTTTGAGCTAGCTCGTCCACAAAAATTTGGTAACGCACAGACTAACTAACAGACTAGCAGACATTTTGACAAAACAATTATTATTTCGAAAAAAAGAAGAAAAAAAACGCTTCTTTCATGCACGATTACAATACTTGACCATACACCCTGTATGGTAAAGTAAAAAATTATTACCCTTATCCAGAACAAAAATTAAACTTATATACTTTAAAGAGTAAACTAATAATAATAAAAATAATAATGTTTTCAAAAATTTCTATAAAAATGGTTTTGTTATTTTTTAACAAATGTAATCAACGCCTATGTTACATCTTATGAAAATTATAATTTTGAAAAAATCTAGCGCATGCGCGCTTCCCACTTTCTACTTTCTCTTTCGCTGGTTAAATAAATGCGCTGTTGCCAAAATGTTTTTAGTTAGAATTTTTTTTAATACATTTATCATTATTTATTCCTTATTATCTCAGAAACTGTGTTGTAACTATGAATCAAAATTATCTTAAAATATGTATTGGTTATTGTTTAATGTTGGTTTAGTTTTTTATAAAAATGGTAAGAACGATTTCTTAATTATAATTAAATTTGTATGTAAATTTTCCGATATCACGTATAATGCAATGATAAAGAGCCTGAAAAACGCGATTTTTGAAATTAAATATCTCCGGAACTGTATTGTTCATAAATTTCGTTTTGCCACCAATCGATGCAGAAATATTTAAATAATAATATATCTAAATTTTAGAAAAATCCTAAGAAAACGCATTTGGCGGAACAACTACCTTAAACTATTTTTTTTTTTAATTTCAAAATATATTTATTTTAAAAATTTAAAGTCAAATTTTGTTCTTTTTTTTCAAGATAGAAATTTGCAATTGTGATTTATTTCAAGAGATTTTCTTAATAACTTATGAGGAGAATTTTCTAGGTTAAGTTTCACCCTTTTCCTTTTTGTGAAACTTAACCTAGAAAATTCTCCTCATAAGTTATTTATAATGTTTCACCTAGAACCGACACCTAAATCCTTAAAAATTAGATTTTCTTAAAATTACACATGGGGATTTTGGGAGTATTTAGTTCATTGGAAATATATGGGGTTAAGTTATTATTGAAGTTATTTTTTTTTAAGTGAGGCGAATCAATTTTAATAAAAAAAAAGAATATTTGTATCATCTTTTGTTATTTTTCATTAAAATTTTAAAATTACGGGCCAGTAAAATAGAATCTTCAATTATATCTATTCAAGACTTTATTCTAGAATAACAGAACTAATAAAACATCAATAAACAAGCCGCGAGGGTGTCCAGGGGGCAAGCCTTGCAGCTAGTTAATAATAAAAGAAAAATAAACTGCAACGGATCGTTGCTAAACTTTATCCAAATTCATTTGAAATATTAATATGTTCTTCAGTAAAGAACTTTAAAATATAATTTTACTAAAAACTTTATTTAACCTTTTTTGGGGTCCCCAAGGTACTTAATTAGGATATTAAATTTCATCAAAATTGGTTAAGTCATTTTCAAGATATTTAGAAAAAACTAAAAAGTACTGAAATAAAGTACTAATGTTTGTGGACCGATATGTACCAAAAACTAAGCAGCGCTTCATTTTGTTAAACTAATGGTAGGTTTTCAATTTCATTTCAATCGGCGCAATGGTGTGGAAAAAATCGTGGACGAAAAAAACGATAACACACATCCATCCATCCGCACGCACTTCCAAAAAAAATGGCACTTTTTGGCCTCTCGACGAGATTCCAGGTAATTTTTGGCAAAACCGTCCCGTGCTAAAATTCAATCTCATTGAATACTTCAATTTGTGACCTTAATTGAGTCTATGGGTTCCGTAGTCTTTACCTGAGGACCCTTTGAAGTCGCGCTTGCCACGAGAGCGATTCCAATACTTTCTCCCATGCTTCGCATTGGATAAAGTAATAATAATAATAATATTAGTAGAGTATCGCTCTTAGACCATGAAAGATATAGACACGCCCTGGTGTCGATTTGGTGAGGCCAACATCTCCAATAGAACTTGACGTCATCTGTAGGCAGGAACACCCAGAAATAGCATGGCCACAATAGGAATTATTATACATTATTATAAATTTATCGTAGTTTAGATTATTTATTTTGGATTCCAATAATCGCAAATTAATATTAAATTAATATAACCAAAATATTTATGCGAGAACGTGACGTCATCTGTAGGCGATGTTGGCCTCAATTCACTCTGTCTGGAGAGTAGCAGAGGGCGTGTCTATATATTTCATGGTCTAAGGCAGTGGTTCTTAACCTTTTTAAGCTGCGACCCAAATTTGAGAAATATGTTCATATCGCGACCCCCCCCCCCCCCCCCCCCGCCCATAAAAATTACCCTTTTTAGACGAAATTTGAGAAATTTTCTTCAATTTTCAATGATGACTTTTTTAACTCACAATAATATTATTTTGTAACAATTAAGATAACCAAAGATACTTTTCGATCTAAGAAAAATTTAATTTAATAATGAAAAAGAGCGTGTTTTTCATATTTTCTTTTTTAGAGTTTATAAATAAGCAAAATATATTGAAGGAGACAATAAAGAGTGTGTCTTCTGCTGGAATTATAAATTTTAATTATTTATAACGAGATTCATAAATTAATTCCTGTGAATCCATTGTAATAGACTGATGAAGAGGGCAAAGCCCTCGAAACTATAGTCTCGTTATAAATAAATAAAATTTATAATTCCAGCAGAAGACACACTCTTTTATTGTCTCCTTCAATATATAAAAATTCTGCTACTCTCGGCAAAAATTTTCATTTTAATATCAAAATATATTTTTCAACTTGTAATAATAAGTAAAATATTTAATTAACGACACTGAGCGACCCAAAAAATATGCTTTGCGACCCAATTTTGGGTCGCGACCCATAGGTTAAGAACCACTGGTCTAAGGTATCGCTTATCCGAATACCGATCTTTATTTATTTTTTTTTATAAAAGAGAATTATTATTATTATATTATTATAGAGAATAGTGTGCGTTCTTGATGAAACATATTTAAATAAAGTAAAGAAAATTTTAAGAAACTTTTTAAAAAAATTTTAAATATAAAATACTAGGTAGGTTTTACAAAAAATAAAAGAAAAGATGCTTAGTAATGAAGCTGTTGAAGCTTTTATTTTTGTGATTAATTTAATTAAAATTTTATTTTTTATTTATTGAACACGAACAAATAAAACTACGACGTTTCGATCGACTTATTCTGCGATCGTTCTCAAATATGAGCACTCACACCTCTTTTGAGTTTTATTTCATTCACTGTGAAACTACACACCCTTTTACTTTATTAATTAATATCATGCTTCACGTAAAACCTACACCACTTTCTCTAAGTAAAATAATTAATTATAATCATTTATTGAACAGGAATAAATAATACAATAAAACTAGGACGTTTTGATCGACTTATTCTGCAATCGCTCTCAAGTACGAGTACAAGTACCAGTGGCGGGCGGTGACATTTCAACCAGACGATGCGGTCCAAAAAAGAACAAATAAGCTGACGTGTTCTGATGTGGCCATCCACTTGACTTTAAAATACAACCTGGCTCTCACTTATATTTAATATTTAATAAAAATATTTATAATCATGTAGGGGGGGGGGGGTTAGTTTTTGCATTTTTAGATTACTGTGTGCCCACTGATTATGTATACAAAATTTGGTTGAGTTTGCTCAAATAGCCTAGATTTTTAATTTTTAACCCCCCTCCCCCTTCACCCCCCTTAATTTTGGGTCGATATGCACCAAAATCTAATCAGCTCTTAATCTCAATAGACCAAAACTACGTGTGAAATTTGGTTTTGATATTCACACTAGTTTTTGAGCTAGCTCGCCCACAAAAATTTGGTAAAGCACAGACTAACAGACATTTTGACAAAATAATTATTATCTCAAAAAATATAATTTTTTCATGTTCACTTATAAGGGCTTTTTTTGTAGACCGAAATGCCATGGTTCCGCTCAATTTTTTTAATCATAATAGTTTAAGAGACCACCAGGTAGACCACGGCAAAGATGGATGGACAATATAACCAGAGATCTTGAAGAGTTGGGTGCTCAAGGAAATTGGAACTCTATAGCAAGGGATAGGACAAAAAGGCGAGGCATTATAGAGGAGGCTAAAACATTGGAAATGTTGTTCGGCCACAGGAAGTGAAGTGAAGTGAAGTATAATAGTTTAAGCTGTTTTTGAGATATTTCGAAAAAAAGGAAAAAAACCACACTTTTTTTTCATGCACAATTACAATACTTGACCATATACCCTGTATTGGTAAAGTAATAAATATGATGTATTAAATAAATAGACAAATAAATCATTTTTTACAATTAACATTTGTTATTTTATTCCTTTTTATTGTAATAGTTCGAGAATGATAAACGCTTGAACAATTGTGGATTCCGGATTCTGTTCCTTAACATTGGAAGGTTTCAGTCTGGCTCTATGTTTTTGCTTGGCGTGATACATGTCCCGTTTGTCAACGTACGTCAGAGGGATGAACGGTAAAAAATCCTTTTCATCCCGAGCCTGGAATGTACGTTTTCCAACTCGCTTGTCGAAGGGGCAGTTTTGGCGAAGGAGGGACAGAGAGAGAAGATACACGTGTTGGCGCTGCCTATGTGTGTGTGCCTGTCGGTGTGAGGGGGATGGGTGAAATGAGCACGAGAGGAAGGGCGTGAGACAGTTTTGGGGCAGTTGATGATGAGCAAGTCTGGAAGGAGATTGAAAAACAAAGAGAGGTCTTGTTAGTTTTTATCGAAGCAATTGCGAGTGTTGGCTGTTAAGATACAAATATATTTCGATATATATTCAGTGTGGTGAAAAACAATTGGTGTTAACTATAATTAATAGTGTAGTTTTTTTAATGTTAAGTATTAGAATTAAGGTCTTCATATTAATTCATTTAAAAAAAAGAGAAAGGCGGCCGTCTAAATTAAGTGAGTACGTTTTATAATTAATGTTTTACAAATATATTATAATTATCTATTTTTTGTTATCTTCAAATATTAAACTTAAATTTGTTTTGTTATAAATTCTGGCTATAATTTCCACCCCTATATCCTAGAATTAAGTATTGTCCAGATCACCTCAGAGGAGACAACAAATGAATGCAGAGATGGAAGCTCGCGCAATTCCTACAATGGTATCAGAAATAAAACTTTTTTTTAATAATTAGCACAGCCCACAGATAGTTTTTTTTTAAAAATAATTAGCACAGCCCACAAATAGTTTTTTTAAATAATTAGCACAGCCCACAAATAATTTTTTCTTTTTGAAATTTTTTTGTATTTCTGGTTTTGGATTTTTTTTGGTGTTTTTGTTGTTATGAAAAAATATTAAAGATACAGCGGGAAAAGAAAGAATAAATAAATAATTAAATAAAATACATAGCATATGCCGAAGGGTTTTCAATGCTTTCAATTTCGGTAATTTTTGTGGAACAAAAAAAAATATAATTTTTAACGGTTGTTTTTTTTTTGGGGAAGAATTTTTAATTTTAATTTTTTTTTTGTGAAAGAAAAATGGAGAAGAGAGTGCAGCATTTTTAAGGAAAGCATTCCTTTGTTTTCAGAGCAATTGAGGCGATTTTTTTGGGAGAAATTTTTGAACAAAATTTTACTCGGGAATTTTGAGCGGAAACGATTTTTGTCTTGCGGGAATTTCGAATTTTGGTAGTTCTTTTCCTCTTCCCTTTATATCTATTTCACACTTTTTATTTCCTTTAAGCCCCCCCCTTCCCTCCCCCACTCATAAATATGGATGAGACAGCGGCGAAACAAATGAGGGAGGAGTTAGCCAGACTCAAGTTGGAGAATGAGGCATTAAAAAAAAAGGAGGAGCGGACGAGTGCAGCAGCCCCACCCTTAACGGAACAGATGCACAGGACGTCAGATCTTAGCCCCCATGCCATGGTACCAGCTTGGGACGGGAAGGAGTCAGAGGCAGTAGATTTTTTTCTTATCCTCGACGATGCCGCGACCATGGGCAGATGGTCTGAGGAACAGAAACGGGCAGTCCTCATGCTGAAACTGACAGGAAGGGCGCGGATTGCAGGCCGAGAACAACCGGCCACCACTTCGTACCGAAATCTCAAGGACTACCTGGTAAGGAGATTCACGGAACCTAGCGAGGTAGGGGATGTGCTGCGGGAATTTATGTCTATGGCACAGAGGGCTGGCGAAACAGTACAAGACTATGCCGGCAGAGTCAGTCGACAGGCGAGGCTGCTGGAGGGATTGGGGCACGCACAGCCTGAGATGTTGCAGGCTGACGTGCTTCTGGATGGCCTGAGGGACGGAATGGGCACGCAAGTTCGCTACTCCCCGGTGACATCTTTTGCCCAGGCGGAGGAGGCCAGTATGCGGGTGGAAAAAGCTCTACGACGAACTAAAAACAGGGACATCAAAACTGTTAAATCCCAAAACGACATATCAGAAAAATACGGAAGCGAGGAGGAACAAGCACAGCCAACATTCTACGCCGTGCGGGCTCACCCCCAAAACACAAAACCTCGCCGAGCCTCTCCCAGAGGAGACGGAAATAGAAAGGTCCCTGGAGTGTGTCGGGCATGTGGTGAGGTCGGACACTGGCTAAGTACGTGCCCGAAAGCCATATGTTTCCGATGTAACAGGTCAGGACACATTTCACGTGACTGTCCAAACCAGGGGAGGACAATTCAATGCTACACCTGTAAAAATTGGGGACACACGTCCCGTCAGTGTTCACAAGGAAACAGAGTCGACAGGAGACAGAAATACAGAAGCCCTCAACGAGGTGCACCCACAAAGCAGTCCCCAAACGCCGAACGGTCGCAGTGGAGCCCGAACTCCGATCCGTTAACAAGGGCGTGCTGATTCCCAGTGTCCGTACAGAATTCACACTTGAGATTACGGCCTGGATGCAAGTAGACAGGAAGGATCTGTTGCTGCTAGTAGATACTGGGGCAGAAGTCTCCTTGTTAAAACAAGCTCTCCCCGGACTTAAGGTAGGCCCCTCATTGCTAACGGCCCGAGGAGTAACGGGAACGTCCATACCAGTATCTGGGGAGCAAATTATACACGGGAAAATTAACGGTACGGAATTTTCCCACCCTTTCATCATAGCGGACATTTCCAGCCCTCAAGACGGCATTATGGGGCTAGACCTCCTTACGAAGTTGCAAGCCGAGGTTTATGTGGGCAGTCGAAGCCTACACGTACATGCACCCGATGACAAAGTGAGGGCAATAGCAACCAGTTGCACAGGGAAGGGACAACAACTACCACAACTATCCAAGGATAAACCAGTTACTGAGAAGCTCGACGTCAGACCCACCCTCCTGGTTCCGCACTTAAACGACGTTCAAGAGCACGCAGATATAGAAGAACGGGTCCTAGCACCAGACCACTTACTTATACCAGCATGGAGTGAGAAAATAGTCCAGGGGCGGTTGGCAAACAGGGGAGAAGGAAAAAAACTCTTGGGGAAGGAAGTGCTGTTCGAACCTGTCGAGTTACCAAAATTTGGGCTGAGGGCAGCCCGGACAGTACAAACTCTTGAAAATTACGAACCCCTGGTGAAGATTATCAACACCACCCAGACTGACTTGGAATTGACCAAGGGGACAGAGCTAGGAGTGATGAGCGCTGTGCTCACTGCGGTGGAAATACGGAGCTTGAGGAGAGACCCCATAGAAGACGAAGAAAGTCCAGCAATGGACTGGGAGAAAATGCTAGGCCACCTACCACTTGGAAGTCAGCAGCAACTTAAGAAATTACTGGGCAGGTATGAGCAAATTATGTATACCAAAGGACAGAAGCTTGGGTGCGCAACTACCGTGAAGCACGAGATACGTACGGGCAATGAACGCCCAGTGTACAAAAGGGCGTACCGTTGCCCACAGTATCTTAAAGAAGAGTTGCAAACCCAAGTGAGCGATATGTTGAAGGAGGGTATTATTAAACCCTCACATTCACCGTGGTCCGCTCCAGTAATACTCGTACCCAAGAAGGATTCAGGAAGCGGTATCAAATATCGGTTTTGTACTGATTTTAGGGCATTGAACGCAGTAACAAAACCCGATGTGTACCCACTACCAAATATATCAGAAACGTTAGAGGGGCTTGGCAAGTCCCAATTTTTTACCACACTCGATTTGGCCAGCGGGTACCACCAGATCCCGGTAAAGGAAGAAGACCAGGAGAAAACCGCATTTTCGACACCCGAAGGGCACTATGAATATACCCGCATGCCTTTTGGACTTTCAGGGGCCCCGGCGACTTTCCAAAGGATGATGGACAATATACTGGCGGGAGTAAAAGGGAAAACATGTTTTGTATACCTCGACGATGTGATCATCTACAGCGTAAACTTCGAATCTCACCTAAATCAGATCGAGGAGGTGCTCTGTCGTTTTAAAGAGGTAAACTTAAAGATACAATTGACTAAATGTCAATTCGCTAAGTCCCAAGTAACCTACCTGGGACATATTGTCACTCGTCACGGGGTTAAGCCGGACCCTTCTACGGTGGCGGCAGTGCGGAATTACCCTACTCCCAAGAACGTCAAAGATATCAGGTCATTCTTGGGACTGGCGGGATGGTATAGAAGATTCATACCCGACTTTGCGGAAATCGCGAAGCCCCTCAACGAAGCGACAAGAAAAAATGCCCGTTTCACCTGGAGTGAGAAAACAGAGAAAGCATTTAAGACCCTCAGAGAGAAATTGACATCAGAGTCGGTACTGGGATATCCCGATTTCTCACAGCCATTTATATTGGCAACTGACGCGTCAGGGGTCGCACTAGGGGCGGTGTTGTCTCAAGTCCAAGACGGGGAGGAGCGGCCCCTGTGTTACGCAAGCAGAAGCCTAAATTCACCCGAAACGAGGTACACGGTGACGGAACGCGAGTTGTTGGCAGTGGTTTGGGCAACTAAACTTTTCAGGTGTTTTTTGTACGGACGCCGATTTACACTAATAACCGACCACGCGGCCCTGATGTGGATGCTTAGTCTTACTGATCCGTCGGCCAGACTCACCAGATGGGCGTTACGGCTAGAAGAGTTTCGGTTCGACCCACAACACAGACCAGGTAAGCTCCACCAAAACGCGGACGCCCTTAGCAGAATGATTCAGCCCGTAACTAGTGATGAAGCAATACCCCTTTGGAACCGCGAGACAATAAGAAAGTTACAAGCCAACGACGGTTATTGCAAAGAGCTCCATCGAGACGCCCAAACCACACTCGAGCGAGACCGAGACGGGCTCTGGTTCGTAGTAGACAGACAGGATCGGGAAACCAGGAAGAGGCTGGTGGTACCCAGTAAACTGGTGCCCCACGTCCTCGAACATTACCACTCTACACCTCTAGCCGGTCACAGAGGGATCGATTCCACCTTTCAGCGGATACAACGAGAGTTTACCTGGAAGACCCTCCGAAAAGACGTGACTGAGTATGTGAGTAACTGCCACCCCTGCGCACAAAGGAAAACACCTACCGGCCTCACGGCACCCATCGGTGACGTATACACGGCAACATCTCCACTAGAAATGGTCTCGCTGGACATTGTCATACCGTTATCACATAGGCCCACGTCAGCCGGGAACAGATATATACTGACTTGGATCGATCATTTTACAAGATTCGCGGGAGCTATACCACTCCCGGACCAAACGGCGGAGCGGATAGCGAAGGCTTTCGTGGATAACGTAATCTGCACATACGGGACACCGGTACGGCTTTTAACCGACCAAGGTCGGAACTTCACCTCCGACCTTTTTAAAGAGCTTTGTCGACGGCTGCGGATTGACAAGGTCCAAACAACCGCCTACCATCCACAGTGTAATGGACGCCTGGAAAGAGTCCACCGCACCCTGGTAGATCAGATGGCACCCTTTGTGAAGCATTCTGGCCGAGACTGGGATCAATGGACGGCGACCTCGGTGGCGGCATACAACAGTACCACGCATAAATCGACAGGATACACACCAAACCGCCTGTTTTTAGGGCGAGATGTGAGAATGCCATTCGATTGCGTAGTGGAAGCTGCAGAAGAGCCATACGCCAACGATGATTATCTGACGGAGCTGGACAAACAACTAAAAGAGGCACGACAGCAAGCCCAGGAGAGGGACGAGACCCTCAGAAAAAAACGAAATGCCCAAAAGAACGAAGGCAGGAAACTCCAAAGCTTCGTCGCTGGGGATTGGGTATATCTAAACGTCCCATCCCTAAAGCCCCACGAAGCGAAGAAGTTCAGACGGCCATGGACGGGCCCTTTCCAAGTCCTCAGAAGAATCTCGGACCTAAACTATGAACTGGAAGTCAGGCCTGGAGAAAAATACGTGGTACACGTTAACCGACTGAAGCCCGCTAAGGGAAAGAAGACTTATAAGACAGCTCAAGTGGTGGAAGGAGAGGGTAACCTGTTCGACCACCCACTTCAGGGAGCCATAGGACACTGTGTGGCGGCCGACCTGCGCATGTCCGCCGGCCTCGCCAAGTCTTTCAAAGAAAGATACGGTAGCATGGACGAATATAAGAACCCATCACCGACGATCGGGAAGGCCTTATATGTTGAGCGAGAGGGACGAAAAATTTTCCACCTAGTCACCAAGGCGACCAATGACGACAAGTCCAGCTATGCCAATATAAGACGAGCGGTGACGGACATGATACACCAAGCGGGGGAACGGAAAATCTCCTCCCTGGGCATACCACGGCTAGGATGTGGGCAAGACAGATTATGGTGGCCAACCGTGAAGGGGATCATAAAACAAGCTGTCAAGAACACCGAGCTAGTAGTGGTAGTGTACAACATCGAACACTCCGCGACCCCAACGATCGCGCAAACAGCACCCGCACCGGTAGAATACCCTACGTATTGGGCGACACTTCGCGGGGAGAACATGACATCCAGGAGGGAAGAGCCTCCACAAGAATATCCATTGACGTCACCATCCACATCGACGAGCTCAAACACAACGGGGGATTCACCAAACGATCGCATCTGGTCTCCCAATGAGCCATTGGTACCCTCATACCGATCACCTTATGACCTCCGAAGGCGGAGTACGCGAGGGAACGCAAGTCATCAGAGCAACTACGGAGAAGAAACCCAAGACGGGGAAGTGCAAAGAACCTCCCAAGAAGAAACACCGAGCGGAGAGGCACCAGGAGCCCTTCGAGAAGAACAGGGCGGGGAGGAAGTATCGAGAACTCCCCCACAGGTCACTCCGCAGGAAGAAACAGGGGACGACGAAAGAACATCAGATCCTTCATCGGAGTTAACACCCCTAGCGCACAACGGTTGTCCCTTTCAGTTTTTCAACCCGTGGAAACTTCGCCACCAACTCTTGAACCATCGCAAGAGTCAGCAGTTCCAGGACAAAGACCGACGAGAAATTGCCATGCCCCTCGACGTCTGATAGAAGAGATATAGGGTGGAGGTGATTGACAAGGGTTTCTAGGTCAACGTTGGGTATCAGCAGTTAGTACCGGTATGATCACTACTCTTTCAATTCTACCGTTTTTGTTTAAATTTTTGGGCACATCTAGATTCCGTGATGACCGAAGTTGGACTGTTGAAAGCTTAGCGGCATTCGGATGTGGGGGTATAAAGCGTTTTTCGGTTTGTGGTAAATAATCAGATCATATGTTATTCCTCGGAGGTGATCTGACCGGTGGTTACTGAGTTGGACCTAGTCCAAATCAGGCACTTCCCGGGCCCAATTGAATGTAAGAATTAGAATTAGCACTAGTAAGTAAGCATTAAATTTAGTAATAGTATGTAAGCATTAAAGCAATGTAGTGTTCTAATTGTAAGATAGTGTAAGAGAATCAGGACAATAGAGGGGAAGACTGGACTAAGACTCACCCTCACAGGAAGTGTACACCCCCTTTTTCGACCTACGGCCCATGTTCTTATATTGTGAAAGGTATACGGTTCAAGTGTACCATGTGGCGAGTGGAAGAGAATAAGCTTATCCTTTCTGGAGTGATCAACATGACGTCATTTGGGGGCGGAAGTCACCTGAACAGCAGCAGCTGTAGCAACCAATCCAAATCCAACGAGATAGAAGGACGGGAACGCATCCACATCCCAGAAGGCTCAGAACGACTACCAAGTGTGTTTCTGCGTCGAGGGTCTGGAGTATTTCAATCCCGGGGAGAGCAGCGTCAGCACGAGACGGTCAGCAAACGGCAGCATACCTTAAGCATTTGGAGGCATATAAATTTCTAACATGCCCCTCGTTTGCGACCCTACCTTGATGGACAGTCTCCAAAGAGCACCTCCTCCCCCACCAAATAAACATCTATCTTCGCTTATTTGATAAGTTTTCCAGCCCCCAACTGTTGATCATCCAGTTGAATCTACACGAAGCAGATGAAGCATCGAGTCACCATGCAGAGGAAGACTCAACCGGGAACAACCTGTCCGCGGGAGGGAACGAATTCCTAAACCGGACGAAGAGGAACCAGCCAATCGTAGTGGAGAACAGGAACGTAACGGGTCGTAGAAAAGTGACTTCTCTTACGATAAGTCGACTTTTTAAAGGAGAGGGTGGTGTAATAGTTCGAGAATGATAAACGCTTGAACAATTGTGGATTCCGGATTCTGTTCCTTAACATTGGAAGGTTTCAGTCTGGCTCTATGTTTTTGCTTGGCGTGATACATGTCCCGTTTGTCAACGTACGTCAGAGGGATGAACGGTAAAAAATCCTTTTCATCCCGAGCCTGGAATGTACGTTTTCCAACTCGCTTGTCGAAGGGGCAGTTTTGGCGAAGGAGGGACAGAGAGAGAAGATACACGTGTTGGCGCTGCCTATGTGTGTGTGCCTGTCGGTGTGAGGGGGATGGGTGAAATGAGCACGAGAGGAAGGGCGTGAGACAGTTTTGGGGCAGTTGATGATGAGCAAGTCTGGAAGGAGATTGAAAAACAAAGAGAGGTCTTGTTAGTTTTTATCGAAGCAATTGCGAGTGTTGGCTGTTAAGATACAAATATATTTCGATATATATTCAGTGTGGTGAAAAACAATTGGTGTTAACTATAATTAATAGTGTAGTTTTTTTAATGTTAAGTATTAGAATTAAGGTCTTCATATTAATTCATTTAAAAAAAAGAGAAAGGCGGCCGTCTAAATTAAGTGAGTACGTTTTATAATTAATGTTTTACAAATATATTATAATTATCTATTTTTTGTTATCTTCAAATATTAAACTTTTAATTTGTTTTGTTATAAATTCTGGCTATAATTTCCACCCCTATATCCTAGAATTAAGTATTGTCCAGATCACCTCAGAGGAGAAACAAATGAATGCAGAGATGGAAGCTCGCGCAAATTCCTACATTATTTTACACAAAATAATGTTTTTTTAGGATTTTGTGCTTTAGCGAGACAAAATGACAAAATCTTAACTCGCTATAGCCATGTAAAGTCATTTTATTTAATTCAGATAATATAATTAATTATTTCACTGTCTATTGAACATAACGATAAATAAAAGAGAATATTATTAGGAATAATAGAAAATATAGATAGTAATCAGATTGTGAAGTAGTTTTTGCAAATGGACTACTGATAAGTGAATTGAGTGGATTATGATAAGGGAGTCCAAAATTCAAATAAACTGCAACGGATCGTTGTTAAAATTTATCCAAAAAGTCATTTGAAATATTAATTAAGAAATTAATTCATTATAAAAATTTCCAGAACAGATTTGGGGGGGGGGACTTAGGGTATTAATATTGGAGTACCAATAAGGGCGGGTATTCCAGCAATAAAATATTTTCCTGTTAAAATTATATTATTCTTAAAATAAAATCCAAATTTTGGGGGTGGGGGTCGGGTAGGTTAGGGGTTAGCATGTCAGCCTACTAACCAAGTGGACCCGGGTTCGAATCCGACTCGAGGCACCAGGCTAAAACCTGACTTCGGGGGGGATAGAGACAAATTTAATAAAAATCATTCGTATCTTAAATTGGCTAGAAAGGCCGAAGAGCCAAAAAAAATCCAAATTTCGGAATGTTGCTATTTTATTATTTTTAACCGACTTCAAAAAAGGAGGAGGTTCTCAATTCGACTAAAGTTTTTTTTGTATCTATGTTACCTGATATCTTCTCCAATTGTGAACCGATTTTGATGATTCTTTCTGCGTTTGGATCAGTATAGCTCCAAGATAGTCAAGATACCTAAATATTTATTTATTTTATGTATGTTCAGCGAGAACTTTTTGCCACGTGGACAGATTTCGATGATTGTTTTTTAATTGGAAAGGGGATACCTTAGGGGTGGTCCCATATTAATTTGCTCAAGTTCAGATAATATGACCAATGACAAAATAACGTAAATTTCGAATTCTTATCAGCAAATAATCGAAATTATAATAAATTAAATCTTTTATAAACAAAAAATCTTAAAACATTCATTTAAAACCCGCTAACGTTTCGAGATAATTTCTCTATTTATAAATTGAATTTTATTATCAATTTCTGATGGAAAAGGGATGGAGATGAGAGATGAAACCAATCGACTTGATTGGGGAATAATGGAATTGAAATAATTATCGGAAAAGAGGTTTTTTTTTATCTAATTAGATTTTTCCTCTTATTAAAAATAAGGACTAAAGATAAATAAGGACACAAAAATTGGAGTATTAATTCCCACAAAGAGTTAATAAAAATATGATAATATATTAGAATTTGCTAATTTAATTAATTATTTAATCACGAGACTTTTATAAATATTATTAAATATTGAAAATGAAGGAAATTAATTGGATGAATTAATTTCCGCAATATGGTATTGGAATAATTATCGGAAAAGAGGTTTTTTTTCTAAAATTAGTTTTTACCTCTTATTAAAAACAAGGACTAAAGATGATCAAGGACACTCGATGGTGGAGAAGTAATCTCCGGAATCGAAGCAAAAATACAATGTATATACAATGTAATTCATGTAAAATAATTGGTTTAATAAATTTATCAATTTCTGAATCCTACGCCCGAATATATTTTCTTACGAGATGCATGCAAGGTATTATATTAAGACACTATTAATAATATCACTAAAAAGAGAAAAATAAAAATAATTTTCGAAAAAAAAACGGAATTTAAAAAAATTAAATGGAACAAATAAAATACACTAAAAGGTATAAAATAATTATCTTTTAGTTACTACTAAATGAAGAATTATTAACATGAAATCACTTTTTGAAGTCGGTGCCAAACAAACTATATAAGCGAGCTTACCAGCCAAACGTACTAAGTAAGATCCGTCGAATTCGATTCTTAAAATGTATATGTTTGGCACCGACTTCAAAAAGTGATTTCATGTAACAATTTCGTTGTTTAGTTGTAACTAAATAAATTAGATAATTATTTTATACCTTTTAGTGCATTTTATTTAATTTGTTGAATTTAATTTTTTTGAAGTCGGTTTTTGTTAAATCAATGGGTGCATTAATTCTGAAGTGGACCTGAAAAAATTAATTATTTTATATACATTAATTTATTCGCCATGAACGTAACTGATTAAGATTATCTCTCTGATGGCGAGACAGGATGCCCTGCCCTTGGCCAAAGGTCATTTCCAAAGGTGATTCTATCAGAGATAAAAGATATCATCGATAAGAGATAAATTCACCTTTTAAATGCTTTGGCAAGTGAGAATATTCTCTTATTATAGTTATTATTACAAGGACCATATTACATACTCCTAATACCCTCTTTGAGTTATTAACTTTACTTAATTAATAAATCATGTCTGAAATGTTGGGTGAAATCTTAAAATTAAACAAAAAGGTAGGATATATTTATTTTTTTATTTTAATGAATAATTAATTTAATTTTTAATTATACATTTTATTTAATTAGATTATCGATCAGACGAAAATTGAAACGAATTCAATTAAAGATGAAATTAAAACATTCAATGAAAATGTACAGTATTTATTTATTTATTTATTTATCTACAAATCAATTCAATTATTGTATAATCTATTTTCAATTTATTTATTTTTTTAGAATAATCATAAAATCAATTCTCTGGAAATTAAAATTGACTCACTAAACCAGGAAATGGTAAATTTAAATAGAAAGGTAAAGCATTTATTTATTTATTTAGAGAAATATTAAGGAGGAATTTATACTAGGGTCGAAGTCGAAATTTGAAACAGAATTTAAGTTTATTTATTTATTTAATTTCAGATGGATGAATTAAATAGTAAAATAAATTCTAATACGGAAGAAGTTCCATTGGATAACGATGGAACTGAAGATATTTGGAAAGCTGCACGAAAATGGATCTCTAAAGGGGGTCAAATTCTATTTGGCTCAGGATCCTTCCAATCTAAATAAAAAAGATGTAGCAAATGAATTCACCCCCTGCATTATGCATCCCTTAATGGCCATTTAGAAATTGTTAAATTTTTATTATCAAAATCAGCAATAGTAGATCCAAAGGATGATTTAATCATACTCCTCTTATGTGGGCATGTCAAAATGGGCATGTCCCGATAGTCAATTTGCTTTTGGACAAAGGGGCGGATATAAATTGCCTAGATGAAAATAGACATACACCCCTTCATAGTGCAATTTCTGGAGATCAATTGGATGTTGTGAAATTACTAATTCAAAGGGGGGCGGATAAAACAATAAAAGATAACAACGGATGGACTCCACTTGATTTAGCTATTTTTCAAAACAGCCCCTCAATTGTAAATTATTTACATTCTCTTTAACATCTATACAAATTATTATTATGTATTGAATAAATAGACAAATAAATAATTTTCTACCAAATATTTTACTTTTTTTATTTTAATTGAAACAAAAGAATTTATTTTCTCGTATGTTTGGCTGGCCAGACAATATTATATAAATATTTTGAATCGCTAGTCTCTTGTAAAGTTAACCCAAGACATTCATCAACAGGTGCATCTCAATTTATTTATTTATTTATTTTCAATCTAATGCAAGAAGGGGTATAATAAGATGCAGCCCCTATGGATCTCCAAAGACCCTTGCATTACCGAAGAGGGGGGGAGTTATTAATTAGAGTGAAAGGGCGGGTCGAAATGAAAACACTCTAGTGCGGAAAAGTTGCCTATTATAGTATGATAAGAAGAAGGGGGGCGTAAAAAAAATTAAATTAAAATCTTCCGTTTGTGCACCGAACTTGAAATTTGAGAAAAATTCCCAAAATCACGATATTTTTGTAATTTTAGAATTTTTCTAACCTGTTGCGCGAACATAAAAAAAGTATTATTATTATTATTGATCAGAATTTAATTTATTTCAGTTATTTAAACCATAAAACAAGCATAAATAAGCTGACGTGTTCTGATGTGGCCATCCACTTGACTTTACCATACACTTCTGGTTGAGTTTGGTACAAGGGGCTAGATTTTAATTTTTGACCCCCCCCCCCGCCCTCTTAATTTTGGCGCCATAAAAAAAATATTTTCGATATTTTAGATTCATTTTATACCATATTTCATTTTTACTTTACCATACAGGGTATGGTCAAGTATTGTAATCGTGCATGAAAAAAGTGTTTTTTTTTCCTTTTTTTTCAAAATATCTCAAAAAACGGCTTAAAATATTTTGATTAAAAAAATTGAGCGCAGCCATGGCATTTCGGTCTACAAAAAAGGTCTAAAATGTGAACAATGAAAAATTATATTTTTTAAGATAATAATTATTTTGTCAAAATGTCTGTTAGTCTTGTGTTTTACCAAATTTTTGTGGACGAACTAGCTCAAAAACTAGCGGGAATATCGAACCCAAATTTCACCCGTAGTTTTGGTCCATTTATCTTAAGCGCTGATTAGATTTTGGTGCATATCGACCTAAAATTAAGGGGAGTGGAGAGGGGGGGGGGTTAAAATTTAAAAATCTAGGTCATTTGAGCAAACTCAACCAAATTTTGTATACATAATCAGTGGAGCTCCAGAAGTCTAAAAATGCAAAAACTAACCCCCCTCTCCTACATGATTATAATAAATAATTAAAGGAATCGTAGGGAGTTGGACATGACTTTAAATTAAATACAAGTTTTTATTTAAATACGCCAAACGTTTCGTTGCTGGTTTGCAACTTCTTCAATGCCTCATTTATTAAACTTATTTGTCTGGAGTTTTAACTAAGAGTATTGTTAGGGCTCTCGTGAGGTGAGTGCTGTGTGGTGCTTTGTGCGCCCCCATCAAGTCGATGGGGTCCTAACAATCTGTTGAGTGCAGGTTGTAGGTTGCGTGTTCATATAGGGTGTGTGCAGGGGAGGGGCTGCTGGTTGGCGTTTGGCCCCTCCAGATTCGCGTGTCCGAATCTGTTCTCTACTCCATTCAAATCGAGTCGCTCTAATTATAGCATGGGTGAATATATTTCACTCATGCAAAAGCGACTCAACGATCCGACTGAGTCATCTAGCGGCCGTGTCTCAAGGCTCGAGGCACATGAGCAAGAACGGGCCGCTACAAAGAGAAAACCCATTTTCAAACAGAATCCTTACAATTCATTCAATTTTATCAAATAAACTTTTTCAAAAACAATATAATAGTTTCCTGTCAAAATAATTAAAAGAATCAAATTGAACAAAAACATTTTTTATTTATTATCTACTATCAGTTATCTTATTAATTAAGAAGTGCATTTATTTTTAATATTCAATCCAGCAACCAACGACCCCCTTCGGTCAACTCATCAATCTGACAAACAATTCACTTTTTTAAATATTTGTTTCCTTTTTTACCTATTTCATTTTATTAAATAGTACCTGCAAGGCTACCTCTTGCTAACCAGGGGGCACGCCCCTGGACCCCCAACCCACAAACCCAACCCTCATACCCTACCACCACCACCACTGACCCCCCCGAACCCCGCTAGAACCCCAATCCCCGTCCCCACACCACCACTACCTCTCCCCACTCCACCCTGCACCACCCCACCCCGCACCCACCATCCACTGGACCCAACGCCGTGCTCTCCACCCCGCCCCACATTACCATACCTCCCCCACCCACTCCGGGATCCACCGTCCCCCCCCTCACCACCACCCTAGCCCGTGCCTATACCCTCACCACCCCACTAAGACTCTGGATCCTCACCTGAACCCCCCACCCCGCACCCAGTGTTACCATTTCTAGCCTTCTAGTGACACACAGATTATGTATACAAACTTTGGTTAAGTTTTTTTTTTTTTTTTTTTTTTTTTTAATGCAATCGAATGCAAGAAGGGGTGCACCAGTAAAGGTGTAGCCCCTATGGATCTCGAAAGACCCTTGCATTACCGAAGAGAAGGGAAAGTTGATTAAGTGAGAGGGTGTAGACGTAGGTGTCTATGCACCCTGGTTTTGAAGCTTTGAAGATCATAGGTGCTGGGAAAGATAGAGGCTGGGAGAGGAGTTCCAGTTCCTTGAAGTCATGGGGATATATGTATTCGCGAATGAAGTGGTCCGGCACTTTTCCAATTTGACCGCAAAAGAGTGTTGGGAGTCGGCAAAACGTGTGCTGCGTGCAAAGTATGCTTTGGGGGGAATTATTGATTTTATCTCATCAGAGCATCTGCCGTGATAGTATCTATAGAAAAGGGAAAGGGCAGAGACATCTCTTCGATGAGCCAACGAGTCGAGGGAGTCGGTGAGGGTAGAATCGTCAATTAGCCTGACGGCTCGTTTCTGAATTGCATCAAGGGTAGCAAGAGAATATTTTGAGGCTCCTCTCCACAGATGAGAGCCGTATTCGAGACAGGGGGCGGATTTGGGCCTTGTAGATGGTGAGAAGTTGTGGGGGTTTGTAAAATCGCTTGGACCTGAATAAGAAGCCAATCTTCCTTGCTGCAGATTTCGCCACAGAGGAGATGTGTTCATTCCAAGACAGGTCAGATGCGACAGAGACGCCCAACATGGATAGGCTGTCACACATTTTCAGGGTATTCGAATCGAAGTGAATATCAGGGAAATCTCTATTTTCGCGCCTAGAAATTAGACAACATTGAGTCTTATTTGAATTAAAGTTAACTAAATTTTGAGAGCCCCATTTATTCAGTTTGTCTAGGTCGAGAGTAATTGAGGAGGCAATATTGATTCGATTATTCGGGAGAGAGGGTTTGCCGTGTAGAGTGCTATCGTCGGCGTAACAATGAGTGGGGTTTGCCGTTTGATCAATAAGGTCGTTTATATAAATAAGGAAGAGTGTGGAGGAGTTGAATCTGAATTCCCCTCTCCCCCCACACACACATTTTGGCCGGTTAGTTTTGGCATTTCTAGCCCTCTAGTGACTCACAGATTATGCATACTAAATTTGGTTGAGTTTGGTCCAAGATAATTTTTTTCGTATTTTTACCCTACCCCCTTTTTGGGTGTTTATTTGGGGGAATTTTTTTAAACAACAGTTGTCAGAAATCACATTCCCTACAACTTTGCTCATTTTAAAATTTGCCCTAGAGTTAATAGTTTAGGAGTAATTTGATAATATTTATTCGTGCGCCCCCCCCCAAACCCCCTTCTGGGGTCAAAGTATCAAAACGTTATATAGCTAAAAACGTAAGTTAGAAGACATCTGATGGAAATATGAAATTTCATAATAATCCCTTCAGCCGTTTTTACGTGAATCGTGAGCAACTTTTCGCGGAAACCACTGAAACATACAGACAGACAGACATACAGGAATTTTGTTGAGGGTGTTTTCGTTCATAACTTTGCTTGAAACGTGTGCAACCAAAATTTGGCGTGATTTGGAGCAATATACAGACAAAACTTTTATCTATTTATATAAAATTAAGGTTGTTAAAATTGTTAAAATTGTTTGTTATTTTAAGAAAATATCTATCTACCTACTCTTATTAAACCAGCAAAAATTGTATATTTATTTATATATATATATATTTGTATCTAGGTTCTATTTTGAAAACGACTCTACCGATTTTGATGAAATTCACGGGTTTTGGGGTTGACAATTCGATCTGTCACGGTCTCATCATCGACAAAATTGTTTTTGATGGGTTTTTTTCGTAATCAAATGAATTATTCTCAGGTAGACAAATGCCAATCTTATCTTAGGGATTTAAAAAGTGTTCCTCTTTTCTTTTGTACCCAGGCAGACAATGGGTTGGTTTAAATCTTTATTCTTAAAGGCCTTGAAGAACTTTGTGATTGTGGTATGTTGTTGTCAAACTAAACCCGAACAAAGCTCGGTCTTCCAGGTATATATATATATATATATATAAGTATTTGTATTTTTGTATTTTTTTATTTTAAAAACGGCTCTAACGATTTTGATGAAACAAATTCTATTAACAAATTTTGAGGAAGAGCAAGCGATCTTGGTGAAGAGAGGGGGTGGATGTGGTGGATGTGGGGGTGCAGAAGGTGGGGGATCCGGGGGTAGGGTGAGGTTTCGGGGTGGGGTCGAGCGGGGTGGAGGTGGGGGGTACACTGGTCGAATACTATATAGATATATTTGTATTTTTTTTAATTTGAAAACGGCTCTCAAATAAAAATCAACCTTTTTATCAGAATTTTAAATTAAAAATAATATTAAAATAAAGATTTTAACTGAAGGAAGAAGTTTCCGAGCCTCGCTCGGTGCCTCCAGGTACTATCCATAATGGCTGAAATTACAATCATGGATCACAAATATCCAATTTATATAGGTTAGTTTTCGCATGCCATATATATAATAAAATATTTTGTTTAATTATTAAATAATTGATTGTTATCTATAATTTTCATTGTTAATTTTCTATTATTGTTTTAAATTAAACAGTTGAATAGAAAAAAATCATTCTTGCCTCGAATTAATCAGAATCTTTTGCAGATTTTAAATCTATACTATAATTATGTTGTGTTATTTTTAATAATTATTTTGGCTTTAAATAAAAGAATAAATTTGTTTAATTATAATAAACTTCCACTAGATTCAGTTTCATTAATCTTTGTTTATTATTATAGGGTGGGAAGCGGGGGGTGGTGTGCAGTGACGGGGTGGTTTTTATCAGAATTTTAAATTAAAAATAATTTTAAGTTGTTATCGTCCATCTTTGAAAATAATTAGGCTGGATATTGGGATCTTGGACTTGAGAAAATAATTAAAAGCTAAATTTCAAAACGTTTCGTTGTATATTTTTCGACTTCTTCGGGCAATCTACAACAATTACAAATTATAAGAATCTGAAGTCATTAGATAATTCAAGACAATAAAACATTTTTTTATAACTCCAAACAATATTCACTTTTCGGATCAGCTTCCTCGTTGATAAATAAATACAGACCATTAGACATTTTGCAATGACATGATTAACAATAAGGTTTAAACAAACTTAATAATACAAGACAAATATAAAAGGTATTAACAAAATAAATAAAAAAAAAAGCCTCAAACAAAATTGATCATTCAAAGTTACAATATACCCATCGGTATATTGTATAATGAAATTGCAAAAGGAGACGAATTGGAGAATAAGGGTGGAAATAATATTTAATTCATTCTAGTTTTTATATAAAATTTTTATTTAAATATAATTTATTAAAAAAATAACTTGTTAATAATTTCTTTTCAAATAGATTAGTCTAAATATAAATTATTTAGCAAATTTTAATAGTAAAAATAAATTAAAATTTGAATTTACATAGAAATGGAGTATAATGCGTTACTTTGGGTGAACCTTTAAGAATTGTTTAATAATATCTCTGTTTCAGTGGAAAAATAAATAATAATATAAAATTTTACTTAAAAAAAAACATTACTTGAAACTAACAAGGAACGAAAAAGAACAGAAGGAATTGGAGAAATAGAACCACAAAAGGGGATAGAAGAAGAAAGAGAGGGAGAGTCTGAACAAGACGACGAGAGATATCATTCTAGACAGAGCTTTCTATGGAAATCATTCACTCTGAATATATTCAATCATTCTCTCTGCATCTAAGCTATCTTGCATTCACATTCCGAAGTTATCCACACAAATTTCTCAGTCTATATATCCTTCTACTTGGCACCTATTGCTATAGCAATATTCCTATATCCCGCTCGATATACAAGTATATCCGAATTGGAGCTCACTTATTCCGGGAAGAAACCCCAACGTGGTCAAGAAATCCATTAAACACCGGCTATTTTCACTAGACACCAAGAATTCCTTTCAAGCGCGCCTATATCTCAAATAATGGTGCCGGAGCTATAAATCGGTGTCTAAGGGGACGGCAGGAAAACAGGACCATTCCTGGGAAGCGGAATTATTACCAAAGGAGGAAATTGCTGCAATCGAGAAGATTCAAAAGGCGATTCTATCCATTCAGCCATCAAGGAGTGTAACAAATCTTACATTAATAATCAAACAAATTTCTATAATAACCCATTCTAGTTCTGTTAAATTCAAGAAATGATAAAAATAAATTCACATTATTAAATATTAAATAACTCTAATAAAAATCTTTATTATCATTGAAAACTTCACATCCCTCCTTTTAATATTATTTTATTTCGTTTTTTTATTATTCTTAATCAATTTTTTTATTAATATTCACACTAAAATCAGTAACGTAAATTCACAGTAAAATTCAATCAATTTCAGAGAGAAATCACTAAGAGAGAATACCTTGAGATACACCCACCCACATCCAATAATCATTATAACCACTGCAAAGTATATCTGTCATTAAATCTATATAATAAAAATGAATTTCTTTTTCTTTGTAAGCGCAGATCTCTTAAATGCCTGTACCGATTTGGCTATTTTTTTTAAAATGTTCGTAATAGTCCAATTCAGTTTAATACGTAAAAAAAAATTTGAAAAGTTGCCCGGAAATTGGAAAATTCAGGAAAACTAAAAAAAATTCAGGTTAGCCAACATAGCTTGTCAAACAATAAAAGAACTAAACTAGCAAACTAAACATGTGTTGGCGGCCCTGTTTGTCAGATTTTTTGAATGTCATTCATTCTTAATAGCAGAGATAATAGAGATCTAACCACATTATCATTGAAGAAGAATTTAATAATGCAACAAAGATTTAAAAAAACTATCTATTTTTTAAAGTACTGTAACCTGCCCAAACTTAACCTTCGACTTACTGACACTCCAATAGCTCACGTAGTGTGCTATTGAAAGTTTCGATCAGTCCGGCCAAGTTTGGTGGTTGTCTATCCGCCCTATTTAAGATGTTTAATATATCAGTAACCGTGGGGGTGTGCGCTTACGCTATATGCGGATAGGGTTACTGATAAGGCTATCGAATAAATTCGATAGATATAGCAGAATTTCGCTTGTTGATCAAGATTAATAGATGACCTTGGAGTCCTCTGTGAATTATTATGGTAACGATGAGATAGGAGAGTTGGAAGGTTTTTGGGTCAGTAAAAAGAACACAATTTATTAAGATTTTAGATAACTGTTTCTAGCAGTATTCAAGGTTTTAATGACTAAGTGCTTGATTTAGCACCGAATAATTCAATATAAGCAACAATACAACAATTTTATAAAACACAACAAAACTCAATTATTCTTTATAAACAGATTGTTTATAAACTTATTATAGATTAGTAACAATACTCTTATAAAACCACAATCTTACTTATAAACAGATCGTTTATAAGTTATAGCTATTAAGTAACAATATTCAACAATATCAATTATAATTTCTATTTATAGAAGTTTCAAATATAAAAGACGTATTTATCACAGTATCAATTTAAATACTATTTATAGAAAATCCTTTTATAAAGGTGTATTTATCAAAATATCAGTTTATTATGGCTATTTATAGAAGATTTTAAAGATATTTATTTGATTTATTTTTAGATAAATTTTACGATTTATTTATAAATAATCTATTTTTAAATTCTATTTATAGGTAATCTATTTTTAGATTCTATTTATAGGATAAAACTATTAATAAATGTTTAATTATAGAAAGTTTAAAATATTTTAATATAATTCAAATTTTATTGATTGTTATATAATCCCCTAATATAAAATCTAATTATAGCAACAATCTATTTTTATCATATAAATTCTATTTATAGATTTTTATTTCAATTGTTGTAATTTTATTTTCATTGTTGAAAATTAAAATTCTATTGTTGTAAATTCTATTATTAGAATTATCTAATTGTTGTAAAATTTATTTATAAATTTTAACTAAAAATAGATTTATTAATGTGGAGGGATAATGTTCTCCTTTGAGATTAAAATTTTATTTTGAATTTTTTAAAAATTTCTATTTATAGATTTTATAAATAGTTTTAGTTATTTTTAACTTTTATTATTAATAGCTTTCTATAAATAAACTATCATTCTATTTTTATATTTTTAAAATTTATTTTTTTAAATTATTCGGTTATAAATTCCCTATAAATATCTTTGATTTTATTTTAATAATTTTTAAAATTGGTTTTCCTTTTTGTCAATAGGTTTTCTATAAATAGCCTTAATAGACTTTTGAATTTTAACTTTGATTTTTTAATAATCTTTTTAATAAGTTTTATTTAAACTTTACTTTTAAAATTGATTTACTAATAGATTTATAAATAGAATATTCTATTGTTTATAGTTTAGTTACTGTTATACTTTGGTTTTAAAATAATTGCATATTAAATTCTATTAGGACAAAATCAGTATTGTTACAATTATATTGTTGATTAATTAATCAGTTAATTGTTTATTATCATAATTCATGCAGGTACCTGTCTTATTTTTATATAGGCCTTGTTTAATTATATTGTTATTAGTTAATTATTCTGGTTATATTTAATTCATATCAATTCTCAATCTAAGCTCTTATTCAATATTTCATTTTTTTTTCAGAATATTTTAAAATATTTTATGAAACGTTTCTTTTTAAAATCAAACAATTTAAATTTTCTATTTTCAAATTACAATTCAGTTTACAAGTATTATTTTATTTATTTGCTTTGACAATCCTGTCTTATATTTCCTTTGACGTTTGATCATATGTTTAAATAAAATTTCAATTATTTATTATTCTATTTATTTATCAATTGGATTTCAATTGTTTATCAATTTTATTTAGTATTTATTAAAATAACTTGAGTTTTTCAATTATATTCTCTACTTCAAATTAATAATATAAAAACAAAAACAAACATTTCCTTAATCTTCAAATAGGCTTTATTTATTAAATTTCTTTTTAATTTTAATATTTTCTCCTTATCTAACTCGCTTTGTTTACTTTTTAAAACTCTTTATTTATTACTTTATTTATTACGATTTATATTCAATTTTATTATCTCTTTTCAATTTCTTCGAACCCCGCCAAAACAAAACAAAGTGTGTTGAAGCGGACGGCGTCAGGCTTTTCCTGGAACAGTACGGCGTCCCTAGACCATCCAATTTGATTGTTCTCTGTTTCAGCCCCTTTGAGATACTCTGTATTTTTTTATCCTATCTCCTGGACCACGACTATTAAATCTCCTCCTTTTATTTACTTTTTCAATCCTTAACTTCTCCCTTGACTTCGTGGCAACAAAGATCCCGGCTCCTACAGATGAAACAAACTTACAGACAAATCAGGTGACACGGTTCAAATCCGTCTATAATTCCTGACGACCGTTGGCCCACACATTAATATTTTTTAATTTTATTACTATTAATCAATTTATTAATTAACTCAATAGCCTTCATTGAAGATTTCTAGGAAATGCCCTATTACTAATAAACTTCTTTAATTTTTAAATCATTTACTATTTTACTGTTAATTTTGTTAAATTTATAATTTAAATAATTGTTCATTATTATTCTAAACATATGATCCGTCTAAATATTCAATATTTTACTTTAACATATTACTATTAACTTAAATTTCAATTAATTTTTAATCATTATCTTAACTAAATGTTTCAATTATTTTTACTTTAATTTTTATTAATTATTTTATAATTACAGTTAACATTATTGCAGAATTATTAAAAGAGCTTAGGACTAAATAGCGTTTGTTGCCATTTGGAGACCACTGAACAGCCGGCTAGTAATTCTTATCATATAAGAATTATAAACTAACACTCACACATATTAAAAACTAAATAGTTAGTGTATTTTAGTTATTGTATAGTGTTTCATTTAGTACTTATCAAAATACAAAGGTGTAAACGTGCCGCTTGGTTCGGGCTTATTCAGGAACACGTGCTGTCTCATCCGCGCTTGGCGTCGTTTCTTTAATTCGGGTATTTGCGTAGGTTTTTCGCAAATCAGTCACTGAACACTGCACGGTGGACTTGATAAACACTTTTATAGTTTGTTTCACTGTTAAAAACTTCAGAATTAATCCGGATTACGTTGGATTATTAAACACAACAGGTGGTTCTGCTAAGATCGCTGTTCGTGACCTCATGGCCCATATACAAGTGACCTTCCTTCCACTCGACCTATTTCCGCTAGCCATTATATTCTCCAGTCGTTCAGATGGCAGCACAAATCAAAGACTGATCAATCAGTGTCACCTAGAGCTCGCGATTTGAATTATATTCAAATTTGAATATTTAATTATCATTCGAACCAAGAATACCACTGTTTATTCTTATAAACAATTAATTAAAATAATGATTTTGATGATTAATTAATTAATAAAAAAATGAAAAAATTGGGCATGCAACAGTACATTTAAAAACAAAAATTAAAAAAATAAATTGCAACGGATCGTTGCTAAACTCTATCCAAATTGAATTGAAATATTAATATGTTTATTTCTTTATTATTAATCAGATGTCACTTGCAATTTGCAGTTCATGTTGACTTTAATTCAAAAATAATAATCGATTCTCATTTAACTGTCGAGAAATAACAATTCTACATTGGATTTTTGACATTTCGGTTATTATTGGTAATCATTGCTTAAGACATGGAGGAATCGACTTAAAATCAAAAACAAAGATCGATTCTTATCTAATACTAGAGGAATAACCTTATTGCATTCCATTTTTGATGTTTTGACTATTAATGGCAACCTCTACTGAAAACGTGGAAGAATCGACTTAAAATCAAAAAGACTAAATTATTTTATGATAGACAACTCGAGGGGGTGGGGGGTTATTAAGGGGCAAGGGGGGGGCAATGTAACTTATGTACTAGGGAAATTGGGCTTTATTTTATTACGTTAGTGTTAAATTAATCTGCTTCGCTATTTGTTGATGGGGTGGGTGTGTCCCTCAGTGTCTGATCCAAGTGGCACGTCCCTAAAATGGAGAATGAAATCTTAGGTGATGAGTGAAGGATGTAGGGAAATGGGCTTCCTGGTACTAATACTATAAATAATGTTATACAGACCAGCGGTTATAAGACAATGAGATGGTTTTATTGATGGATTGTACAATGCACTCTGTATCCGTATTACAGGCGAAGTCCTGAGAGGAGCCTCCGGTGTGGGTGTGCTCGTTGTATACTCCTTGTACTCGAGGAATCAGCGCGTAGGTGTGCGTGTCGCACCTCCGTGTGTATAGATATGTATATATACAAGACAGTAAAGCTCTCCTTTTCAATTCATGTCGATGCTTGGATATATGTATATGTGTAGGTGTATTCAGAGCCACCGATGGCAGTATATGCTCACTTGGTCGCTTCTCTGAAGTCAGAAACTGCGGAACTTGAATATAACAGTATTTGTGTAGATGTATTCTGAGCCACCTCGATAGCAGTGTATGCTCACTCTATCGCTGCACTTATGTCAATCCTTGGATATATGTATATGTGTAGGTGTATTCAGAGCCACTTCGATATCAGTAGATGCTCACCAATTCGCCTCACTCATGTCAATCCAATTCGCCTCACTCATGTCAATCCTTGGATATATGTATATGTGTAGGTGTATTCAGAGCAACCTCAATAGCAGTATATGTGCTCACTCTCTCTCTGCACTCATGTCAATCACTGCCGAACTCACTCAAGTCAATGCTCTGCTGTGTTGTTAATCGCTGGTCATTTACTATGCTTTCCCAGAACTCATAAGTTTCCCTTGTTTGATGATTAATTGATTGCCTCAATTAGACTTAATGATGAATAAAAATAAGAATTTAATTGATTAATTATAAAAATAAATCATGGTTCAATCCACAGGACCATTGCACCTCCGACGTTATGGTAAAGAAAAATGATTAATTATATTGAGATATTATAAGGATATTGATAGATATTTATTTATTTTTCTTTTGATACTTATCTATGGGGTAGTTATTGGGGACAAAAATGCTCGATTATTTATTTATGTATCGGGGTTTCGGACAGACGGACTCCAGACTCACCAGAACTCACGGTAACTCGAAAACGCATCGCCGAGACCTCACTCAATGCACCAGGGTATATATATTAATCATCCCGGATTCAGGGTGGGAACAATCACACGACTAACATGTTTATTATAGAGTAAATTTATAGCGTTAAGTGAAATATTGATTCATTTGCGTCCACTTACCTCGAGACACGCCAGATTTTCGAGCAACAGGTAAAAAGGGTAGAAAATTATTTAATATGGAGGGGCAGAGGGGTATTTATGCTTATGGTTACTATGGGGTTTGTGTTTATGACACATGACACAAGGAATTAGGAATATCTTCTTTTATTCGAATAATATTGATATTCGTGTTTGTTGTGATTCTATGGGATTAGGTAGGGATTAATAAGTGAGTGACCTGAGTAGAGAAGGTATAACGAGAATGCAAGCAAGAGCAGGCTTTGACAATGATGGAACGAGTTTGCAATTTATAATAGATGGTAAAAATAATCGCTTATTACTACGTAATTGATTTGATCACAATAGCATTGACAATTATAGCTTTTAATAATGACTGGTTGACAAAACATATAACAAGATAGATGATATCACTGGGGTATTTAAAATAAAGGACTAAAATATAGTAATTATGTGTGGGAGGGTGAAATGTAAGTTTAATAGGGGATTTACTATTTAGTTAAACGGGTAAGAAATGAAAACAAAAACTAATGACAAAATATAAAAATGAGGGCTAAATTTACAAATATTGGAGGCATCGAATGATAAAATTCTATTAAGGGGAACTTTTACAATTATCATAGACGAAAGATAAGATGATCAGCTGATGATAGTGAATTTGACTTTTGATAGACAATTTGAAAGGGACTTTATTATTTTTGAAAAGAAACGGGCACGGATAAATAATTATTTCGACAGCTTAATTAATATTCAATAGAGCTTATCTTATCTAGATAAGAAAGAAGAAATAAATAATAATATTAGAATTTAATTTAAAAGGCAAATTATTTTGAAATTTCTACGGGGCTTTAGAAAAGAGAATTTAATTCAAGAGGGTGAAATATGGGTTTCATTAGTTTTACTGAAGTTAATAGGGGAGAATTATTATTCGATATATATTTTTTCTAAATTTAAAAGATAAATATATTGATTTGAAATAATATTTTAAGAAATAGATATAAATTTTTGATTTGAAATGTGAATATGTGGGGGCGTGAATGATAATATTATGGGGAGAAAAAGGGCTGATTTTAAAAATAAGAGGTTATATTTATTATATTATTATAGGAGGACTCGATTGATTTTATAAAAGTGAATTTAATAGAACGGATTAATGTAATTGTCTATTTACTGCTTTTACTGGGAACGAATAAATTAGTGATTTTAATGGTATGCAATTAATAATAGATTTTATTTAAACTATGTGAAATGATATAATTAAGAATTTAATGGGGACTAGTAAATTTATATTTTATAAGAAGGTGGGGGCTGTGACATTTTATTAGAATTAAGGCGGAGATTTTATTGAACAAATTATATATATATGCAACAAATGACAGCAATAAAAAAATGAATACGATAGTGGGGGAGAAATAAATGGAACTTGGTTTGATTGTTATTTTTACATTTTTAAGGCGGATATCCGTGAGAAGACAATTTTCTTAGATTTCACGTGGATCAACAAAATATTTTCCTTTCATTGATTTTAGCGTGTGTGATTCCGCGAGGCGTTACGAACGATTTGTTCTAATGCCAAGGTGCCGGGGTGTACTTGATTTTGAAATACGTGGCTAATAAATATAATTACTGATTTTATTTTTAGTGATTTTGACCTTAAAAATGCTTTGAAATATCTTTTTATAATGTGTGTTCAAACCAAGTAGAATTTTGACTGTGGGGATGATTTCGATTGGGGGATTTGTATCGATTTTGACTAAGGGCGGTGGGGACTGAATTTCAATAATTTGTTGCTTATTAATAACTGGTGTATGTTTAACTATTGGGGGCTGTGAGGATGGAATTTTAATAATTTGTTGACTGATAATTGGTTCATTAATCTCTATGACGGGTAGATACGTTACTGACTTTAATTCGGTGGTGGGCTCTATGATGGGACTAATATTAACATTCTTAAAGGGGTCTGAATTGAGTTCTTGTGTGGTTTCGGTGAATTCGGCTGTGGATTCCGTTGTTGCAAAATGAATTTTTAATGGAGGTGTTTGAGTGGTTGGGAGGGCAGTTACATCTTCAAACTTTCCGGGATGATCATTAAATCGACTATCGATCACATCAAGCTTGCTGGTTATTTCATCAAATTTGCCATGCATATTTTCAAATTTGCCATCTACATTATCGAATCTACCATTCATACTTCTAAATTCACTATCCAAATTTTCAAATTTACCATTCATATCGCCATTCAAACTTTCAAATTTACCATTCATATCGCCATTCAAACTTTCAAATTTACCATTCATATCGCCACTCAAACTTTCAAATTTACCATTCATATTTTCAAATTTACCATTCATATTTTCTATCACAGTCATCATCTGCCTGAGCATTGCCTGCGTATCATCGTTATTGGGGATGGTGGGTTTAGCACTAGAGGGTGTGGAAGGGGTTGGGGGTGGCTTTTCTTTACCTGGCGCTCTGTCCAATGCGGCTCCGACTTCGGCTGTGGGAAAATGAATCATATTGTGATCATTATGTTCCGATTGACTGGAGTGAATTGGTCTCGAGGATGCGCCCCCGGCGCGCGCCGTCGGTCCAGCGAGCATAGAAAGTGTCCCCTGTACGTCCGACATCGATAATAAGACTCGAAAGAAGAAACAAGAGGCAAATAAATAAATAAATATTTGGCTTCAAAATTATAATTAGTAGATGGAAGTGTCAATGGCCCTCGGTGCATTTACTCATTCTCACTCAGATAAATATAAAATAATTTTTTTGTAAAATTTTTTTTTTCAATATAATAAATTTTTTTTTCTTAAACAAAGGAACCTGCTAATCTCTGGGTAAACGTAGATATTTTCACATGTATTTTCAGAATTATAGTACCAGGAAATTGTGAGATGAAATGATTTTTTGAAGATGAATAAGGATTTGTCACCTGGATCAGTAGAATACCTGCTACTTTTGCAGCCTATTCAATCCCAGCTTACGAACACCACACGAGGGGGTGGGGGGTTATTAAGGGGCAAGGGGGGGGGCAATGTAACTTATGTACTAGGGAAATTGGGCTTTATTTTATTACGTTAGTGTTAAATTAATCTGCTTCGCTATTTGTTGATGGGGTGGGTGTGTCCCTCAGTGTCTGATCCATGTGGCACGTCCCTAAAATGGAGAATGAAATCTTAGGTGATGAGTGAAGGATGTAGGGAAATGGGCTTCCTGGTACTAATACTATAAATAATGTTATACAGACCAGCGGTTATAAGACAATGAGATGGTTTTATTGATGGATTGTACAATGCACTCTGTATCCGTATTACAGGCGAAGTCCTGAGAGGAGCCTCCGGTGTGGGTGTGCTCGTTGTATACTCCTTGTACTCGAGGAATCAGCGCGTAGGTGTGCGTGTCGCACCTCCGTGTGTATAGATATGTATATATACAAGACAGTAAAGCTCTCCTTTTCAATTCATGTCGATGCTTGGATATATGTATATGTGTAGGTGTATTCAGAGCCACCGATGGCAGTATATGCTCACTTGGTCGCTTCTCTGAAGTCAGAAACTGCGGAACTTGAATATAACAGTATTTGTGTAGATGTATTCTGAGCCACCTCGATAGCAGTGTATGCTCACTCTATCGCCGCACTTATGTCAATCCTTGGATATATGTATATGTGTAGGTGTATTCAGAGCCACTTCGATATCAGTAGATGCTCACCAATTCGCCTCACTCATGTCAATCCAATTCGCCTCACTCATGTCAATCCTTGGATATATGTATATGTGTAGGTGTATTCAGAGCAACCTCTATAGCAGTATATGTGCTCACTCTCTCTCTGCACTCATGTCAATCACTGCCGAACTCACTCAAGTCAATGCTCTGCTGTGTTGTTAATCGCTGGTCATTTACTATGCTTTCCCAGAACTCATAAGTTTCCCTTGTTTGATGATTAATTGATTGCCTCAATTAGACTTAATGATGAATAAAAATAAGAATTTAATTGATTAATTATAAAAATAAATCATGGTTCAATCCACAGGACCATTGCAACTCAAACTTGAGAATAAGAGAATTTTTTATAAATAGATTATATATACTTTTGTGTCTAGCAAAATGAATAATAATTGTAATTTTCAAGTCTCTTATCTATAATAATAATACCTACATATAATATAACTTTTTTTTATTTTCCCCTTAATGATAACAGGTGGATTTTTAATACATTTTAAATATTTGTTTCATCTTATTTGTTATGAGTGTATATTACAGTTAAATAGAATATCAAATTATATCTATTTAAGACTTTATAATAAAACAATTATTTTTATTCTCTGTTACTAATAAAACATCAATAAAGCAGCCACGTGGGGGTCCAGGAGGCGAAGCCCCTGGCTAGCAAAAGGTTTGCCGAAGGCGGGCCTTGTAGCTAGTAATTTATAAAAAATACCAACTGCTGAGTTGTAGATTCTTCATTTTCCTCATTTATTCAAATCTTAGACCATATAAGATATAGACACGCCCTGGTGTCGATTTGGTGAGGCCAACATCACCTCGAGATCGTGACGTCATCAGCAGGCAAGAACAACGAGAATAGCATGGGCGCTATAGGAATTATTATACATGGAGATAAATTTATCGTAGTTTAGATTATTTATTTTGGATTCCAATAATCGCAAATTAATATTAAATTAATATAACCAAAATATTTATTTATTTTTTTTAACAAAATGTTTTATTTAAATTACATATTTTACAATAAAATTAATAAATTAATAGGTGTTTTGGACGAATTTTGTATTTTATTAATTTTTGCACAACGTTTCGTCCGTTTCCGGACTTTATCAAGTGCTGAAAAACAAAAGTACAAGAAAAATAGATTGGGAAAATTAAATTAATGCATATTTCAAAATACAACTATACATGATATGCCACATGTCACTCACCTCAATCAATTAACAAATTAAACGTACATAAAATATGAGAACATCGAGAAAACAATTTAAAAAATTGTATATTTAAAAATATAATATAATATTTTTAAATATTTTTTTAAATTGTTTTCTCGATGTTCTCACTATTTTATGTACGTTTAATTTGTTAATTGATTGAGGTGAGTGACATGTGGCATATCATGTATAGTTGTATTTTTGAAATATGCATTAATTTAATTTTCCCAATCTATTTTTCTTGTACTTTTGTTTTTCAGCACTTGATAAAGTCCGGAAACGGACGAAACTGTTGTGCAAAAATTAATAAAATATAAAATTTGTCCAAAACACCTATTAATTTATTAATTTTATTTAAATAAAGAATGGACATTAACCAACTAAATATTTTGCAATAATTCGGGCATCGAGCAACCCTCCCTTCCCATCTCCATATATATACAACAATATATTTTTATTATTTTAATCAATTGTAGGTTACCAAAATATTTATTAATTTCGAATGCTAAATCAAGTAAATAATTATTCACTTTTAAATACAGTTTTTTTTTGAATCAATTGACGGAACATTCAACCAAGTTCATCATTTGATTTTACCAAATATTTTGTCAGTATAAAAATCCTAATTAAAGTAAGTCGAAAAAAATTCGCAATATCATATTTATTAATGAAAAATATTTGAAAAATTGAGTTTTGAGAATTCGATATATTTAATTTATTTAATTTATTTAATTTATTATTTAAAAATTTAATGACCAAATTAATAATATCTATTATGGGTAATGTTCGGGACTCGGTATTTGAAGCATACAAAGAACATATGTACGATAATGATATTGAATCAAATCATATCATTAATTTGATTAAAATGATTAGTTTTTATTATTGTAACATAAGATTATACCACCAAGGAGAATGTTTAAACACAGATTCGAACAGGATAAGGAGTAAATTTACTAAAATGATTTTGTTTAGTAATCAATGATTTTATTATAATAATAAAACTTGAGCAAGATGCGAGGTAGGTTTGACAAAAAAAGAAATAAAACAAAATTGAGTTTTGAATTCGATATATTTCGGGGGTAAGTCCAAACTCAGTTTTCTTTAACTCCTGATGATGGGCTCACCCCCTAAATATTTCGAATTCTCAAAACTCAATTTTTCAAATATTTTTCATTAATAAATATGATATTGCGAATTTTTTTCGACTTACTTTAATTAGGATTTTTATACTGACAAAATATTTGGTAAAATCAAATGATGAACTTGGTTGAATGTTCCGTCAATTGATTCAAAAAAAACTGTATTTAAAAGTAATATTTATTTACTTGATTTAGCATTCGAAATTAATAAATATTTTGGTAACCTACAATTGATTAAAATAATAAAATATATTGTTGTATATATATGGAGATGGGAAGGGAGTGTTTGTTGCTCGATGCCCGAATTATTGTAAAATATGAAATTTAAATAAAACATTTTGTTAAAAAAATAAATAAATATTTTGGTATATTAATTTAATATTAATTTGCGATTATTGGAATCCAAAATAAATAATCTAAACTACGATAAATTTATCTCCATGTATAATAATTCCTATAGCGCCCATGCTATTCTCGTTGTTCTTGCCTGCTGATGACGTCACGATCTCGAGTTGATGTTGGCCTCACTTCTCTCTGTGTGGAGAGTGGCAGAGGGCGTGTCTATATCTTATATGGTCTAAGATTCAAATATTCATTTATAATTACTCTTGAAATACCTAATTGATGATGCCGCAAAATAATACTGAATTAAGGTGTTGAGTATCTGATCTAAAATTGACAGTGTCCAACGCCTTTATAAAACTCATCTGACTCACATTCCTGTTGCAATAATTGTTCTCCAAATCCAAGACTTGAACCTCCTCAAACCGGAAACAAAGCCCACTCTCAAAGTGATGAGACGCAAGGGCGGATTTATTATTTTTATTTTTATTTTCAGGTTTGCAGTCTGTCTTGTCTTGTCCAAAATTCTCTTCTTCAATTTCTGTCTTGTCTGTCCAACATAAGACTTTCCATATGAACATGGTATCCCATATACTAAACCGAATTTGTCTTTTAGTTCACTATATAGTATATTTTATCTTTAAACTAGTCGCAGTACACTAATTTACAGTTGGTTTTTACTTTATCCAATGCGAAGCATGGGGAAAGTATTGCAATCAGTCGTCGCGGCAAGCGCAGCTTCAAAGGGTCCTCAGGTAAAGACTACGGAACCCATGGACTCAGTTAAGGTCACAAATTGAAGTATTCAATGAGATTGAATTTTAGCACGTCCCGGTTTTGCCAAAAATTACCTGGAATCTCGTCGAGAGGCCAAAAAGTGCCATTTTTTTGGAAGTGCGTGCGGATGTATGTATGTATGTATGTATGTATGGTGTGTGTGTTATCGTTTTTTTCGTCCACGATTTTTTCCACACCTTTGCACCGATTGAAATGAAATTGAAAACCTACCATCAGTTTAACAAAATGAAGCGCTGATTAGTTTTTGGTACATATCGGCCCACAAACATTAGTATTATACAACATTATTTATTTCAGTACTTTTTTAGTTTTTCTAAATATCTTTAAAATGACTTAACCAATTTTGATGAAATTTAATATCCTAATTAAGTACCTTGGGGCCGACAAAAAAGGTTAAATAAAGTTTTTAGTAAAATTATATTTTAAAGTACTTTACTCTAAAGTAAGATTTTTGAATTCTTTAAAATTTATTCATTTGATCTGTTTAATATAGGACTCATTTAACCTAACTAAGTAAGAGTGGATAGGCTTTTCTCTGTGAAATGCTAAAAATAGCGATTGATTCTCAACTAGTACTTGAGGAATAACCATTCTATATTGGATTTTTGACATTTCGGTTTTTATTGGTAACCATTGCTGAAGACATGGAGGAATCGACATAAAATCAAAAATATCGATCGATTCTTATCTAATACTAGAGGAATAACCTTATTGCATTCCATTTTTTATGTTTTGACTATTAATGGCAACCTGTACTGAAAACGTGGAAGAATCGACTTAAAATCAAAAAGACTAAATTCTTTTTTGGTAAACAACTCAAGTTTGAAGAGAAAAATAAAAATAATTTTTAAGAAAAAAATAAAAACTACTTCAAAAAATTAAATGCAACAAAATAAAATACACTAAAAGGTATAAAATAATTATTATCTTATTTAGTTACAACTAAACGACGAAATATTAACATGAAATTACTTTTTGAAGTCGGTGCCAAACAAAACTATACCTATAAGCGAGCGTACCCACCAAATGTACTAAGTAAGATCCGTCGAGTGCAATTCATAAAAGGTATATGTTTGGCACCGACTTCAAAAAGTAATTTCATGTTAATATTTCGTCGTTTAGTTGTAACTAAATAAGATAATAATTATTTTATACCTTTTAGTGGATTTTATTTGTTGCATTTAATTTTTTGAAGTCGGTTTTTATTTTTTCTTAAAAATTATTTTTATTTTTCTCTTTTTAGTGATGTTATTAATAGTGATACATATCATCAGAACTTGACCAAATTAATATGACACTAACTGAATAAATGGGGCTCTCAAAATTTAGTTAGCTTTAATTCAAATAAGACTCAATGTTGTCTAATTTCTAGGCGCGAAAATAGAGATTTCCCTGATATTCACTTCGATTCGAATACCCTGAAAATGTGTGACAGCCTATCCATGTTGGGCGTCTCTGTCGCATCTGACCTGTCTTGGAATGAACACATCTCCTCTGTGGCGAAATCTGCAGCAAGGAAGATTGGCTTCTTATTCAGGTCCAAGCGATTTTACAAACCCCCACAACTTCTCACAATCTACAAGGCCCAAATCCGCCCCTGTCTCGAATACGGCTCTGTGGAGAGGAGCCTCAAAATATTCTCTTGCTACCCTTGATGCAATTCAGAAACGAGCCGTCAGGCTAATTGACGATTCTACCCTCACCGACTCCCTCGACTCGCTGGCTCATCAGCGAGATGTCTCTGCCCTTTCCCTTTTCTATAGATACTATCACGGCAGGTGCTCTGATGAGATAAAATTAATTCCCCCCAAAGCATGCTTTGCACTCAGCACACGTTTTTTGCCGACTCCCAACACTCTTTCACTTGCTTGATCAAATTGGAAGAGTGCCGGACCACTTCATTCGCGAGCTTCACATATATCCCCCATGACTTCAAGGAACTGGAACTCTCTCCCAGCTTCTATCTTTCCCAGCACCTATGATCTTCAAACCTTCAAAACCAGGGTGCATAGACACCTACGTCTACACCCTCTCACTTAATCAACTTTCCCTTCTCATCGGTAATGCAAGAGGTCTTTCGAGATCCATAGGGGCTACATCTTTACTGGTGCACCCCTTCTTGCATTCAGTGCATTAAAAAAAAAAAAAAAAAAAGACACCATCCCTAAGACACCCCCTTTCGGATAAAAAATGAACCATCGAAATCGGTTCATAAACAAAGAGGTTAGGTCTAAACAAACCTAATAAAAAAGGTCTAATACCTATGAAAAAAAAAACGAAAAAAAAATGGGACCAATCGGAAGCTAGACTGGACCAATGCAAAAAATTTTTCAAAATCGGTTGACAATTGGCGGAGATATGAGGTAACATAGGCACAAAAAAATTCAGTCGAATAGAACCTCCTCCTTTTTGAAGTCGGTTAAAAATAGATTATTTCATTATTCGTGTCCATGATTAATAATTAAAGGAATCGTAGGGAGTTGGACAAGACTTTAAATTAAATTAAATACAAGTTTTGATTAAATATGCCATACGTTTCGTTGCTGTTTTGCAACTTCTTCAGTGGCTCATTTATTAAACTTATTTGTCAGGATTTTTTACTACGAGAAAAAACATTTCAAACTGTATTCCTTTTTCTATCACAATTCATTCAATTCATCAACCAACATAAAATATAAACTTTCAAACAAATTAATTGTTTTTGTCATAAAACTAAAGAATCAAACTGAACAAAGAAATTCTTTTTTTTTTTTTTTTATTAATTAATTTAAAATAATAAAAAAAAAGAATTTCTTTTGTTCGAACGATTGTTTAGTTTTTTATTCTTAAAAAATAATTAATTTGTTTAAGTTTATATTTATGTTGCTGCGTGCAAATTGAATGAATTGTGATAGAAAAAGGAATACAGTTTGAAATGTTTTTTCTCGTAGTAAAAAATCCTGACAAATAAGTTTAATAAATGAGCCACTGAAGAGAGTTGCCGACCAGCAACGAAACGTATGGCATATTTAATCAAAACTTGTATTTAATTTAATTTAAATGTCTTGTCCAACTCCCTACGATTCCTTTAATTAATGAATTCAATTTTCCTGCTTTTAATTAAAATAGAAAAAAAATATAGAAAATAACTCTTTATTTAGATTTCTAAAAATGTCTAAACTTATTTAAATAAATCAAAATAAAACCATGTGGAGAATCTTTTTTTATTAACGTTCAATTTTAATTTTCGTACGACGTTTCGTCCTTTCAAGCAAACACTTTATCAAGTACTGAAAACAAAGCTCAACATTTAGATTATAAAAATCAAATGAATGCATAATACAAACTCATAAATAACTGTTATTTTGGATGCCTATAATATCGATCAAAATTATTTCCAGCTTGTGCACCGGAAGTCTAATATTATTATTTTGCTGGACTATTATTAATAAAGAATACAAATTTTAACTCAAAGTAAAAATAAAACTTTACAAATTTTTATTATCCTATTCATATATTTATAATATTATAATAATAATAATGAAAAAAATCTTGATAATTATTTAAAAGAAATACTACAAGTAACCTGAAGAAGGAGAGAAAAAAGTCTCTGAAACGTCGGAATTTGAATAAAATTTAAATAATTTATGGACTGCCTTTCATTATAACCTACTTATTTCGCTTACCAGTCCGTCCGTCTTTCTAAGAAAATAAATAAAATCAAATTGTGGAAATAAAGAAGAAATAAGCTGACGTGTTATGATGTGGCCATCCACTTGACATTACCAAACAACCTGGCCCCTCACTTATATATTTAATATTTAATAAAATTATTTATAATCATGTAGGGGGGGGTTAGTTTTTACAATTTTAGACTTCTGGGGGTCCACTGATTATGTATACAAAATTTGGTTGAGTTTGCTCAAATGGCCTAGCTTTTTAATTTTTAACGTCAAAAAAGTACTAAAGTTAACCCACTTTTTAGGTTAAATATATACGTTGTTGCCAGCTTGTTTTTAGAGCAAATTTTATTATAAATTTTTCAATATACCATATATTAAATATTATCTCAGAAACTGGGTTGTAATTATGAATTAAGATTTTCTTAAAAAATGTATTAGTTATTGTTTAATGTTGGTTTAGTTTTTTTTAACCATGGTAAGAAGAGTTTCTTAATTATAATTAAATATGTATGTAAACTTTCCAGTATCCCGTATAGAGACCATTCGTTAAACATAGAGGCAGCACTACTGCCGAAAGTAGCGCTCTCTTGTGCTTATTTATTCAAATAATTTGAAAGAATTGGGGTAAATATTGTACTATAGTATATATAATAGGTAAACAAGTTCACAGAGCGATCTAGAGGGGAGTCAGCGAGTCCCTTTGTATTGGACGTTTAATAAATCATCCCCCAAAAATTACATTTTCGTCGCCAGTTGGCGCTAAAGTCGTGACGCATGGTCACTATAAGAAATAAAAAATAATAAGATAAACATAAATCTACGCACTGAGTCCACGCTCAGCCATATAAGACGAATGAAATTCAATTAAAAACAAAACTTTAGTACTATTGCCGACAATCCAGGGTAGAAAACTGGTATTGTTTTTTGAGGCCAAAACTCTTGGTAACCATTTTTGAATTTTACTTTGAGTTCATCGTTAGAGGTGAGTGAAAGTCGAATGGTATTCAATAAACATGGTTAAAAATTGGTAGAGGTAAGTGAAAATTTAGTGAGATAGATAGGGACAGTGAGGGGTGTAAAAGGAGGGGAGATAGGGAGAGGTAAATGAGGGGGGAGATAGGGACAATGGTTCCCCGTTGCGAGGGCTATATAAGGGGGCGAGAGAGACAGGGAGATGGTCAGTATGTGCCCGTCAGTGACGAGTGAAACATCGACTGTGAGTGTTCCAATATAGCCTCTCCACCTTCATCCACCCTCTCAACTGACTCCAACCCTCACTAATAAACAACTCTTCATCCCTTATATTAATTAACTGCATAGAATCCAAGAAGCCATTAAATATAAATGTATTTATTAAATTTGCAAACGTGAATAAAATATTAATAACTGGGTAACGGGTAGGTAGGTACTTCTATTGTTCTTATAGATAAAGATATACAGATCTACTTCACGGGCTGACATCCCTGCCCAAATATTACGAGAATCATGTCCTATCCCTAATCCCAACCAACTGTTTTCTATCCGTGTTTTTCACAATTACTTATTCCTTCAAAGTGTTTGCCATGAGTTAATATTTACTTGTGCGGGAGAAAAAAATTCTTTCACTTCACTATATGTTTTTACTAATAATATTTTTTCTTTTTTTCAGGTAGGTGCTCGTCCTACTAATATTAACATTTGTGGCCAGAGTATTCCAGGTCAAAGCCGGAGACTTTTCCTGTAAAGGTAAGATATCTTTATAATACTCTATTCTTATATTTAAATATTCAAGAAATTCTCTAAATTTTTCAATTCTTTTTTCTAATTTTTCAAAAAAACGATCAAATAAAATATTTAAATATAATTTTATTGGAATATTTCTATAAAAAATCTCATAATTCCACTATATAATTTTTCTAATATACTTTTTTTTCTTTTTCCAGGTAGGTGCTCGTCCTAACTAATACTAACATTAAAATTAAATGATTAAGTAGAAATAAATAAAAAAATTAAAATTATTACTTTTTTCTAAATTAAATATTAGATATTGGTTTGAAACAATATCGCCTTTATATCTTCAGTCTAATAAAATTATTTCACATGGATAGATAATATAATTTCAATTTCGGTTAAAAAAAATAACCTTTAAAATAATTCAATTTTAAAAATAATCGCCTCTAAACTTCAATCTAATTATTTTTCTGTTTCTGATTTAACGCATGAGTCAATAACGAACTTTCTCTCATCATATTCAGATCTACAAATTTTTTATATTTGTGTCTTAAATACAAATACTTGACAAAATTTTTATACAAAATTTCTAATGTTTTAAGACTTTGATTCGAAACAAATTGCAGTATTGGAGACATTGTACTGGTATTTGATTCGGAAAAGGGCTTTTAACAATTACTTATCTCAAGTGTAGACGTATTTTGGTACAAATACAATGTCTCCTATTTGTTCCAAAACACGTCTAGCCTTGAAATTTTCATTATTTTCGACTTTGAAATTTCAAATTGTATTTCCAAGTGATTTATACATTTGTAAATAAAGGAAAAATTTAAAATTATCGATCTATTTGTATATTTTGTAATTTGCGATCAAAATTATATTAACGATCCCCGTTTAATTATTATTTATTTATCTATCCATGTGGGGGGTGGCGACAGCTGCCTTCTCGTGGTGCCCCCTGTTCTCGCTAAACAGCTGTCTATGTCTCTGTATAAATTATATATCGAGACATAATCATATATAATAATTTCGTTTGCATAATTTTACATACACATTTTCCTATTAATAATAATACACATTATCGAAAACGCATATATTATAACATATAGCTACTATTGCAATTATAATTTCACTTTTGGTATTGATTTTACAAAAATAAAATACAAAATTCTTATTTAATTTTCATAACTAAAATTCATGCAATCAATAATATATTTTATATGAAGTTTGAAGTATTTATATTCGACTGAAAATATAAGGGATATTTTCGGACGTCAATTGAATTGGTAGTATAACAAGTAATAAATACAATGCTAAGGTTAAGTGCTTATTTTTTTCTAAATTAAATAGTTGTTGGGATAGAAATTTGCACAAATTATTATGATAAAAAATTTAGAGATTTTATATTCCTAGATTACATGTTGCATTTTTGAAATTAATTTGAGAACGTTGCGAGGGGGTGGGGGGTGGGGGTGGGGGTAAATCAAACTTATGTTCAAGGGGAATTGGGCTTTACTGAAATTAAAGTGTTGAATTAATGTTTTTTTTTTTTTTTTTTTATATAATTATTATTTTTATTTATTTATTATATCTGCTTTGACTTTTGGCTGGGTATGGGTGGTGCAGACGCCTCTTTCACCACCTGTTGTAGAATTCAATGAAATTCACCACGGCCGGAGGAGCGCCCCTTGAGGCCCGCGAATCTCCAGAGACAGTCAGACAGTTAGAGACTAACACAGCTACCCAGTCAGTTAGGCAGACACACAGTGATAGTGATAGAGACATACATGGTGGAAGTTGTGGGCAGTCGCTAATGTCGATTCGAAGCCATCTTTGTATTAACTTGTACATATATTTGTATCTATTGTAAATAAACACAATTAAAGGAAAGCTTTGTCTTGATAATTATTTCACCCCGAAATATGCATCCAGCCTCACCAGTCATCTCCAAACTAGTTTGAGCCTTAGCCCGTCTCCTTGACTCTCGTTAATGCCCTTTCTTCTTCACGCTTTGCTAGCTTCGTATCGACTGGTCCAAGATATCCCCCTCTCCCCGGTTCTCTTTGACTCAATAAACATTTTCTGTCTTCTTCAATTTTTATAATTTTCAAAGCATCAGCGTGGGCAATGTCAAATAAATGTGAAAAACCTCCTCAAAAACATCATTTGTCAAAACAAAAGCCGATGAAGGATCGACCGCCACATGAAAGGAGAAGACGTTGCGCGCAGGTATTTGTACTACCCTGAGTCACGTGATCCCGATCTCCGATTTAAACAAATGAGGTCTCAAGAAAAAGCATTCGATAACGTCAATTGGGAAATTATGTTTAAAATATTAAAACAGGCGGGAATAAAATTCAGGGAGAGAAGACTAATGTACAATCTATATCAAAACCAGACGGCAATTATAAATATTGGAGATGAGCAAAGAGAAGCCAAAATAAAAAAAGGTGTAAGACAAGGATGTGTGCTGTCACCCATGATTTTCAACTTATACATAGAAGAAGCGATTAAAGAATTCAAAGACAAAATTGATACAGGTATCGAAATCCAAGGTCAAAAGATCGCTATGTTAAGATTTGCCGATGACATTGCCCTTCTAGGAAGCAATAAAAAAGAATTAGAGGACGCCCTGAATGGAATTAACCAAATCCTAATAGAAGAAATGAAAATGAAAATAAACAAGAATAAAACCAAGGTCCTAGTATGTACAAAAAAAGAACAAACGAGACAGGAATGCATCAAAATTAACCAAGAAAACCTAGAAGGAGTTAAGGAATTCCGCTACCTAGGAAGTAAAATAACATGGGATGGGAGGAGCGAAAACGAAATTAAATCAAGAATTGTCCAAGCAAAAATGGGGTTTAATTCAAAACAAAAACTACTCTCTATGTTCCTCCTCAATCAGCTTAGAAAACAGGAAGATGCAATTGAAGACATGTATGGAGCATAGCCAAAAAATACAGATTGTGGTAATTGAAATTAAAAGATCGAAAAATAAGGGCCACCTTAATATAGATATCCAGTATTTTACATTACGCTTTTGAAGATTCAGATCATATACTGTCGGGAAAATGTCAATGGATATCAATAAATCTAAGACTTTTATCAAAAAAGTGGTTCAAGTAAAATTTCAAGTCAATAAAATTTTCTAGAGAATGTGGCCAAAATCAAGTTTCTAGGATGACGGGATTTCATTTTATGAAGGATAAACTGCGATTTTTTAAAACAACGGATCATTTACTGTCATCGAAAATGCTGAATATCTATAAATCTAAGAGTTTTAGCAAAAAAGTGGTCCAAGTAAACGTTAAAGTAAATAAAATATCCTAGATAATGAGATAGGAATCAACATTCTAGGATGAGAAATTTTCATTTTATGAAGGAAAAACTGCGATTTTTTGAAAAAAAAAAATTGTATTTTTTCAAAACTTAAACATCATTATCCTATTAAGATGAAACTTTTTTTCAAATTTAATCTAGTTTAAAAATATAGAGAGTGGTCTTTGTCGAAAACGTGCTCCTTCATGGTCAAAATGGGAAAGAATCGAAAAAAGTGCGATTTTTTGGAATAATCAAATGTGATTCCGGAGGCTGATTTTTGGATCCAAATTAAAAATTGAACTACTGAGCCGATTTGGTATAATCTTTTTTTACTCGCCGCGAAATTTTGTCCTTTTTAATTTACTATAAATCAGTTATTTAGCAAATGTTAACTGTTTTCGAGTTATAAGCGAAAAACTGGAAAAAGTCCGAAAATTTCGATATTTTTCGGCCGCCAAAAGTTTTCCCCCACAACATACCGAACGATCATAGAAAAAAAATATTTTTCTGCAATTAATATGAGCTGAACCTGAACCTTTTTGGATCCTCTATTTCATTAGACTTTTTCTCATTTTGGTCCCCATCCCAAAAGTACATTAAGAAGGTTCGTTTAAATATTATCGAAATCGTCACACCCGTTTCCGTAAAGGCTAATATTACACATAATATTTGTTTGCTCAAATGGTCAATTTAACAGGTTGGATGGTTGGTTAGGCGAGAGCAATTTGGGTTGGGCGGTCGCCACACCTCGCTCACCCTATAGTGACTAGATAACCATAGTGGCGACAATGAACTTTTCGACGCCATTAATGGGCCAACTTTCTTAGGGCTGGATAGGCAAATAAACCTCAATCACACATTTTCATTATTTCTGGTTATAATTACGGACATTTTTTTTTAATATTTGTACAATACAATTCCATGCCTTATTTTTTATTATTTTAAATAGTCTAAAAGTCTTATTTTTATTAAAAAAAAATGCAAAATTACTTCCGAGCCAAATTCAATTTTTTTTTTTAATTTTACAGTTATTATTTATAAAATATACCTACTAGTATTTTGAAAAGCATCTTATAGATAGCAATGAATATTTAAATCTAATATATAATAATAAATACTAATTTTTATTTTATTTTTATACATTTTATTGTGACTATACAAGAAAACAGTTTATGAAACAAAACTAGCCAATAATTAATTCATAATACATTTTTAAAATGAAAAGAATATTCAATAATATTAAATATAATACATAAGAATAAAGAGGTTACAATCATTATTGTGTTTCTTTAAACAAAATATAATATATTTGCTATCTATTTGTTATCTAGTCACTATAGGTTGAGCTATTTGTTTCATCAAAATCGGTAGAGCCGTTTTCAAAATAGAACTAAAATACAAACAAACAATTTTCGCTCATTTAATAAGAGTAGATTTATTGAAAAATTAGATCTGTGTCGTAGGACACCGGATAGGAACGAAGTTCCTTATTATAAAAATATTAATTTTAAGTTCTATTCTAGGTATAAAGAAAAATAATTATTCGGGTATACATTTTTTATTATGATTTTTTTATCGATAAAAAGCAAAGAAACTACTTTATAAAATTATCTTAACACCTTTATTTTATTTACAATGATTTATAAAAATATATAATATATAATAATAATAATATACAAAAAGAAACAGGTATTTATATGAATAATAATAATTAAGCATAATTATGTTCTATCATAGAAACTATAGCTTTATGGTAACTAAAATAAGTTTTCATTATCTTTTCTATGCTTCCGAAGAATTTGTTGACGCTGTGCATTATTTAATCTCCGTATATTTTCAGTACGAAAATTAATTACAGTTATTAATGGCAATAATAATTTTATTAAAAATGTATATAATTTTCATACCATACCTTGGATCTTTTGTATTTTTTTCTTTTATTCTTTGTCGATACTCTTGTTGATATAGCCTACTTGTTTTTTTTTTTATATTTTTCTCCGATACTGAAATTGATTATAAAATCATTAATTTCTCGTCTGATGTCTACTAACTTTACAGTCGTATTTAAAATTACACTGCAAAATATTATAATATATATAATATATATAAATTATATACCGTACCTTGTTTTTTTTTCCCCCGCTCCCGATACCTTTTTTGGTACTCGGCTTTTTTTTTCGTATTTCTTTCCTTCAAAGAAAATAAAATAAAAAAATGTTAAAATTAAATCCATGAGTGCTAATCGAGGGAGGGGATGGAGAGGTGGGTACTGAACAAACTTGTATGGAAATATTTTTGAATTTGAGAAAAAACAGTATATGAATTTATACAATGTTTTACTCAGTATATTATATAAATATCTAACTAATAGATACTCTAATAATAAATAAATAAATAATCTTAGATATTTTAATAATAATTCATCAAATCCTCGTTGGAAATCAAATTCCAAGGAATTTTTTCTTCTTCTTTAATTTTTATTTCCTTAAATAGAATAAATAAATAATAAAATTCAATTAATTAAATAAATAAATAAATTATAGGAATTAGTTATGAAATCAATTAGGGATTCACGGGGATTTTACACATACACCCACGATTAATATATAACGCTTACCTTTAGTAGATTTTTTTTAATTGATTATTTTCTTCTATTAGCTGGAAATATAATAAATAAATTAGTAGAATTATTGCAATATTCTTTTATTTATTTTCATTTCATTTTCATTTATTTATTAATTAAGTAAGCACACCTTTGTTATTTGTTGCTGAATAACGAAATGTTCTGAATGTTCTGTCTCTGAATTCGATGCCATTTTATTGAATTCTATTATTCTGTCTATTAAATTAATAAAATTTTTAAAGAGGATTATTTCGATAAATAGAAGCAGAGAGGTAGAGGAGGGTAATGAAATAATACCTGTTGAATCGAAAGATTCAACATCGAACAGCATCGATTCCCGACCAGAGCACAAGCCAGAGGCCCCGCCCCCAGAGTGGCTGAGTGGATGCGCGCGCATGAGCATTGGCTCGCTTGTTTTTATTTAACGTTACGGACACTTTTCACCGACTAGGGTACCACCCCGAGGCGTCCCATAAGGAACTTCGTTCCAAAAAATATTTTTATTTATTCCTGAAGATGCCCTTCCATTATTAACCCCCCCGTTAAAATTATATTATTCTTAAAATAAAATCCTAAATTGGGAATGTTGCTATTTTATTATTTTGTTAAATCAATGGGTGCATTAATTCTGAAGTGGACCTGAAAAAATTAATTATTTTATATAACATTAATTTATTCGCCATGAACGTAACTGATTAAGATTATCTCTCTGATGGCGAGACAGGATGCCCTGCCCTTGGCCAAAGGTCATTTCCAAAGGTGATTCTATCAGAGATAAAAGATATCATCGATAAGAGATAAATTCACCTTTTAAATGCTTTGGCAAGTGAGAATATATTCTTATTATAGTTATTATTACAAGGACCATATTACATACTCCTAATACCCTCTTTGATTTATTAACTTTACTTAATTAATAAATCATGTCTGAAATGTTGGGTGAAATCTTGATGAAATATTATTCACGAAAATTGCGAGCTGAAAAAGAAATGGCAATTTATAAGATGAAAAGTGAACTATTCTGTAAAGAATTGCAGGTGAGAATTAGTTTAGTTTGTAATCAATATAATAATAATTAAATACTTATTTATTTATTTATTTGTAGCGTACAAAAGAGAGCCTGAAAAAAGAAACTGAAGAGAAAAAGAATTTAGTGAAAGAAATAGAAAATTCGATAAATAAAGTAAATGAAAAATTATTCAAAAAGGTAGGATTTATTTATTTTTTTATTTTAATGAATAATTAATTTAATTTTTAATTATACATTTTATTTAATTAGATTATCGATCAGACGAAAATTGAAACGAATTCAATTAAAGATGAAATTAAAACATTCAATGAAAATGTACAGTATTTATTTATTTATTTATCTATAAATCAATTCAATTATTGTATAATCTATTTTCAATTTATTTATTTTTTTAGAATAATCATAAAATCAATTCTCTGGAAATTAAAATTGACTCACTAAACCAGGAAATGGTAAATTTAAATAGAAAGGTAAAGCATTTATTTATTTATTTAGGGAAATATTAAGGAGGAATTTATACTAGGGTCGAAGTCGTAATTTGAAACAGAATTTAAGTTTATTTATTTATTTAATTTCAGATGCACGAATTAAATAGTAAAATAAATTCTAATACGGAAGAAGTTCCATTGGATAACGATGGAACTGAAGATATTTGGAAAGCTGCAAGAAAAGGATCTCTAAAGGGGGTCAAATTCTATCTGGCTCAGGATCCTTCCAATCTAAATAAAAACATTGTAGGAAATGAATTCACCCCCCTGCATTGGGCATCCTTTGATGGCCATTTAGAAATTGTTAAATTTTTATTATCAAAATCAGCCCAAGTAGATCCAAAGGATAAATATAATTATACTCCTCTTATGTCGGCATGTAGAAGGGGCCATGTCCCTATAGTCAATTTGCTTTTGGACAAAGGGGCGGATATAAATTGCCTAACTAGTGATAGAAATACACCCCTTCATTTTGCAATTTGGGGAGATCATTTGGATGTTGTAAAATTACTAATTCAAAGGGGGGCGGATAAAACAATAAAAGGTAACAACGGAAGGACTCCACTTGATTTTGCTATTTCTATAAACAGCCTCTCAATTATAAATTATTTACGTTCTCTTTAACATCTATACAAATTATTATTATGTATTGAATAAATAGACAAATAAATAATTTTCTACCAAATATTTTACTTTTTTTTATTTTAATTGAAACAAAAGAATTTATTTTCTCGTATGTTTGGCTGGCCAGACAATATTATATAAATATTTTGAATCGCTAGTCTCTTGTAAAGTTAACCCAAGACATTCATCAACAGGTGCATCTCAATTTATTTATTTATTTATTTTCAATCTAATGCAAGAAGGCGTATAATAAGATGCAGCCCCTATGGATCTCCAAAGACCCTTGCATTACCGAAAAGGGGGGGGAGTTATCAATTATAGTGTGAAAGGGCGGATAGAAATGAAAACACTCTAGTGCAGAAAAGTTGCCTATTATAGTATGATAAGAAGAAGGGGGCGTAAAAAAAATTAAATTAAAATCTTCCGTTTGTGCACCGAACTTGAAATTTGGGAAAAATTCCCAAAATAACGATATTTTTGTAATTTTAGAATTTTTCTAACCTGTTGCGCGAACGTAAAAAAAGATATTATTATTATTGATCAGAATTTAATTTATTTCAGTTATTTAAACCATAAAACAAGCATAAATAAGCTGACATGTTCTGATGTGGCCATCCACTTGACTTTACCATACACTTCTGGTTGAGTTTGGTACAAGGGGCTAGATTTTAATTTCCCCCCCCCCCCCGCCCTCTTAATTTTGGCGACATAAAAAAAATATTTTCGATATTTTAGATTCATTTTATACCATATTTCATTTTTACTTTACCATACACGGTATGGTCAAGTATTGTAATCGTGCATGAAAAAAGTGTTTTTTTTTTCCTTTTATTTCAAAATATCTCAAAAAACGGCTTAAAATATTTTGATTAAAAAAATTGAGCGCATTTGGCATTTCGGTCTACAAAAAAGGTCTAATAACTGAACATTGAAAAAATTATATTTTTTGAGATAAAAATTGTTTTGTCAAAATGTCACTTAGTCTGTGCATTTTCAAATTTTTGTGGACGAGCTAGCTCAAAAACTAGCGGGAATATCGAACCCAAATTTCACCCGTAGTTTTGGTCCATTTAGCTTAAGCGCTGATTAGATTTTGGTGCATATCGACTCTAAATTAAGGGTGGTGGAGTGGGGGTTAATATTTAAAAATCTAGGTCATTTGAGCAAACTCAACCAAATTTTGTATACATAATCAGTGGGACCTCAGAAGTCTAAAAATGCAAAAACTAACCCCCCCCCCTACATGGATAAATAATTAAAGGAATCGTAGGGAGTTGGACATGACTTTAAATTAAATACAAGTTTTTATTTAAATACGCCAAACGTTTCGTTGCTGGTTTGCAACTTCTTCAGTGCCTCATTTATTAGACTTATTTGTCTGGAGTTTTAACTAAGAGAAAACCCATTTTCAAACAGAATCCTTACAATTCATTCAATTTTATCAAATAAACTTTTTCAAAAACAATAAAATTGTTTCCTGTCAAAATAATTAAAAGAATCAAATTGAACAAAAACATTTTTTATTTATTATCTACTATCAGTTATCTTATTAATTAAGAAGTGCATTTATTTTTAATATTCAATCCAGCAACCCCTTCGACCCCCTTCGGTCAACTCATCAATCTGACAAACAATTCACTTTTTTAAATATTTCATTTTATTAAATAGTAGCTTGCTAACCAGGGGGCACGCCCCTGGACCCCCCAACCCACAAACCCAACCCTCATACCCTACCACCACCACCACTGACCCCCCCGAACCCCGCTAGAACCCCAATCCCCGTCCCCACAGCACCACTACCTCTCCCCACTACACCCTGCACCACCTCACTCCGCACCCACCATCCCCTGGACCCAACACCGTGCCCTCCACCCCGCCCCACATTACCATACCTCCCCCACCCACTCCGGGATCCACCCCCCTCACCACCACCCTAGCCCGTGCCTATCCCCTCACCCCTACCCTCACCACCACACTAAGACTCTGGATCCTCACCTGAACCCCCACCCCGCACCCAGTGTTACCATTTCTAGCCCTCTAGTGACTCACAGATTATGCATACTAAATTTGGTTGAGTTTGGTCCAAGATAAATTTTTTTCGTATTTTTACACTACCCCCCTTTTTGGGTGTTTATTTTGGGGAATTTTTTTAAACAACAGTTGTCAGAAATCACATTCCCTACAACTTTGCACATTTTAAAATTTGCCCTAGAGTTAATAGTTTAGGAGTAATTTGATAATATTTATTCGTGCGCCCCCCCCCCCAAACCCCCTTCTGGGGTCAAAGTATCAAAACGTTATATAGGTAAAAACGTAAGTTAGAAGACATCTGATGGAAATATGAAATTTCATAATAATCCCTTCAGCCGTTTTTACGTGAATCGTGAGCAACTTTTCGCGGAAACCACTGAAACATACAGACAGACAGACAGACATACAGGAATTTTGTTGAGGGTGTTTTCGTTCATAACTTTGCTTGAAACGTGTGCAACCAAAATTTGCCGTGATTTGGAGCAATATACAGACAAAACTTTTATCTACCATATATATATAGAATTAAGGTTGTTAAAATTGTTTGTTATTTTAAGAAAATATCTATAACCATAATAGCTGAAATTGCAATCATGGATCACAAATATCCAATTTATATAGGTTAGTTTTCTCATGCCATAAATATAATAAAATATTTTGTTTTATAATTAAATAATTGATTGTTATCTATAATTTTGATTGTTAATTTTCTATTATTGTTTTAAATTAAACAGTTGAATAGAAAAAAAATCATTCTTGCCGCGAATTAATCAGAATCTTTTGCACTCGACTTAAAATCAAAAAGACTAAATTCTTTTATGATAAACAACTCAAGCTTGAGAATAAGAGAATTTTTTATAAATATATTGTATATACTTTTTGTGTCCAGAGCAAAATGAATAATAATTGTAATTTTCAAGTCTTCTTATCTATAATAATAATAACTACATATAATATAACTTTTTTTTCATTTTCCCCTTAATGATAACAAGTGGATTTTTAATACATTTTAAATATTTGTTTCATCTTATTTGTTATGAGTGTATATTACAGTTAAATAGAATATCAAATTATATCTATTTAAAAGACTTTATAATAAAACAATTATTTTTATTCTCTGTTACTAAAAAAACATCAATAAAGCAGCCACGTAGGGGTCCAGGGGATCGTGACGTCATCAGCAGGCAAGAACAACGAGAATAGCATGGGCGCTATAGGAATTATTATACATGGAGATAAATTTATCGTAGTTTAGATTATTTATTTTGGATTCCAATAATCGCAAATTAATATTAAATTAATATAGCAAAATATTTTTTTTTTTTTTAACTAAATGTTTTATTTAAATTACATATTTTACAATAAAATTAATAAATTAATAGGTGTTTTGGACAAATTTTATATTTTATTAATTTTTGCACAACGTTTCGTCCGTTTCCGGACTTTATCAAAAGCTGAAAAACAAAAGTACAAGAAAAATAGATTGGGAAAATTAAATTAATGCATATTTCAAAATACAACTATACATGATATGCCACATGTCACTCACCCCAATCAATTAACAAATTAAACGTACATAAAATAGTGAGAACATCGAGAAAACAATTTTAAAAATATTTAAAAATATAATATAATATTTTTAAATATAACAATTTTTTAAATTGTTTTCTCGATGTTCTCACTATTTTATGTACGTTTAATTTGTTAATTGATTGAGGTGAGTGACATGTGGCATATCATGTATAGTTGTATTTTGAAATATGCATTAATTTAATTTTCCCAATCTATTTTTCTTGTACTTTTTTTTTCAGCACTTGATAAAGTCCGGAAACGGACGAAACGTTACAATATATCCAATGATATATTGCACAAAAAGAAATTGCAAAGAGAGGCAGATTGGAAAAGGAAGAAGGATAAAAATAGTATTTGCTTAAATATAGTTAAATATAAATTCATTAAAAATAAATAGTATAAAAAAATAACTTAATATAATTTTTTTAGATTGGGTTAAAAATAGATCTCAGCATAATAATAAATAATAAAATTGAAATTTGGATTCGCGCAGGGAACAGGGCGCAATACGGACGGGGGATGAACCTCTGGAGAATTAACTGAAGGTTTTCTACATTTTATTCGATCGCGACTCTAATGTAGGGAATTTTTGTCAAATATTGAGTGAAAATAATATTTGAACTTATATATTTCTAACTTGAAATAATGATATTAAATAAATTTTAAGTAGAGTACTCCGCAGACTCCAATAGCGTAATCCGCAGTAGTCTCGCGAGATAAAAATATCTTTTTTTCAAATCAGCGCGGTCAAAATAATTCTTGTTGACGTATCAATTATTCTTTGATATATTAATGAGAAAATTAAAATTTACTCTGGAGAATTGTTTTTTTATTCAGTAAAAATAAACAATATAATGGAATTTATTTGGAGTATCGTCGCTTGGAAATAATAGAAGGGACATGAGGAGAAGATTACTGGTGGGGGACAATGCAGATTTTCGAAGGAGAACACAACCAGAGCAGTCCTTGATCATACCTCACCATATACATATAGAAGAACGAAACCGCGACAGCCGTTGATGAACGCACACCTCTCTATTTTTACGAGTTCACAACACAACTCATGAGGCGGTGAGCAAGAAGACACCTCTCTATACACCTTTATAGCGATTGCCATAGCCGCCCGGCGAGGAGTCACTTCCTTGTGATCCTAGTGGCTTTAGTCTCGGCCTGCGCCAGCTTCGTGGACAACACACGTCCACACAGATATTCAGAGTAGCTCATCGATACAAATCTTATTGAAGGCGCCTATCTCATCCAACAAGACACCGAGAGACTGCTATCAACCGGACTGGTTATCAGGAGATCAATTCCTGAAGTCCACCAGATTGCAAGACAATATCAGACAGCTTTCGCCACAAAGAGCGTAACCACCATCTTGTATTTTCTCTTTAACAAATATCTATATCAGTTGATATCAAGCGGCGATCAGATAAATTTACATATAAATAATAAATGATTCTAAATGTAATCTCTATTATTAATGAAAATTACTAAATCCTGCTTTCCCATCCAATTTCCTTTGTTCGTTTTTTTTATTATTTTTTTATATAAGCAATTTCAGTAATCCATTTTTTTATTTTTAATTCACAGTAAAATAGTAAACAAATAATAGTAAAATCAGTAAATATAATTTCAGACCATAAGCATCAAGAGAGTTTACCCTGAGTTTACACCCACCAACTAAATATAAAATACCCCTCCAACAATCAGAAACTCATTATACCCACTGTAACGTTGTGCAAAAATTAATAAAATATAAAATTTGTCCAAAACACCTATTAATTTATTAATTTTATTTAAATAAAGAATGGACATTAACGAACTAAATATTTTACAATAATTCGGGCATCGAGCAACTCTCCCTTCCCATCTCCATATATATACAACAATATATTTTTATATTTTAATCAATTGTAGGTTACCAAAATATTTATTAATTTCGAATGCTAAATCAAGTAAATAAATATTACTTTTAAATACAGTTTTTTTTTTGAATCAATTGCCGGAACATTCAACCAAGTTCATCATTTGATTTTACCAAATATTTTGTCAGTATAAAAATCGTAATTAAAGTAAGTCGAAAAAAAATTCGCAATATCATATTTATTAATGAAAAATATTTGAAAAATTGAGTTTTGAGAATTCGATATATTTAATTTATTTAATTTATTATTTAAAAATTTAATGACCAAATTAATAATATCTATTATGGGTAATGTTCGGGACTCGGTATTTGAAGCATACAAAGAACATATGTACGATAATGATATTGAATCAAATCATATCATTAATTTGATTAAAATGATTAGTTTTTATTATTGTAACATAAGATTATACCACCAAGGAGAATGTTTAAACACAGATTCGAACAGGATAATGAGTAAATTTACCAAAATGATTTTGTTTAGTAATCAATGATTTTATTATAATAATAAAACTTGAGCAAGATGCGAGGTACGATTTTACAAACCCCCACAACTTCTCACCATCTACAAGGCCCAAATCCGCCCCTCGTCTCGAATACGGCTCTCATCTATGGAGAGGAGCCTCAAAATATTCTCTTGCTACTCTTGATGCAATTCAGAAACGAGCCGTCAGGCTAATTGACGATTCTACCCTCACCGACTCCCTCGACTCGCTAGCTCATCGAAGAGATGTCTCTGCCCTTTCCCTTTTCTATAGATACTATCACGGCAGGTGCTCTGACGAGATAAAATCAATAATTCCCCCAAAGCATGCTTTGCACGCAGCACACGTTTTGCCGACTCCCAACACTCTTTCGCTGTCAAATTGGAAAAGTGCCGGACCACTTCATTCGCGAATACATATATCCCCATGACTTCAAGGAACTGGAACTCTCTCCCAGCCTCTATCTTTCCCAGCACCTATGATCTTCAAACCTTCAAAACCAGGGTGCATAGACACCTGCGTCTACATCCTCTCTCTTAATCAACTTTCCCTTCTCTTCGGTAATGCAAGGGTCTTTCGAGATCCATAGGGGCTACATCTTTACTGGTGCACCCCTTCTTGCATTCGATTGCATTAAAAAAAAAAAAAAAAAAAAAGGTAGGTTTGACAAAAAAAGAAATAAAACAAAATTGAGTTTTTGAATTCGATATATTTCGGGGTAAGTCCAAACTCAGTTTTCTTTAACTCCTGATGATGGGCTCAACCCCTAAATATTTCGAATTCTCAAAACTCAATTTTTCAAATATTTTTCATTAATAAATATGATATTGCGAATTTTTTTCGACTTACTTTAATTAGGATTTTTATACTGACAAAATATTTGGTAAAATCAAATGATGAACTTGGTTGAATGTTCCGTCAATTGATTAAAAAAAAACTGTATTTAAAAGTAATATTTATTTACTTGATTTAGCATTCGAAATTAATAAATATTTTGGTAACCTACAATTGATTAAAATAATAAAAATATATTGTTGTATATATATATGGAGATGGGAAGGGAGGGTTACTCGATGCCCGAATTATTGTAAAATATGTAATTTAAATAAAACATTTTGTTAAAAAAAATAAATAAATATTTTGGTATATTAATTTAATATTAATTTGCGATTTTTGGAATCCAAAATAAATAATCTAAACTACGATAAATTTATCTCCATGTATAATAATTCCTATAGCGCCCATGCTATTCTCGTTGTTCTTGCCTGCTGATGACGTCACGATCTCGAGTTGATGTTGGCCTCACTTCTCTCTGTGTGGAGAGTGGCAGAGGGCGTGTCTATATCTTATATGGTCTAAGATTCAAATATTCATTTATAATTACTCTTGAAATACCTAATTGATGATGCCGCAAAATAATACTGAATTAAGGTGTTGAGTATCTGATCTAAAATTGACAGTGTCCAACGCCTTTATAAAACTCATCTGACTCACATTCCTGTTGCAATAATTGTTCTCCAAATCCAAGACTTGAACCTCCTCAAACCGGAAACAAAGCCCACCCTCAAAGTGATGAGACGCAGGGGCGGATTTATTATTTTTATTTTTATTTTCAGGTTTGCAGTCTGTCTTGTCTTGTCCAAAATTCTCTTCTTCAATTTCTGTCTTGTCTGTCCAACATAAGACTTTCCATATGAACATGGTATCCCATATACTAAACCGAATTTGTCTTTTAGTTCACTATATAGTATATTTTATCTTTAAACTAGTCGCAGTACACTGATTTACAGTTGGTTTTTTTGAACAAGGAACCAATTCTAAATGACAGGCTCTTAATATGTATATGGAAATCTACAAAATGTCCAACACTTGCTATTCTCTGCAGTGGCGTAATGAGAGGGGGCCAAGGGGGTTATCATGCCCCGGGCGCTACTCACAAAGGGGCGCCAAATGGTCCGCAAAACAAAAAATTGCTGAATAATTTTTATTTTTATTTTAATTGATTTCTGGAAAATATATTTTAAATTTAGTGCCAGTGTAATATAATAAATGTTAATTCGTAAATAAAAAGGAAAAAGAGGAACACTAATAGTCTAAATCAAACTGTAATAATATATTCATAATAGAAATGGCATGTCTTTTTAACCGACTTCAAAAAAGGAGGAGGTTCTCTATTCGACTGAATTTTTTTGTTCCTATGTTACCTCATATCTCCGCCAATTGTCAACCGATTTTGAAAATTTTTTTGCATTGGGTCCAGTCTAGCTACTGATTGGTCCTATTTTTTCGTTTTTTTTTCATAGGTATTAGACCTTTTTTATTAGGTTTGTTGAGACCTAACCTCTTTGTTTATGAACCGATTTTGATGGTTCTTTTTTATCCGAAAGGGGTGTCTTAGGGATGGTGTCATATTAATTTAGTCAAGTTCTGATGATATCATCACTATTAATAACATCACTAAAAAGAGAAAAATAAAAATAATTTTTAAGAAAAAAATAAAAACCGACTTCAAAAAATTAAATGCAACAAATAAAATACACTAAAAGGTATAAAATAATTATTATCTTATTTAGTTACAACTAAACGACAAAATATTAACATGAAATTACTTTTTGAAGTCGGTACCAAACAAACTATACCTATAAGCGTGCATATCCTCCAAACGTATAAAGTAAGATCCGTCGAGTGCGATTCATAAAAGGTATATGTTTGGCACCGACTTCAAAAAGTAATTTCATGTTAATATTTGGTCGTTTAGTTGTAACTAAATAAGATAATAATTATTTTATACCTTTTAGTGTATTTTATTTGTTGCATTTAATTTTTGAAGTCGGTTTTTATTTTTTCTTAAAAATTATTTTTATTTTTCTCTTTTTAGTGATGTTATTAATAGTGACTTAATATAATCAGAACTTGACCAAATTAATATGACACTAACTGAATAAATGGGGCTCTCAAAATTTAGTTAACTTTAATTCAAATAAGACTCAATGTTGTCTAATTTCTAGGCGCGAAAATAGAGATTTCCCATATATTCACTTCGATTCGAATACCCTGAAAATGTGTGACAGCCTATCCATGTTGGGCGTCTCTGTCGCATCTGACCTGTCTTGGAATGAACACATCTCCTCTGTGGCGAAATCTGCAGCAGGAAGATTGGCTTCTTATTCAGGTCCAAGCGATTTTACAAACCCCCACAACTTCTCACCATCTACAAGGCCCAAATCCGCCCCTGTCTCGAATACGGCTCTCATCTATGGAGAGGAGCCTCAAAATATTCTCTTGCTACCCTTGATGCAATTCAGAAACGAGCCGTCAGGCTAATTGACGATTCTACCCTCACCGACTCCCTCGACTCGCTGGCTCATCGAAGAGATGTCTCTGCCCTTTCCCTTTTCTATAGATACTATCACGGCAGGTGCTCTGATGAGATAAAATCAATAATTCCCCCAAAGCATGCTTTGCACGCAGCACACGTTTTGCCGACTCCCAACACTCTTTCGCGGTTAAATTAGAAAAGTGCCGGACCACTTCATTCGCGAATACATATATCCCCATGACTTCAAGGAACTGGAACTCTCTCCCAGCCTCTATCTTTCCCAGCACCTATGATCTTCAAACCTTCAAAACCAGGGTGCATAGACACCTACGTCTACACCCTCTCACTTAATCAACTTTCTCTTCTCTTCGGTAATGCAAGGGTCTTTCGAAGATCCATAGGGGCTACATCTTTACTGGTGCACCCCTTCTTGCATTCGATTGCATTAGAAAAAAAAAAAAAAGACACCATCCCTAAGATACCCCCTACCTGGATAAAAATAGGTAACCATCGTAATCGGTTCATAAACAAAGGAGGTTAGGTCTAAACAAACCTAATAAAAAAGGTCTAATACCTATGAAAAAAAAACGAAAAAAAAATGCTGACCAATCGGAAGCTAGATCTGGACCCACTGCAAAAAAAATTTTCAAAATCGGTTGACAATTGGCGGAGATATGAGGTAACATAGGCACACAAAAAAAATTCAGTCGAATAGAGAACCTCCTCCTTTTTTGAAGTCGGTTAAAAATGTCTAAACTTATTTAAATAAATCAAAATAAAACCATGTGGAGAATCTTTTTTTATTAACGTTCAATTTTAATTTTCGTACGACGTTTCGTCCTTTCAAGCAAGCACTTTATCAAGTACTGAAAACAAAGCTCAACATTTAGATTATAAAAATCAAATGAATGCATAATACAAACTCATAAATAACTGTTATTTTGGATGCCTATAATATCGATCAAAATTATTTCCAGCTTGTGCACCGGAAATCTAATATTATTATTTTGCTGGACTATTATTAATAAAGAATACAAATTTTAACTCAAAGTAAAATAAATTTTACTTGCGGAAGGTGGTGTAGGTTTTTAGGTGAAACATGATGTCCGATTAATTGGAGTAAAGGGTGTGTAGTTTCACAGTTAGAATGAAATAAAACTCAAAGAGGTTTATACAAACTCAATATATTTCGGATTATTAGATCCATCATCAAGGAGTTTACAAGACAATATACAATATACGTATTGTCTTGTAAACTCCTGATGATGGACTAATAATCCGAAATATATTGAGTTTGTATAAACCTCTTTGAGTTTTATTTCATTCGCTGTGAAACTACACACCCTTTACTCTAGTAAAATAAATCTTTACAAATTTTTATTATCCTATTCATATATTTATAATATTATAATAATAATAATGAAAAACAGTCTGAGTTCAGCTAGCATAGAGAGAGGTCGTGTGTTTGGTTCTTTCTTTAAGTGCGAACGTGTGCCGGACAACATCTACCTTATCGGGAACAGATAAGATTATTTGTTTTCTTTCTTTTTGAAGAACTATTATCTTCTAATTTTTATTTTTTATTTTTTTTTATTTTTTATTATTTGTATCTTAATTTATCTATTATTTTGTGTATGAGGCCCTCGCTGGATAGGCGAGGCCTCAATCACGATGGCGGATTCGGGGGGAGGGTCTCCCCCGAAACTACAAGTTCGAAGGAGCGACCCAAGTTGGGCTTCCTTCTATAAATGTTTATAGTTCAACGGACCAGGGCCCTTACTTTGTCTATATAGAATTCAAAAAAGAGAATAGTAAGCCTTTGTTTGATGAAAACATGCCACTGAGTAAAGCACTCGATAATATTAATAAGTCCCCTAAATCAATTTCAAAACCGATTCACCCAATGGTTTTTGGAAAATTTATTTTCCAAAAAATGAAAGCATATCAACACACAATTCTAGGCATCACTGGAATAAATAAATTTAAATTAAGGGTACAATTCCAAACCCATGTGGATGCCAATAGCTTTGTTGTTGAGCCAATTCTTGAAGCTAATAATTTCATGGTATATATTCCGTTTTTCCTTACGACAAAAACGGGTATTATAAGGAATTTTACCACCGAACTTGATATAGACGATCTTCTTAATCCTGATTTCTGCAGGTCGCCATTTAAGATAATTAAAGCCGAAAGGTTGAAAAGATTTGTCAAAGTGGACAAGGAACTCGGTACACCAGTCCTGGCCGAGACCAATTCGGTAAAAATAATATTTCAGAGTCAGCGTCTTCCCACTCATATCGCGATCCATTCTGTTATCACAGAAGTCACCCCATTCATCCCCAAACCCATAATCTGCCTAAAGTGCTTACGCTATGGGCACAGGGCCCCCTTTTGCAAGGGGCAGATACGGTGCAGCTCCTGCTCCCTTTCTCATGACGTGAAGGATTGTGAGAATGCAAATTCGCCGAAATGTGTCCATTGTAAGGGTGAGCACCTGTCAACAAACCTCAGTAAATGCCCTGAATTTATCACACAAAAAAAAATCAAAGAGCTCATGATATTAAAAAATTACTCATTTACTGAAGCTCTGAATACTGTGAAATACAGACCTTTTTCTGAGTCCCTTAAAATAGTCCCAACTCGCCCAATTACTTTTGATATGGAAAGCTTTCCTCCGCTTATATATAGGGAAAATAATTCCATTACCCCACCTAAAAGGAATTTAACTCTTGATGAAAATGACACTCCTCATAGGAAAAAGCATATTACATTTCGAGCCCCCAAAGTTAGGAGACCTTCGCCCGCTAGACAGGGTCCAAATTTCACTCTTCCTAACAATCAAATCAACATTTGCACATCTCCTTTGCCCCCAAATCCTTCTCATCCCCAGGAAAGGGACATTGAGGAGAGAATTATCCCAATGGACACATTTTCTCCGGCAGAAAGGATTGATTATCCCTCTTCAATAAATGCGAATAACAATAATACATTTAATAATCCTATGGCATTTTCGAATATTCCCAAAGAAGGGAATCCATGAATACATTTTTAAGTTTTTATTAAATAATGAATTACTTAATTTATTCCAGAAATTCACTTTTCTCTTATCAATTTAAAAATTATTTTAAGAAAAAATATAAATAAATAATAATAATTATAATTAAAAATATATAGATATTTCTTTTAATTTTCAACTTTTATTAATATAAAAACAAAATCAACAAATAAAATTCGATTCCATTAAAAGTAAAAATAAAATAAATTTTCTTCAATGGAATTCTAGATCGATTCGTGCAAATCTTGAATCTCTAGAAAAGTTGATAAAAGAATTGGATCTAGACATTGTTTTATTATCAGAGACATGGCTGAAGCCTAATCAAAATTTTTTAAAAGCTGGTTTTTCAGTTTATAGAGAAGATAGAATAAATGGCTATGGTGGAGTAGCTATATTAGTCAGAAATTTTTTACCTCACAAAAAAATCCAATTTAATTTATTGAACATTAATTTTGAGGCTATTGGAGTTGAGGTTAGTCTTCCAGATGGCAAAAAGATCGATTTTATTTCCTTGTATGCTACTCCAGGTACCATTATCAATTTATCCAATTGGCAAGCTCTTACCAATCAATTATCTAAAGATTACATAATATGTGGAGATTTTAATTCCCACTCTCCTTCATGGGGTTGTCTATTTGAGGATTACGCGGGAAAAAATATTTTAAGAAACATCGATTATAATTCTTTGATTATTATGAACGATGGTAGCAACACTATGGTCCCACACCCGTTTAGAAATAAATCACCAGTTGATTTAACATTATCAGCTCCTTCAGTAGCCCCTTACTTATCCTGGAGCGTACTTGATGACCCTATGGGGAGTGATCACTTTCCCATTCTTATTGAATACAATTGTATGTGTGCCAGTAGCCATATACCATTTTCGAGAAGAGTTGATAGCCGTAGAATTAATTGGGACTCGTATCAAGAATATATAAAAAATCTGAAATGGAATCACACTGAGTCAAATATGGAGAAATACGAAGACATAATTCAAGGAATAGGTAAGGCCGCATCTTATGCAAGCCCAAACCTAAAATTTAACAATCATAGAACAAGGCCCTCCCCCATTTGGTGGGACTCAGAATGCACTCAAATAATTAAAGATCGTAAAAAGGCGTTTCAAAATTACTCGAGGGTGACTAATTATCAAAATTTTATCACTTACAAAAAGGCGGATAGCCTAGCCAAAAGAGTTCTAAAATACAAAAAGAGGACAAAATGGAAAGAATTTTGTTCCCAAATCGACAAAAATACACCAAATAACGCTGTTTGGAAACAAATCAAAATGGTGAAAAATATTTATTCTCCTACCTCTGCTTTGAATACAGATCATATAATTGAAGACTTTGCTGATTTAATTGCTCCGCCCACCGTCTCCAACAATATACAAAGTCTCGATAACTATGGATGTGATGAAAATATGTTTTTAACAGAAAATTTTAAAATAACAGAATTTGTTAATGCCTTAGATAGTAAGAAAGACTCATCTCCCGGTCTAGACTATATTTCATACTCAATGCTTAAGAATCTTCCATATTTTGTTAAGATAAAATTAGTGGATATATTTAATAATTTTTTCTTAAATAATACTTTTCCTTCATCGTGGTCAACTCATAAAGTGGTAATGGTTCCCAAACCCAATAAAGACCCGCAGCTAGTATCTTCCTACAGGCCGATCACATTATCATCTTGTGTAGGTAAAGTTTTTGAAATTATGATTAAAAATAGGATAGAATGGTGGTTAGAATCTTCTGACAAACTAGCCGAGTCACAATTTGGATTCAGGCGAGGAAAATCTACTCTCGATAACCTGACAATTCTCTATAACGATATACTGTCATCGTTTCGAAATAAAGAGTATACTACGGCTATATTCCTTGATATTAAAAGTGCCTATGACAATGTTAATATTAATGTATTAATAGAAAAACTTAAAGGTATAAATTGCCCAAAAAAGATTGCAATGGTCCTGGAGTTGAACCATAATTTATTTTCATAATTAATCAATTAAATTCTTATTTTTATTCATCATTAAGTCTAATTGAGGCAATCAATTAATCATCAAACAAGGGAAACTTATGAGTTCTGGGAAAGCATGGCAAATGACCGGCGATTAACAACATAGAAGAGCATTGACTTGAGTGAGTTCCACAGTGATTGACATGAGTGAGGCGAATTGGTGAGCACATATACTGATATCGAGGTGGTTCTGAATACATCTACACAAATACTTATAGTCAAGTCTCCGCAGAGAGAACACATACAACACACTTCTATTTGATTTTTCACCTAGACAATACACATTCTATTATTATTACCACAGCGAGAGAGCCAGAAGCTGCAACTTCTCCTGATATATATATATGTTCTATATTCCTTTCTTCATCGAGCAACCTTCGTCATCTAAGGCCCAGTATTAATGGTACACGTTCGTCGCTAATACCAGGACTTCCGGCATACAAGGCGCATACCGCTGATATATATATAATTATCTACATTGAGACCCGAGAAGCACACCTTCGAAGTCGGCGCTCAAACCCATTATATATATATTATTCTCACCGGCCGTTCTTCAGCAGCGACGAGCCTATCAATAATCCCGCTGGACCCAAACGAGTTTGCCGTGTACGACACTCTCTACCTCACCTCAACTAATTGTACTGCTAAGGAATAAAACTATATCATTGTCTATCATAACCGCTGGTCTGTATAACATTATTTATAGTATTAGTACCAGGAAGCCCATTTCCCTACATCCTTCACGCATCACCTCAAATTTCATTCTCCATTCTAGGGACGTGCCACTTGGATCAGACACTGAGGGACACACCCACCCCATTAATAAATAGCGAAGCAGATTAATTTAACAATAACGTAATAAAATAAAGCCCAATTTCCCTAGTACATAAGTTACATTGCCCCCCCTTGCCCCTTAATAACCCCCACACCCCTCGTGTGGTGTTCGTAAGCTGGGATTGAATAGGCCGCAAAAGAAGCAGGTATTCTACTGATCCAGGTGACAATCCTTATTCATCTTCAAAAAAAATTTCATTTCATCTCACAATCATTTCCTGGTACACTAATTCTGAAAATATTTGAAAATATCTACGTTTGCCCAGAGCTTAGCAGGTTCCCTTGTTTGAAAAAAAAAGAAAAGTTATTATATTGAAAAAAATTTATTCTATATTTATATTTGCCTGAATTAAAAATAAGTAAATACACCCAAGGGCCATTGACATTCCCACCTACCGATTATAGATTAAAATACATAATATTTATTAATCATTTTTTATTGATATTACTATTTTTTTTTTTTTGAGCTACTCAAAATGCAAGAAGGGGATCAAGACGGTGATATCGGGGAAACTGCAGATCGCAGGCCATCCATATTAGCTAGCTCAGACGAGACGGGAGTCATTGCGGAAGGGACGTCCGGATTCGCCAGTGCGGAAACGGGCTCGGAGGCGGCATCGTCTACACCAACTGCTGGCATAGAACCAGAGGCCAATAATGCGAACAACGAACAAACAATCGGCTCCACATACATACGAGAGACACTCGACAGAGCAGCAGGTGATATGAACCTACCCCCAACCCCCTCCACACCCCCTAGTACTAGACCCACCATCCCCAATAATGATGATACGCAGGCAATGCTCAGGCAGATAATGAGTATGATGACTGAGCAGGCGAACAAATCCGATGAGCAGACTAGACAAAGTATGAATTTAAATAACAAATTTGAAAATATGAATAGCGTTATGAATGGTAAATTTGAAAATATGAATGGCGATATGAATGGTAAATTTGAAAATATGGATGGCAAATTTGAAAATTTGAATGGTGAATTTAGAAGTATGAATGATAGATTCGATAATGTAGATGACCAATTTGAAAATATGAATAGCAAATTTAATGAAATAACCAGCAAGCTTGATGGGATCGATAGTCGATTTAATGATCATCCCGGAAAGTTTGAAGATGTAGCAACTGCCCTCCCAACAATTCAGACACCTCCTTGCAAAATCACACCCCGTACCACAATAGAACCCTCATTACAACACGCCCCCATAAATATGATTTCTGACCCCGTCATCTTAGAAAATGCCCTCCAAAATAGTCCACCTCTCCTCCCACAAAATGCTGCCCCTATAATAGAACAAGTCCCTGAAACACATGCACCCGTTATTAATAAGCCACAAATTATTGAAATTAAGTCCCCATCGCCCTTAGTTAAAATCGCTACAAATCCCCTAATCGAAATCACCCCCACAAATAAAATTTTACTTGGTTTGAACACATTTTATAAAGAGTATTTCAAAACATTTTTAAGATTAAAATTAATAAAAATAACATCATTAATAATATTTATTAGCCACGTGCTTCAAAATAAAGTGCACCCCGGCCACCGTGGCGTTGGAACAAATCGTTCGTAACGCCTCGCGGAATCACACACGCTAAAATCAATGAAAGGAAAATATTTTGTTGATCCACGCGAAATCTAAGAAAATTGTCTTCTCACGGATATCCGCCTTAAAAATGTAAAAATAACAATCAAACCAAGTTCCATTTATTTCTCCCCCACTATCGTATTCATTTTTTTATTGCTGTCATTTGTTGCATATATATATAATTTGTTAATAAAATCTCCGCGTTAATTCTAATAAAATTTCATAGCCCCCACCTTCTTATAAAATATAAATTTACTAGGCCCCATTAAATTCTTAATTATATCATTTCCCATAGTTTAAATAAATCTATTCTTAATTGCATAATATTAAATCACTAATCTAATTTGTCCGATTAGCAACAATAATTAGAGGATTATATTTATTCTGTTCTATTTAAATGTATTTCTTTACAAAAACAAATGTGAACTTCCACAATAATTTAATAATTACATCTACTCATTTGTAAAATCAGCCCTTTTTCTCTTCTCCCCAATATTTATAAATTTAGCCCTTCATTTGCATATTTCACCCTCTTAAATTAAATTCTCTTTTCTGAAGCCCCGTAAAAATTTCAAAAGATTTCGCCTTTTAAATCAAATTTTAATATTATTATTTATTTCGTCATTTTATCAAAAAAAGATAAGCTCTATCGAATATTAGATAAGTTGTCAAAATAATTATTCATCAGTGTCCATTTCTTTTCAAAAAAAACCAAGTCCCTTTCAATGTATCTATTAAAAGTCAAATTCACTATCATCAGCTGATCATCTTATCTTTCGTCTATGATAATTGTAAAAGTTCCCCTTAATAGAACTACTGTATTCGATGCCTCAATATTTGTGAATTTAGCCCTTCATTTTTGTATCTTGCCATCTGTTTTATTTTCATTTCTTACCCGTTTAACTAAATATTTAGATCCCCTATTAAACTTACATTTCACCCTCCCACACACCATTATTATATTTTAGTCCTTTATTTTAACTACCCCAGTGATATCCATTTATTTTATCATTTAATTTGTTAGCTCAGTCACTATTAAAAGCTATAATTGTCAATGCTATTGTGATCAAATCAATTGCATAGTATTAAACAATTATTTTTGCCATCTTATTGTACATTACAAGCTCATTTTGTTGCTTCGAGCCATGCTCTTGCTTGCATTCTCATTATACCTTCTCTACTCAGGTCACTCACTTATTAATCCCTAATCCCATAGAATCACAACAAATATGAATATCAATATTATTCGAATAAAAGAAGATATTCCTACTTCCTTGTGTCATGTGTCATAAACACAAACCCCATAGTAACCCTAAGCACCTCTGCCCCTCCATATTAAATAATTTTCTACCCTTTTTACCTGTTGCTCGAAAATCAAGTGTGTCTCGAGGTAAGTGGACGCAAATGAATCAATATTTCACTTAACGCCTAAATTACTCTATAAATAAACATGTTAGTCGTGTGATTGTTCCCACCCTGAATCCGGGATGAGTTAAAATACCCTGGTGCATTGAGTGAGGTCTCGGCGATGCGTTTTCGAGTTACCGTGCGTTCTGGTGAGTCCGGAGTCCGTCTGTCCGCAACCCCGATACATAAATAAATAATCGAGCATTTTAGTCCCCAATAAATACCCCATAAATAAGTATCAAAAGAAAAATAAATAAATATCTATCAATATCCCTATAATATCTCAATATAATTAATCATTTTTCTTTACCATAACGTCGGAGGTGCAATGGTCCTGTGAGTTGAACCATAATTTATTTTCATAATTAATCAATTAAATTCTTATTTTTATTCATCATTAAGTCTAATTGAGGCAATCAATTAATCATCAAACAAGGGAAACTTATGAGTTCTGGGAAAGCATAGTAAATGACCGGCGATTAACAACATAGAAGAGCATTGACTTGAGTGAGTTCCACAGTCATTGACATGAGTGCAGACGAAGTGGTGAGCACATATACTGATATCGAGGTGGTTCTGAATACATCTACACAAAGACTTATAGTCAAGTCTCCGCAGAGAGAACACATACAACACACTTCTATTTGATTTTTCACCTAGACAATACACATTCTATTATTATTACCACAGCGAGAGAGCCAGAAGCTGCAACTTCTCCTGTATATATATTGGTTGCGCCAATCGCAACCGTGAGCTTATTGCATGTGTGATCATCGTTTTTACGATTTTTGTGCAGAAAAAATATCTCTAGGGCAGTGTTCGTCAACTCGATAGAACAGCGCGAGGGAGGCGCTCGCTCTGTGAACAGCCATAAACAAATTTATGTTTATTTATATAATTAATTTTTTCTCATTCTTGTGGAATCATCGAATCTGTGCAGATCATGTTCTGCTAATCAGAGTCCAGTCTCACATCTTACTCTCATATTTTTTATTTGTTGATGTTCTTTCTTCCTCATATCAATTGTGTATTGATAGAATATCAGCTAGTGAGTTGATATTTAATTTCCGAACATCTCCACTGGACTTCTAAACTTCTGCTTCCTGGTAGCTGTACCATCTTCTCTCTCTCAGTATCGACTTCATTGGAAGGAAATACACACTCGTTTTATTTTTGGTACAGATTGGCCTGGAAGAAATTCTCACATTCAACGGATTCGTCAAACCAACAAACTGCTAAGTGAAACCATTTAACCTTATCCAATTTTTATTACACTTTTTTACAATTCTTTCTAACTGAAAAACTCTCACACTTCTTATTGAATACAATCTATTTGTTTTTGAACACTTCATCTCTTCTACGCAAATAATTTCTCAAATCCATTTACCTATTATATTTATTTTATAAATAAATATGGCCGCCTTGTCAATGGCTAATTAGTTCTAATTTTAAGTTTTATTTTAATTAAACATTTTTAATCCTGTTACTACTAATAACTTTAATTGAAAAATTGTTAATTAGATTTAATTAATTAATTTTAAAATCCATTCGTTTATTTGTCTCAAATACTTTCTGTTTAATTAACTTATAATTTACCCTGTTAATAATAATAAAAATAAAGTGATAATTTCTAATCATAATTCATATTCACAATTCAATTGGACTTTGCAATTTTTTCTCAGATAATTTTCTTGTTATATTTTTTTTATTTATTCTCGACTTTCAGAGGTAAGCAAGAACCTTCTAATTTAAATTCAATTTCATAATATGGTGATAATTTAATCACATTAAAACTAACATAAAAGTTTAAGTGCGCTGAGCAACTGAAAAACTTTTTGGAGTCACTGTTATTATTTTAATCCTAACATATTTTTTTTAATTTTGTTGAACTTTGAATTTTTCTAACTTTTTTCCACCCTGACTATCAGTTGGCTCAACCATTTAAATTTTTTGGTGACCCCGACGTGATCCAAACTGCTAACTTGCTTACACTGTATAGTCATCGCCAAACAAAGGGCAAATAATTTTATTGAAATTATCATATATTTTTATCTTTATTTTTACATTATTCTTATTTTATTTTTAGTTGTAATTATACAAATTGTTCTTACTCATTGTATTTAGTCATAATCTTTCACAATGCCACCCAAATCAGTACTAGAACAAGTTAAAGGGGAACTAGTCACTCTGGGGTTAGAAATTAAGCTTCTATTTCAATCTGCATGGGATAAAGAAAACCCACAGGTAACTGCCCTTCAAGATGATTTGGAACGAGCGGAAAAACTAACAAATGACACATCCAACATTATTAAAAAATCTGCCCAACATGCTTTATTCACACTCGAAGGAGGTGAAACATTAGAGGAACAAATAACCACACACTATAATTCGCTTCGTTCATTTATCAAAGAAATTAAGCTCGTTCTCGCACAACTCACTCCTTCTAGCACTACTCAGGATCTCACACCAACAAATACTCAGTCTTATGTTCATCTACCCACACTGAATCTTCCGAAGTTCTCAGGTGAATACGAGAACTGGAAATCGTTTTTGGATTTATTCCTCGCCACAATAGATCAAAATAAAACACTCACTAAAGCCCAAAAATTGACATACCTCAGGGGGAGCCTTTTAGGTCCGGCAGCACTTGTCATTCAGGCATATTCCATTACAGACGAAAATTACACAATATGCTTGGATCTACTCAAGTCTCATTATGATCGCAAGAGAGAGATCATATTCTCATTCATAGACAAGCTCCTTAATCTACCTTCAGTAACACATCCAACCAAAGACTCCCTCAGTCAGTTTAACATCTCAGTAAGAGACATCGCCACAAATTTAAAAACACTAGGTTTAGACCTAACAGCCTGTAATGCTTTCATAACAAGGATCATCATGAAAAAGATTGATCCACACTCATTAGAAAGCTGGTTACATACACAAGTGGTAGATGAAGTGCCGAACTTCGATACTCTCCTCAAACATCTAGACATCAGGTCCCAAGCTTTGGAGACACAATATAAAACTAATCAAACACCGAACAAACATCAGACAACCACATATAATTCTCCAAAAGAGAAAACAGCCAAAACATATAATGTCACCATTACAAACAGTACATGTCCGATCTGTCAAAAATCACCGAGTCACAGAATCAAGGAATGTCAGAAGTTCTTGACCTTATCCGTACCAGATCGATACAAAACACTCAAAGATCACAAACGGTGTGTACTTTGCTTCTCACCCACACATTTTACGAACAATTGCACATTTAGGCCATGTTTTCTTTGCGGCAAATTACACCACCGACTCTTACATGAAAACAGAGAACACACAAATCAATCAGCACAATCTAGCTCTTCCTCTAATCAGTCTCGACCTTCTACTTCCTCTAATTCGGATCAATCGGATCACAAGACAGAAGCCAGCCCAGACGTTACTCCCACCCAGAAGACTTGTGTGGCCCAACAAACCAGGAAACAGGGACTTAAACAGGTGCCATTACTCTCCACAGTCAGAATCCATCTCTTACATAATAATGGTACCATACATCCAGCGAGATTCCTACTTGATTCAGCAAGTGAGGTTTCCATCATATCCAAACAGTTGGCACGCACTCTGGGTACCAGAAGAAAACCAGATCCGATTCACATAGAAGGATTGGGCACCGCAAACAAAATGGAATCCACACATACGACTCTGATCCATATTTCATCGTGCTACAGTGACACGAACTACCAACCGTATGAGTTCCATATAGTGGACAAAATTGAACTCACATTACCAACCAGGCCTGTCGACCCAGCCTTGGTCGCTTTCATCCAAGACAAACCACTGGCAGACCCATACTTCCACACTTCAGCTCCAATACACGGAATATTGGGAGCGACTGTATGTGCCAAGATTTTCACAGGAGAGAAGTTCAATGTTCCCAACAGCAACTTAGCAATGTTCAACACAGAATTCGGATGGGTGTTGCTAGGTTCTGCACCAGCATTACCAAGAGAACCTCTACCAAGTGAATTGGGAAACAAACAAACAAATGAAGCAACCAAGAGTATTTTTGTGCTCACTACCAATTCACTCAAACCAGACCAGACTTCTCGCAATTTCCAGAGTTTTACATCACAAACTAACAACCTGTCAAGGACAAACAGGCCGTCCGAGATTGGTAATCGGAGGTCCACAAACAAGAAGCCTTGGCGCACAACCTGGTCCACAGGTACTCTCAGGTTTAATCCACAAAGAAGTATTTCGCCAGAGGAATACAAACGGAAGAGTAGATCTAAATCTACGTAGACTTCACCCAACCTCAGGAGCTCATACCTTATGAGTACGTGGATGGCAACCACGGGGTTTTCTGAGCTGAGTGCTGACATTACTTCCACTTTCTTGTGTCAGACTCCTTCTCTTTCATCTTTTCTATCGATCACTCTCGATCAGCAGTTCTTCCGATCCTGATGCTATTAGGCAACGAGGGCTAGGGATCACTCCTTTCAGTTCTTCTCACATTTACTCTACACAGCACACTCTTACAATGAAGAACATTACAACCAACAGAGAAGAACACACACAACCAAGGAAGAACACAACCGCAACAAACAAGATCCACATACCAGATTCTCACATAGCTTACATTACAGATGTACATATTGCGAACTTCGTTCACCGGGCCCCGGTATGGTTGCGCCAATCGCAACCGTGAGCTTATTGCATGTGTGATCATCGTTTTTACGATTTTTGTGCAGAAAAAATATCTCTAGGGCAGTGTTCGTCAACTCGATAGAACAGCGCGAGGGAGGCGCTCGCTCTGGGAACAGCCATAAACAAATTTATGTTTATTTATATAATTAATTTTTTCTCATTCTTGTGGAATCATCGAATCTGTGCAGATCATGTTCTGCTAATCAGAGTCCAGTCTCACATTTTACTCTCATATTTTTTATTTGTTGATGTTCTTTCTTCCTCATATCAATTGTGTATTGATAGAATATCAGCTAGTGAGTTGATATTTAATTTCCGAACATCTCCACTGGACTTCTAAACTTCTGCTTCCTGGTAGCTGTACCATCTTCTCTCTCTCAGTATCGACTTCATTGGAAGGAAATACACACTCGTTTTATTTTTGGTACAGATTGGCCTGGAAGAAATTCTCACATTCAACGGATTCGTCAAACCAACAAACTGCTAAGTGAAACCATTTAACCTTATCCAATTTTTATTACACTTTTTTACAATTCTTTCTAACTGAAAAACTCTCACCCTTCTTATTGAATACAACCCATTTGTTTTTGAACACTTCATCTCTTCTACGCAAATAATTTCTCAAATCCATTTACCTATTATATTTATTTTATAAATAAATATGGCCGCCTTGTCAATGGCTAATTAGTTCTAATTTTAAGTTTTATTTTAATTAAACATTTTTAATCCTGTTACTAGTAATAACTTTAATTGAAAAATTGTTAATTAGATTTAATTAATTAATTTTAAAATCCATTCGTTTATTTGTCTCAAATACTTTCTGTTTAATTAACTTATAATTTACCCTGTTAATAATAATAAAAAATAAAGTGATAATTTCTAATCATAATTCATATTCACAATTCAATTGGACTTTGCAATTTTTTCTCAGATAATTTTCTTGTTATATTTTTTTATTTATTCTAGACTTTCAGAGGTAAGCAAGAACCTTCTAATTTAAATTCAATTTCATAATATGGTGATAATTTAATCACATTAAAACTAACATAAAAGTTTAAGTGCGCTGAGCAACTGAAAAACTTTTTGGAGTCACTGTTATTATTTTAATCCTAACATATTTTTTTTAATTTTGTTGAACTTTGAATTTTTCTAACTTTTTTCCACCCTGACTATCAGTTGGCTCAACCATATATATATGTTCTATATCCTTCTTCATCGAGCAATCCTTCGCCGCTTCCATAGGCCCAGTATTAATGGTACACGTTCGTCGCCAATACCAGGACTTCCGGCATAGCAAGGCGCATACCGCTTGATATATATATAAATTTATCTGCATTGAGACCCGAGAAGCACACCTTCGAAGTCGGCGCTCAAACCCATTTATATATTATTCTCACCGGCCGTTCTTCAGCAGCGACGAGCCTATCAATAATCCCGCTGGACCCAAACGAGTTTGCCGTGTACGACACTCTCTACCTCACCTCAACTAATTGTACTGCTAAGGAATAAAACTATATCATTGTCTATCATAACCGCTGGTCTGTATAACATTATTTATAGTATTAGTACCAGGAAGCTTCCATTTCGCCACATCCTTCACGTTCATCACCTTTCAAATTCTCATTCACCATTCTAGGGACGTGCCACTTCTGGATCAGACACTGAGGGACACACCCACCCCATTAATAAATAGCGAAGCAGATTAATTTAACAATAACGTAATAAAATAAAGCCCAATTTCCCTAGTACATAAGTTACAGTCTCCCCCCTTTCCCCTTAATAACCCCCACCCCCTCGTGAGATAATTAATTATTTAAATAGCACAATCCATACCAGACGTATTTTCATCCAAAATAAAACTAAAAGTATTGGTCCTAGAGTTGTAGCAAGTGGAGTATCCCAAAGGGAACCCATCCTCGGCCCCACTACAGCTTCTCTATTTACACTAAAGATTTGGACTTGTGCACCTCGCCAGGTGTTAAGATTCTTCAATATGCTGATGCCATTGTGCTATATACATCCTCAAACTCTCTGTCCACTAATGAAGAGATTTTAAATGAATCTTTAGATAAGTTAATAGTAACTTTTAAATAAATTAGGGCTTTGGAGTTAGAGCCCAACAAATCCAAAGGCGTGAAAGTTACAAGGAAATATAAACATAATATTCCATCATCATACATCAGATTTAATAATTATAACATAGAAGTACTACAACATCAAATTTTTGGGGATTATGTTTGATCGGAAATTAAGCGTGGAGGACCACAAGGGCTATATATAAGAGAAAAATCGAGTCCAAAATAAATATTCTTAAAGCTATAGCTGGCATGAGCTGGGGTTCTGACATTACAACTTGCTTAATGGCTTTATAGATCGTTCATCAGACCCTTGATTTCGACTATGGTTCTCCACTCACTAGATAATGCATCTACATCTCATAACAGATATTTTAAACAAACTCCAACTAAGATGACATTAGAGCATGCTGCGGGGCATTAATGGCTTCCCTCTAACGAACGCTCTTCTTGCTCGAGGTCGAAAGCGATGCCCCTTTAATTTAAGAAGGGAATTTTCTTTATCGTTTAATTATCTCATAAAAAAATATACATGGGCGATCAAAAGGTCCTAAATTCATTTCCCGAACTCCTAGAAGATACTTACCCTTTTGCAAAAAGATTCTCCTAACTCTGAAATGGCTCTTATAAATTGAAAACGTTTTCCAAATTCCCAACATTCTCTTACGATTATGTAAACCAAATCCATAAAATAAAACCCACACTCTCCCTTGCCGCAGCAGGTAATCCTAATATGAATTCAGCTTTTTTGGATTTTCACTCAATCCAAATTCAAAGACCACCTTTTTCATTATGCAGACGGGTCCAGAAATGCCTCCCATGTAGGCGCGGCTCTGTGGTGTCCAAATAAAAGCTTCAAGGAAATATTTAAACTTCCACTCGAAACCTCCTATCACAGACATGCCGAAGGCTTCGCCATTCAGAGGGCCAGACTAATGTATTAGAAATGTTCATGATTTATAACAAATTTCGGTACTTGTACTGACTCGTTGGGGATTTTAAAGGCAATTAATGGTTTCAAAAACAAAAAACCCTTCCTATATGAGTTTTAGATATTATAGAGGAATTAAATAAACTCAGGGTTGATGGGAAAGAAATTGAAATTTTATGGATACCTAGTCACAACTCGGCATTACGGGAAATGCAGGAGGTTGATAGGCTGGCCCGTCTAACCGATGTGTAATCCACACTCAATTGATCTAACGCTCCAATGATATCCGTTCAATAATCAAGAAGAGAATTCTACTGATGTTGGCAGAATATGTGGACGTCAACAAGTTATGGGGTACAAAGGTCGTCATTTCTTTAATGTAGGTCCGAGAATCCCGGATCGTCCGTGGATTGAAAACTTCGATCTTCATTCGAAAACTGAAAGTTCACATTATAACGGCTCTAGGACTAGGACATGCAATAACACCTGCAGATAACCTACACAAAATCGGCCAGAGAAATAATCCATACTGCTCTTGTGATTTCATTTCTATATGGCGATATTAACCACGTACTTCTGGGCTGTGTGACACACAGTCAAAAAATTGATCAGTTTATACCTGAATATGCAAGGAAGAAATGTGACTTGCCCACATGTGCAGAGATCCTATTA
>JALMQS010000064.1:4949740-5247123 GCA_024734495.1 Forficula auricularia
TTGATATTCATCATTCTTCTGTAGCACCACATTTCGAAAGCCTCCAATCTCTTTCTCTCCGCTTTTCCAATTGTCCAGGTTTCACACCCGTACATGGCTATGCTCCATACATATGTCTTCAATAGCAACTTCCTGTTTGCTAAGCTTGCTGCTTCAATCAGCTTAGCATATATATATATATATCAGATAAATATTTTAATAGCTAGAAATGATTTTAATTTCGATATTTAAGAATTAAATAATATATATATATTGTTCATTATTTTAGGGTATTAATTTATCAAAATTATATTTCCTGAGAGTTTTTTTATAGGTTGAAAATCTAGAGAGATAGAGCAGTGTTTATCTAACTTTCACATTTTCATTTTCATTACTGCCTAACCCTTTAAGTTACACAAATTTATATAATGACCTTTCATAACGAATATTTTATTTCCAACAGAAAAGTTCATATGAGTGAAAAAATCTAAAGTTTACGAGTTAAAAGATATTCCAATAGTGTATGTTAAAATTATAAATGAGAAAGAATTCGATCTTATTTTATCGATTTCATCTATCTGGTGGTTCACACTACCTTTTTAATATAAGAAAATAGCATTTTAATTAAGAATTTTGTATTTTAAATGTAATTTTATGAAAAGATTCAATTTCTTCTCTCCGGGAGCGAATCAACTAGAAATGACAATAAGTTTTATTTATTTTCTCATTATAAATTTATTCAAATGTATTAAAATTTTATATCTGTGTGTTATTCTCATTTATCTTTTATATCAAATAATTATTATTAGAAAATTTGCATTTTAAAGGGTAGCTTATTTGAAGTCTAATTTGAAAAAACGCTAATAACTTGATTAAAAATTTTCTTAAAAATTTTAAATTAATAGATATTATAAAACAATTAATTATTAATTATTTAATTTAATTTGGAACGAAGGCATCTCGTGCTCTCAAAAAACATAGTTTTTTCACCGTTCAGATGGTTTTTGACCGTTTTCTCAAAAAGTACTGAATCGATTTCATTCAAAATTAAATTAAATTATTAATAATTAATTGTTTTATAATGTCAATTAATTTTATATTTTTTTTTAAAAATTATCAACCGACTTATTTGCGTTTTTTCAAATTGGACTTCGAATAAACTACCTTTTAAAATAAAAATATTCTAATTAAAAATATTTTCTATAAAAGATAAAACATAAGTACTCAGAGATATGAAATTTCAATAGATTTGTATAAATATCTATTGAGAAAAAAAATAAAACTTTTTGACATTACTCGTTAATTCGCTCCCGGAGAGAAGAAATTGAATCTTTTCATACAATTCCTTTTAAACTACAAAATTCTTATTCAAAATTCTATTTTCTTATATAATAGACATAGTGTGCACCGAGGGGTGAACCGCGAATGGGATTAGGTGTACACCGTCTTTGAAATTATTTGGAATTACTTTGGAATTGATTAGATAATCTATTGTCTTCTACTTGGAAATGAAAGGGGAAGTGGAGGTAGGTGTACACTATGTTAGATCGCGGTTCACCCCTCGGTGTGAACCTCCAAATAGATGAAATCGATGAAATAAGATCGTTTTCTTTCTCATTTACTGTTTTATCAAGAGCCTAGTTCGCGAGTCATTTGTTACGGCTTTTGAGTTTTTTACCATTTTCTCAAAAACTAATCAATAAATTTAATTCAAAATTGAATATAATTATTAATAATCGATTGCTTTATAATATTTATTATTTTCATATTTTTAAAGCAGTAATAGCGTTTTTTCAAATTAGGCTTCAAATAAACTATCCTTTAAAATAAAATTATTCTAAAAAAAAATATTTAATATAAAAGATAAAATAAAAAAACACAGATATGAAATTTACATTGAATATGTAATGAGAAAAAAAATAAAACTTTTGTATATTTCTAGTCGACTTGCTCCCTGAGATGAAAAACTGAATGTTTTCATAAAAATTCATTTAAAATACAAAATTCTTAATTAAAATGCTATTTTCTTATATTAAAATGATACTGGGAACCTTCAGATAGATAAAAATGATAAAATAAGATCTCTTTCTATCTCGTTTACAATTCTTTTGGTCTACCATACCCTAGTAGCACAATGTTTCAAATTATATATTAACTATATAGGGGCTATATAGATTCTCGGAATCTATATCGGCACTATATAGTTACTATATAGTTTGAAACATTGTGCTACTAGGGTAATATCGTGAGTCTGCGACGCAAGACTCTAGGCATGAGAGGGAATAAAAGTGGAATTCGCTTGATGTCACAGATTTCCCTAGAATTTTTTGGTGTATTAGTAAACAACCTTTTACCAGGAAAAGTGAATATTTTTGAAAAATTATTTTTATTTTCATCAAAAAAATTCGTGAATATAAATTTAAAATGTTCGTCCATCTCCTAAATTATTGCTCTTAGACAAATTAATTATATAAAATTTTAATAATATATTCTTTGTCAATTCTCATTGGCTCAAGGTGTGCCCTATCATTTGAATTTTTTTCTTCTTCAGATTCTCCCATTTAGTGTTCTTTTTTTTCTATTTTTTCAAATGTAATTTGTAATTTTATCAATCCATTTAATCATTAACATTCTTCTCCTATAGAACCATATTTTGAAGGCCTCCAATCTTTTTATCTCTGCCTCTCCAATCGTGTAGGTTTCAAATATCGTGCCCAGCGAAACTCCCCACCTTTCATCAACATCTCCCTAATTTCTATGCTAGGAGGAGCATAATAATTTTTGTTTAGAACTAACTCCATTTTAGATTGAGCATTTGTTCACTATACGAATTCATTAATATTTGGCATTCTTTGCAATCTTGACTATTCCTATTTATCAAAATTATCAGTAACTGTTACTATATATTAAGGTGCCTGTACAGTATACACTGTAGAGAAAAATCTAGCTAGTCTCGACTTTGGTTAATTTTATATACATAAATTTATTTTAAGGAATTTGGTGTTGGTACTTGGTAAAAAGAGTTACTTTCTGTTGCTCCTGAAGATGGGTTAGTCACCCGAAATATATATATCGAGATTAAAGATTCACCAAAAATTAATTCGTTTTATTTTTTATATCTTAATGTGAAACCCAATTATTTTTTATCCAATAATCATAAATTTATTATTTAAAAACTTATTTTACACAAAACAACTTTGAAATCATCTGTTTTATTAATCTAAATGTGTTTTCTCTGCTCCAATAACTCATTTTTTTGCAATTACTGAAAAAGAACAAAATTAAATTATGCTAGTTTTTGCTCTAGCTGTTCTATTCAAATGGTTTTTAGATTTTATGGTAGCCAAGCTAGGCCGTTTTTATTATTCTTAGTTTATGTTTACACCTATGTGTTATGTTTCCTGTTTATTCATGGCTACCTAGAGCATATCTAGCAAGTAAACAGGTGTACATGTACCTTTAGATATAAAGGACAACTACTGAGTTCAATAACTTTTACCATTTTCAAAACAGGTTCACAAAAAATAGCTGAAAATGATAATAACTCAAAAATATAATAAACCCCGTTTGAATAAAATAAAAAATATATATTTTTATTTAATTAAAATTTACAATAATAATATAGGTACATTTATTTTTATTTTAATATCAAATTTAAACAATTACTCGATGAGTGAGATCCTTATTTCTATTAATTTCAAATGAACATGTATATAAATAAATTAAGCAATAAATAGACCTAGATTTGTTTTTATTTAATGAAATTACTCTCTATATTAATATTCATGGTCATGTAGTTTTAAGTATATTTACATATTCAATATCTTTAAAAAAATTATATTTCATATAATTTAAAATTTTCATAAACTAGTTAAATTAAAAGCCGAGTTTCGTTAAGATTCGACTATCATAATGATAAATAAATTTCAACAGCATTTGGATTTGACTTTTGATACTCCTGATTGAGAACCAAGTTTGAAGGATAAGTAGTTATTTAACATAGCTTGCTCTTCATTCAATTTATTTGTTATCGATATATCTATCAATGTGTCAAATGCAGCTTCTAAAAATTAAATAATAGACATATAGTAAGATATAGGAGGTGACAGTATTGAATTATTTCATTTCTAGATTTTAAACTTCCGGTAAAAAAATACAGAAAATTAGAAAAATATTATCATATGATTAGTTCTTGAATTAGTTGCAGCTAAAGGGTGAAATTTTTCAGAATATTGTGTTTTAATATGTTGTATCTTTGTGGCGAGCTTAAGCTTTCTAGTTCCTAGATATTAAATTTTTAAATCATCATTATTTAAAAGATAGGTACTGAGCTTGAAAAATGTTTTACTTTTTTTGAATTAGGAGTTAAAATTACATAGAATAGTTTAATTTTAATATATAAAAAATAAATTAAAAAAATATCTTCTAAAATCACGAGAGATTATCAACCACTACATCCGAGATTTTATTGATGATTTCTCTTATATGTCAGAAGAGTGGTATTCGTCATAATCGAAACCCTCCAAATTCTTTTTAAGCAATATGGTTTGATTTTCGGTTTATTTAGATTTAGAATCATATGAGCGTAAAATTTTTCAATGATGAAGAAGAATTATTTGAGTAAATAAAATGTTTTCCCTTTGCTATAAGTACCAGATTGATTTCGCCTCCCTCTCGAAGTACGCACCATTGGTCTTGATGATCAAATTCATTATACGAGGTGGAGAATACAATCCTTCTGACATATAATACATCCATAACAGTTCGGTAACTATAGTAGGGAATTATTCTTTATAAATTTAATATTTTTATTACTATTATTTTAAGTTAATCTTTATATCTCATATACACTTTTTAAAACTCTCAAGGTTTCTCAAAATGTTTATTATATTGCAGTTTAAAATTTTTTCATTGATAAAAGAGATATTTTTCCTAAAACTTTTTATATTCATTTATTAAGTGTTTTGATAAAAGGATTAGTCGAAAAGCTACTGACCATTTTGGAAGCTGATTTCAGAACCCAAATAGCAAATCCCATGTAGTGTGATCAGAATACACCCCGAAAGTCAAATTCTTACTCCCCAAATCGAGTCATTTTTATGGGTAATCAACCTCAAAAAATACCGTATGATTATATATAACTCTTGGATTGTTTACTCTACGGCAAATTTCATTAGAAGCAAAATTGTAGAGGATGTAATTTTTGACATTTTTGTTTAAAAAAATTCGAAAATAATCACCCAAAACTCAACCAAATATTGTATGCATAATCAGAGGGCCTCCAAAAGGCTAGAAAAACAAAAACTAACCACCCGAAATGGAGGGAGGGTCAAAAAATGAAAATCTAAGCCCTTGTACCAAAGTTAACTTAGTTTTAGCATTTCGAATCTTTTGGAGGCCCACTGATTGATTATGTATACAAAATTTGGTTGAGTTTGGTTGAAAGGGCTACAATTTTCATTTTTGACCCCCTCCCCCCTTCCCATTTTGGGTGGTTATTTTAAACAAAAATGTCAAAATTTACATCCTCTACAATTTTGCTTCCAATGGAATTTGCCGTAGAGTAAACAGTTTAGGGGTTATATGTAATCAATGAGGTATTTTTTGACATCTTCAGGGGTAGATTACCTCTAAAAACGACTCGATTTGGCGAGCAAGAATTTGACTTTCGGGGTGTGTGCTGATCCCACTACAGTATGGGATTATTTGGGTTCTGAAATCAGCTTTCAATATGGTCCGTCGTTCTCGGTCTAGATTGTTTATCTTGTTCTACATATTATTAAATTATATATTTCATTACGAATATAAATTCATTTACCTATATTAAAACCATCCCTAGCCGAAGTTGGATACCAAGTGTGAATTTTAAGCTCTCTGCAGAGATCAGAAATTTTTTTTTCATTGACTTCACATGTATTTTTAAGATCCCATTTATTAGCCAATAGCAGAATTGGTATTGCAGTTCCATTGCTTTGAACCATTTTTGTTCTTAAATCATGTATCCACTAAAAAAAAAAGAAATATGCTTTTAAAAAATAATAATAGATTAAATGTGAAATATTGGGTAAGTGTAAATGTTTTGATGAACTCTCCATATTTTTATCGATCATGTATTTTGTTTTTTACCAATTTCTGCAAATACATATACAATATAGCCTGCTCGACTGTTAGCCACTTAAAGGCGGTTTGTCTTCACCTAAACTTATCTGGGAGTCAAAATAACTCTCAGATTACGGCAATTTTTATCTTTAATTGATTGCACACACATGGGCATCTGCAAGGATAATTTGCACTCTTCTATATTTGGTATTATTTATTTATTTATCATCATTTTTACTTTTCATTAATTATACACCACCTAAGTTGAAGTCACAAACTTAAATCACCCTAAGCGAACCAAGGACAAGGTACTTTCTGATGGGGGAGAAATAAAGAGGTGGGTGCAAACCGAGGGGTGAACCGCGACCTAATATCGTGTACACTTACTTCTATTTCCACTTTCGTTTCCAAGTAGAAGACAATAAATGAAGAGTCATTATCTAATGCATTCTAATTTCAAATAATTCCAAAGACGTGTACACCTAATTCCAATCGCGGTTCACCTCTCGGTGCAAACGATTCCTCAAGAGGTCTCTAATTCTCAACTTGACCGCCTTGGAATTCAAAGATGGCAGCACCGTATGGCAACGCCTGTATTTAGATAACCAAACAGAACAGTAGCGTGCAAATTGCAATCCTTAGGCGGGGATTAAATTGGTTAATGTAATTCTCGCTGAATTAAACAGAATATAGTATCTTTTCAAAAATTTTAAAGAATATTTTAAAATTTTGTAGAAAGAATATTACTTATTCTTATATTATTATCAAAGAGAAACAAAGAGGTTGTCCTCTGCTTGATGCAAATAAACATGCACACATATATATTTGATTCAAACAAATAAATAATATATATACAGATATATCATCTCGATATATATATGTGTGTATGTTTATTTGCATCAAGCAGAGGACAACCTCTTTGTTTCTCTTTGTGAATCAACAACTCTGCTACTCTCGGCAAAACAAAAACTTTTCAATTTATATTATTATATTCATTATAATATATTTAATTAATTAATTAGATTTATAGTTTTTAAAAGTCATGGGGAATTAACGTAGTGCCGAATGAACTTGTTCGGTACTTCTCCAATTTGGGGCAAATTATTGATTTTATCTCATTAGTGCCATGATCGTATCTATAAAATAGTGAAAGGATAAAAACGCTTCTTCGATCAACTACGAACGATAGTGAAAATTTGTAAGTATCTATTAGTCTCTTTGCTCGTTTTTGAATTGCATTGAATGTTTTCACCCCCCTTTGCTGTCACATTAGATAAGAATCGAACCAACACTTTAGCGATATCGTTTATCCTAATGACCTCTAGAGACTGGAACTCCGTGCCACCGTCTTTCCATCGATCTATAACCTTTAGCTGTTCAAAATCTACATTCACAGGTACCTTCGACTCCATCCCTGCCATTAAAATCTCTATCTCTTCTAAAGATTTTCACGATGCAGAGACCAATCTAGACCTACAGGAGCTGCATCTTCTTGGAGTAACTATTCTCGTGTAAATATAATTGATAAACAGAATGCTAGTAAGTCCCGTTCCACGGAGGAAATAGGTGGACAAACCAGCCGATAAATAGCGATAATTCTCAAATACTAAAAAAATTTTAGAATAAAAATTTTTTGATCAGGTAAAATCATACCATAATAAACATACAATTTCTTCAAAGATAAAACTGTGAAAGATGGTAAGATAGTAAGCTAAAATTAAACGAAGTAATGTGAATATATTTTCTAGCTCCAAGAGAAAATATTCTTAAGTCAAAACATCCAAATGTTACCAGAATAATAAAAAGTCACAGTAAACAATAGCACTATTACCTATCCAGTAGTAATAAAAAGATATAAATTGTTATTTTATAGCAAAACTCATCAAAACATTTGTAATCACCTAATATTTCATTTATTTATAACAGCCCTTTTAGGTAAAATTAAAGTTGAGAGTTCAAAATGAAATGTAAAAATATGTGCCAAGCAATGCATTAGTACTTAAGAGTTTTAAGGAATATTTAAAAAATTTTAATTAAGAAAAAAATGCAATTACTTGTTTTACTGAATTCATAGTTTCGGGACGTGTAATATCAAAGACTACGATTGCAGCATTGCTGAAAATTATTGAATTATGGTTTAAAATGTTTTTTGAATATTAAGTAAATTATAAATAATTAAAGGAGCAGTCCATTAATTAAAAAATAACCCAAATGTGTGTGTGTGGGGGGGGGGGTCAAAAGGTCCAAGTCTAGATCAGCGTAAGTTAATTATCGAAAAAAATGATTCTTGATAAACTCATCTATTGTTATTTTTTAATTTATGAGTTTTGATTCAATGAAGGTTCTAAACAGAGGGTTATTTGACCGATTTAGGTGACCATAAGTAATTTTATTAAATTCCCGATAGATAAAAAAATAAACTCCAACAGATTGTTGCTAGACTTTATCCATAGTCATTTGAAATATTAATTTGTTTATTCCTTTATTATTATATCACTTGCTATTTGAAGTCAATGTTGTCCTAAAATCAAAAATAGCCTTCGATTCGCACTTAATATTTGAGGAATAACCATTATACATTGCATTTTTGACGTTTCGATTATCATTGGTAGCCATTGCTGAAGACATGGAGGCATCGACTTAAAATCAAAATTCTTATCTAATACTGGAGGAATAACCTTATTGCATTCCATGTTTGAAGTTTTGATCATTAATAGTAACCACTGCAAACGTGGAAAATTGACTTAAAATCAAAAAGACTAAAAAAATTCTTTTTTGGTAAACAACTCAGGCGAGTTGTGTGAAAATAACATTTTCAAAATAACGTGTTTAATAGAATTTTTAAAAGGCGGTTCTACCATATCTCACTTTGTGTATCATTAAACTAATTTTGACGAAATTTCAAGTTTCTAGTTTTTATAGTTTAAAAGCTACCGGCTGATAGAAGGGAGAAACATACAAACACAGCCAAACATGTTTTGCAATAAGGTTTCTTTTTTTGTACCAATTTCGCAACCCGTCCCTAAAAAAATCTCTATAAGCATCTTAATTGTACATTTCTTTGTTCACTTATTTAAAAATCAAAATACGATGACTTAATATCAACTGAAGGCTGAAGAAAATTTGTTTTGGTGCCAAAACGGTTATATTTCTAAAATTTCAACTGCAAAACTTCCGGATGTTTTATTTTGAAAATATATTGTGAATTTCGCAACCGATATAGGTAATAAACAGAAATTTAGAAGAAAGGTTGCAGGTTTCATGATTCTATCTTTAACTTTTTGACAAGTATAATAGTTTAAGTTTGTTCATCACGAATTCATTAATTTTTACTTTATTTCATTGTGCAGTACAAACGTTTCGTAATTCTAAAGTAGAGGAGTAATAATTTATTAGGGTTCGTTACTTAAGGATAAAAAAGTGAAATTTATGGACTACCCTTAATCAAATTATTATAACAATACAACTGAACATACGCATATTTGTAATAAATTCGTGTTGTATATCCGAAACGTTCATGGCCGGCTATGTCCCTGAAAATAAGAAAATAAAATTTATTTATAAATTATTATAACAGGTAGCAGGTTAATTTGTTTAGTAAGATTAATAAATGTTACTGTTTGACTGTGTAATAAAAATGATTTGTTAAAGTTGTCGGTTCTTATAATCAAACACGTATGGAGGGCTCTAGTTTTCGACTGCCTAGCGATCTTCAAAGGATTTAAACCCACAATGACATGTAGGAATATTCAAGAATTTAATTAAGTTAAAACTGAGTAAATAGTCTTAAAATTATAAAAAAATGTAAACATACCATAATTGAACTTTTACTTTAGTGTCAACATCAAGCATGAACGTTTTTATACTAAAATCAACCCCGATTGTTAACTTGTAACTTGGTGAAAATATTCCTAAAAAGGAAAATGTCTTTGATTAGAATATTATATTATACTTTTGCCATTGAAGGTCAATTGACAGGCAGTGAAGCAGAAAGACCTATACAGTAAAAGGAATACAAACATGAGTGTAGTTAAGAAGGAGGGGGGGAGGGGGCAGTGCCCTCCTACAAAACTCATTGCCCTATCTAGAAAAATCGAAACTCCATTATTACGAGGCATCACTTATCTATTTCTAATAAAATTATTTCGTTACTTCCAAAATTTGTTAATTCAACTAAAAAGATAATTGATCACTAATCGGATTACTAAAATTGAAACCTTGTGGTGACTAATCAGCTGGCCGGCTGCCCCCCCTAAGAAAACTCTCTAACTATGCCAATGCGTATACCGTCTACTACAGCCCTGCCTGTATATTTTGGATAGATATCTACCCTTACCGTCCCAAAACCCAACCAACCACCCCAACTCGGATCATGACTTATATAGCGCAGGGCCCCCTCCAGCGACGGAAAGGCGGCTCAAACGGGGGAGAAGTCCCTCGCCGCCCGCCTGCCAAGGCTGGACTCTCCTACAGTGGCTAATCAACTGACACAGCCGGCTGCCCCTCTAGGAAAACTCCCTAACTAGGCCAATGAACACGAATCATATCTAATTATTAAAAATTAAGTTAAACGATTCATTGGTATCCGGGTTTATGATTTGTGATGAGATCGTTTAAAATTAAAGAGTCAAAATTATGCATGAAGAACTACATACTAATAAAAGAGGCTCTCTTTAAAGTCATTATAAATATTTAAAGTCATATCGAATTTAGGGAACGCGGTGTTGGTTTATAGTGAAACATTATTCAAATTAAATTATGTTGGAGTTGGTGGTGTTTTACAAGGAGAAAATTAAAATACAAAGATTTTTTTTAATTTACTCTATATATTTCGAGCTCTTAATTCATCATGAGGAGAACTGTGTCAATGTTCTCCTGATAATGAGTTAAGAGCTCGAAATATATAGAGTGAATTTAAAAAAATCTTTGTATTTTAATTTTTTCCTTGTGAAACACCACCAACTCCAACCTAATATAATTTTAAAGTCATTATATTATAAAATTATTGGATAAAAAATACTTGGTTGGTCTCACATTAAGATATAAAAATAAAACGAATTTATTTCAGTTACTTTCTGTTGCTCCTGAAGATGGGTTAGCCACCCTAAATATATATATCGAAATTAAAGTCTCTCCAAAAATAAATTTGTTTTATTTTTATATCTTAATGTGAAACCCACCAAGTATTTTTTATCCAATAACTCTTTGTATTAAATATTATTACCATACCTTCCTCTCAGAAAAAATAGAATATATTGTGACTTAATAGTTAATATTTTTACTATTGAGTATCTACAAAATTATTAAGGAACATTTAGTATGAAACATGGGGGGCATATACCATATAGCTAAGGGGTCTACAAGAAAGTGAACAATTGTGACAAGGTGGTAGAGGGGGGGGGTCAGGTTCACCGTCTATAGATAGACCCTTATTAACCATAAAATTATTGTCATTTGAACATGTGTAACTTTAGTTTATATCCAGCCATGTTTATAAATCTCTTTAATTGATTGATAACTCAAGCTTAAGAAATAAAAATATTTTTTTCATCTCAATTCTTGATTACGTTAAAAAGGTAAATGTTTTTATTTCATTTCTTTTTATGAAACCGACACTTGAATTATTCATAATCAGATATTATTTTTTTTAATGTTTATTTATATACGTATTCTATCTATTTAGTATATAAATATTTATTTGGAAAATAGCAAATATTTTGTTTTATTTTATCTTATATGCTCTAATATATATTTGATATAGTTATTAATGTTAGTTATCTTTCTGATAAGCGAATCTGATAAAATCATTTGATATATAAACCTGCATGAAAGTGTCCCAGGGGAATTTGTCAATCATTTATGTGACTTGCCTTTTGAATATCTGCGAACAACGGCTGTTTTACCTGCAATAAAAAAATGAAAAATATTTATCTGTTTTTGAAACTTTGATCATTAGGTTAATGAATTATTCCGGGTTGAACCACCCATGGAAGAAGTTATACAATTTGTACAGTATTTTAAGAGAGTTACTAGGAGGGCTAACCCGAAATCATTCCACTGATACTATATATATTGTAAATCTAAAAAAACAAATTTTAAAATTTTATTTCACAGTGTTGTTGCGAATTTGAGTGGCAGCAAGCATTCACGATTATTTATTTCAACACTGAAAACGAGGTCTTTAAGGTGGACACAAAGGATTTACGTTATGTTTTTAAAAAACAATTAATATTAATTGTGTGTTGTTTTCATTATTAAATCGTTATTAAGTGTATGTATATACCAATATTTCTAAATAAAATTTTTATCGGCAATAGTTCTGTAAGATATTGACATAGGACCTATGTTCATTAACTTTGTTTGCGTAAAATTATCTCCACAATAATTGCCCAAAATTCTTTACACTCAATTGACAATTTTCAAGATTTCGTACAAACTGAAAACGAAACACAATTAGGGCCGCTACCATGACTATAGCGTGGCCTCCAAGGTGGTATGTTTTCTTTTTAAACAATAATTAAAATCAATTGTTTATTTTTATGGATATATATGTATATTTTTCCAAAAAACAAAATTTGAACCTCCCCAATAAATGCTCAAAGTTTTGTACTTGTTGTAAATCAATATGTAAAGCTAAAGAATTACAAAAAATTTATTGGTTTTGTTTAACTAGGCTCGAATCGAAGGACATAGCAGAAAATACTTCACTTTACTCCGTATGGTAAACTAAAAAAAGAGTGTAATATATACACTATAAAAATCCATAAACTTTACCTTTCGAAAATAAAAACTAATTTTATTTGCAATAAATCATCTCAATTAAAAATAATGTATTTTTATAACAAATTACAAGCTAATAAATTTAAAATAAAAAAAAAATTATTTATGTAGTTTAAAGTGAATTTTATTGTCACTCGACTAAAAAGTTTTCAAGGAATTACATAAGTTGTGAATCGAAATCCAAAACGAAAATTTTGATTTAGTTTTCTCGATTGTGAAATTTATGTATTTTTGTTAAAGATTTTTATTACAGTAAGAAAGCATGGAACTGTAAATATCAAAACAAAAAAACAACTTTACTCGGTACCCAGCGGCGGGTGATTTGAGTATTGAATTAATCAAAAAAATTTTAAGACTATTTTTTCTTTTTCATATTTGCAAATTCAATGGTGGAGAAAATTATTTTCAAACATAATTTATTTATGCCTGTATTAATTTTAATACCCAGCTCAAGAACGGAGGGTCGTAAAAGTTCGTTCTGATGCTATTGTGTTCTCGTTTCTAATACAAAGAACAAATTAGATTTTTGGCTTTTTAACTTCAGAATTTCTCAAAGAAAACGAATAAAATCATAAAAAATTCAAACGTGTGCCGTCGGGGGAACCCCGTAAGGAACGAAGTTCCTTTAGTTCCTTACGTTATTTCAAAAATATTAGAGTTAATAAAATCGGCCAAAAATTTTATCCCTCTTAAAAAATCACACTCCATAAATACTGGCTATTAATAATAATTGTTCAACTCCATTATTTTCTTAAATATATTAAATATTGAAAATCATTATGTGTATAAAATTACTCTCTTTATTTTATAAAGTTGAGAATTATTTAAATAACGCTATATGAAATTAATATTTTAAAAATTTTACATTATCTAATCAAAATAAATCAATAATTACTTTCTGATTAAAATGGCAATTTTTTTTTTTGTTTTTTTTAATCATTTAAATATTTTTTTATTTCCGGTTTGGCCGAAGTTCCAGCTTAGTTAGTTAACATATTTGGGAGGTTTGATGTTGACTCAAGAACGGAAATTGAAGAAAAATCGTTCAAGTAGCATAATTTTTGTATTTACAAAAACAATTAGATTTTGAGCTTAAGAACTTCTGCATGATAGATTTCGAAAAATGGAAAAAAATCTAATCCTTATAAATATGAAAATTCTGCAACAATTATAGGCAATGAGCTGAAATTTGCAAGGAATGCTGGATTAATGCAGCCCATTTGTCCTAACTTTCTAACTTTGGTTTTAAAATTTTTTAAAGGATTAATATTTATACATTCAAAATAAAAATTTATTTACTTATGGTAAAAGAATAATTGGTATTTAATAGATTTTCTCTTGATAAAATTAAAATAGAATTATTTATGTGAAATGCCAATAATAAATAAATTAATATTTTGATTAATCTATCCGAATTTGTAGAAAATATATGTAAATAAATTATTTGTGATAATATAAAAAAATTTGAATGAAAAAATTAACTACTATTTTTAGAGACACATGATATTCTCCCAGTATATTTGGGTGTTATGGCATTTTCTTCAATCGAATGTTCTTACATCTTTCAAAAAATTCAAACAAATTTTCTTTCAAATTGAAAGAAAACTTTTTAAATACTGACATGTTGGCTAAAAAATCAATTGTTGGAGTTCTAGGATGAGTCTGCGAACAGTTTGAACAAATAAACTGAACTTTTGCGGTTTAAATTGCTTTACCATAAATAAATTAAAGCTTGACACAAAGATTTTCATATTAACACTAACATAATACAAAAATTGTGAATGTAGAAAGCCCAAAATTGATCACTTATTGCTATTACAAATAAAAACATTTGGAAATCGAATGAGCTTATTACGAGCTTTACTTTCGGCAAATAGATTTCAAAAAAATTATATTATTCCATTTGAGGGTTTTCAATCAAAAATTTTAGATAGCTTATTATCATGAATAATAAATTGAAATAATTTACTAATTAAATAATGTAGAAAGAAAAGTCAATACTTTTTCAAGACTGGCAACGCTCTCTTTTAGATTTTTAGTGATTAGTTTGAATTATAAAATTGAAACTTGGCACAAAAGGGTAGTTTATTAATACAAACTAGTCACCTACAAGAGATCCCCAATTAAATATTCAATTTTTTTTCTGATTTTCTGTTACCAAAGCCGGAAGTTCTGAAACTAGAAAACCTAAAATCTAATCATTTCTTGGTTTTAGAAATACAAATACTCGTTATGAGACTTTTAGTATCAGAATAAATTCCCGTTCATTAGTTATTGTATCTTAAAAGGAAACAGACACGCTAGAAAGATAAAAATATAATGCTTGAAAATTATTTTTGTTAAAGTTTTAGACATTGTTTAATTCGATAAGCAAATAAGCCATCCAAGTTCGAGCAGACAGGCATAACAAGGGTATATATTATATATATATATATATATATATATATATATATATATATATATATTACTAGCTGAATGACCCATCGCTTCTTAAATTCAACACTTAGGGCCGCACAGAGGCTTCAGAAAAATAATGATATTTTCCAAAATAATTGAGATATCAAATTCGTTCTTATAAGGGGAAATCATGAACTGATTTTATGAATTTTTTGAGAATATTAATTTATATACATGATTGAAATTGGGCAGGTTCAATAATTAGCAAAATATGGCCACTTTGGGTCTCTATTACATTGCCATTTTAAAGTGAAATAAATTTAAAAGAATCACCAGGGTTGTGAAATCCTTTAATAATAAAATATTTTTGATTTGAGTCCCCATGAAAATTTTAAATAATTATTCGATTAAAATTTTATTACAATATTTGATCTTGAAACGTAAATAACATAACTTTATATAATTTGTAAATTTCACTGTATTTTATTTAGTTTACGAGCTACAATTCTCTGGCAGACATTGTAGCGACACTAATAGGGTTTAATTTAATTAATATTTAATTAATAGTTTTACTTATAAACGGAACCCTAAAGATAATTATTATAAATTTTGCGGCCCATTCAGCAGGCTCGCTGTTGCTGGTAGTAGGATCTTTGCTTAGAGAATAGATAAGCGTTTCAAATAAAAATCATTTAAGCAGTTAATTTAGTCAATGAATGGCGAGCAGCAACCACTTAATAAATTAATTGTTCACATAATATTTAACGGAACTTAACGGGAATTTTAGTAAAGTGAAAGCGTTTTTATGGAATAAATATGCATTAAACTAGTCCTAGGACGGAATATTATTTAGTGATGATGATGAATGCTTACCCACATTATAATCGCCAATTATTACTACTTTAAACTCAAACTCGCGATAGTTTGGGTTTAAGCTAGGAATAGATTCTCGAGAAATATCCGGGGTATCATCATCCTCTGATGTTATGAGCATCGTGTACGTAAATAGCGAGATATGTTTTTCTCGTGGTGAACTGGTTGGTCAAATGTACTGTTCGAAGCCAGAACCCGAGTCAGACTGACGGATCAGTAATCACCTTCAACTGGTTTCGTCATAGCGTTGCTCGGATTCGAGAGCCGATTGAAAATCGCTCGAGACAAAAGAGATTACGTCAACCTGGTTAAATTAACAACGCGCTAAATGGAACAGTTTAAATACGATTGCCAATTATGAATTGGAAATAACTCTCGGATTGGTAAATTAAATACCTGCACTATTTACTTAGTACTATTTATAGACATTCATTAAGATAATTTTTAAGAAAAAATAAAACCGACTTCAAAAAAATTAAATGCAACAAATAAAATACACTAAAAGGTATAAAATAATTATTAACTTATTTAGTTACAACTAAACTACGAAATATTAACATGAAATTACTTTTTGTACTCGGTGTCAATGCGATTCATAAAAGGTATATGTACGCTCGCTTATAGGTATAGTTTGATTGGCACCGATTTCAAAAAGTAATTTCATGTTAATATTTCGTAGTTTAGTTGTAACTAAATAAGTTAATAATTATTTTATACCTTTTAGTGTATTTTATTTGTTGCATTTAATTTTTTGAAGTCGGTTTTATTTTTTCTTAAAATTATTTTTATTTTTATCTTTTTAGTGATGTTATTAATAGTGATCATATCATCAGAACTTGACCAAATTAATATGGCACCATCCCTAAGATACCCCCTTTCCAATAAAAAGAATCATCGAAATCGGTTCATAAATAAAGAAGTTAGGCATGAGCAAACCTAACAAAAAAGGTCTAATACTTATGAAAAAATGGGACCAATCGGTAGATAGACTGAACTCAATGCAATTTTTTTTTCAAACAATTGGCGGAGATATGAGGTAAATATAGGCACAAAAAAAAAAAAAAAAATCAGTCGGATAGAGAACCTCCTCCTTTTTGAAGTCGGTTAAAAATTATATGATAAAATAAAGAAAGCAATTTATTGAATAAATGGAAATGTGGCCATCCATAAGACTTTACCATACACCTGGCCACTCTCTTATATTTAATATTGAATTAAAATAATTTATAATTATTTACGAAAGAACCCCCCCCCCTCCTCTTAATTTTGGGCCCATTAGCAATTAATAATATCTTCTTTTAATTATGAGAATATTTTATTAGAAATAGCACCTTTTTTAGATTTTTGTTTGAAAATATTTTTGACCCCCCCCTCCCCCTTCAATTTCACATAGTGAGTCATTTTCATAAGGTCGATATAGGGTTCATGTGGAAAATTTCGTCTTCCATTAAAGGCTCTAAGACTTATATTGATAGTTCTAATTTTTTGAACCCCCCCTCCCAATTTTGGCCCCCGAAAAAAATAATAACTCTCTTTTTTATTATAGGTTCATTTTATGGTATATTTCATTTTTCTCGTTGTTTTTTTAGTTTGAAAATCTTATAATTTCAATTTTTAACCCCCCCCTCTTAATTTTTGGTTCGATTTCAACCAAAATCTAATCAGCTCTTAATCTCAATGCACCAAAACTACATGTGAAATTTCGTTTTGATATTCACACTAGTTTTTGAGCTAGTGCGTCCACAAAAATTTGGTAACGCACGACTACTAACAGACATTTTGACAAAACAGTTATTATCTCGAAAAATATAATTTTTTCGATGTTCACTTATTAGGGCTTTTTTGTAGACCGAAATGCCATGGTTTCGCCCAATTTTTTTAATCAAAATAGTTTCAGCCGTTTTTGAGATATTTCGAAAAAACGAAGCAAAAAAACCACTTTTTCCATGCACGATTTCAATACTTGACCATACAACCTGTATGGTAAAGAAAAAAGAGAATAATTATTTAAGCAAAAGACAGGTGAAAAAATAATTTTCAAGAAAAAAATAAAACCGACTTCAAAAAAATTAAATGCAACAAATAAAATACACTAAAAGGTATAAAATAATTATTAACTTATTTAGTTACAACTAAACTACGAAATATTAACATGAAATTACTTTTTGTACTCGGTGCCAATGCGATTCATAAAAGGCTATATGTTTGGCACCGACTTAAAAAAGTAATTTCATGTTAATATTTCGTAGTTTAGTTGTAACTAAATAAGTTAATAATTATTTTATACCTTTTAGTGTATTTTATTTGTTGCATTTAATTTTTTTGAAGTCGGTTTTATTTTTTTCTTAAAAATTATTTTTATTTTTCTCTTTTTAGTGATGTTATTAATAGTGATCATATCATCAGAACTTGACCAAATTAATATGGCACCATCCCTAAGATACCCCCTTTCCAATAAAAAAAGAATCATCGAAATCGGTTCATAAACAAAGAAGTTAGGCATGAGCAAACCTAACAAAAAGGTCTAATACCTATGAAAAAAATGGGACCAATCGGAAGGTAGACCGAACCCAATGCAAATTTTTTTTCAAAATCGGTTCACAATTGGCGGAGATATGAGGTGACATAGGCACAAAAAAAAAATCAGTCGAATAGAGAACCTCCTCCTTTTTTTGAAGTCGGTTAAAAAAGAAGAAATTTCAGAAAATGGGTAGGAGTTGAAGGTACCTGTGGATGCGAGGTCTTGAAAGACTGAAGGTTATATGTAGATTGAAAGACGCGCACAGAGGAAGAGAGTTCCATTCTCTAAAAGTAATAGAGATAAACGAATTGACAAATGTGTTTGTTCGGTTAGTATCCAATTTAAGCGCTTAGGGGTGTTGAGTCTTAGAAATTGCCTGAAACCGTAAGTCTCTTATGGATTAGTTTATTAGATTCTAAATACTGAAGAACATGTTCATTAATTACATTTCCAATGATTTTAGAAAGAACCGAAGTGATAGCGATCGGACAATAATTGGCTATATTTGAAGATTCCTCCTTTTTTTATTAATTGATTGCTATTTTCCAGCTCCCTGGATATGTGCTAAAGGTGTATGAGAATTTTTGAGAGAATAGGAGGCAGTTAAGGAGCGCAATTTTTAATTACAGTGGTTGAGATGTTGTCTGGACTGGCGGCAGAATTGACTATTAAATTTTTAATTACTTTTAATATTATTGTAATCCGTGTAATAGTGGAATGGAATTATATCTGGAATCTCTAAATTATTTTTCATAATAATTTGTGCGAATTTTTATCCCAAAAAACATTTAATTTAGAAAAAAATATGCACTTAGCCATTGTATTTATTACTTGTTAAATTACTATTACTACTAATTCTTAGAGACAATGACGTCGAAAAGTTTCCCCCTTGTACTTTCAGTCGAATATAAATATTTCAAATTACATATATAATATACAATTATTTGCATAAATTTTGAATGAATTTTAATTAATAAAATCAAACAAAAAATGTTTATTATATTTTTGTAAAATCCACACCTTTTAACTATTTCTAAAAAAAGAGTAATTATAATTTTATATTTGAGTTTTCGAAATTGATTATTATCATTAATGGGAATGTGTAGTGTGTGTAAAAAATTATGCAAATATAATTATTATATATGATTATGTCTCTATAGTTGATTTATACAGAGACATAGACAGCTGTTTAGCGTGAACAGGGGGCACCACGAGTAGGCAGCTGTCACCACCCCCCACATGGATAGATAAATAAAAAATTATTAAAGGGAGATCATTAATATAATTTTGAACGCAAATTACATAATATACTCATAGAGTGATAATTTTAAAATTTTAAATATTATCTTTAGTTTCAAATGTATAAAACACTCAGAAATACAATTTGAAATCTGAAAGCCGAAAATAATGAAAATTTCAAGGCTAGGCGTGTTTTGAAACAAATAGGAGACATTGTATTTGTAGCAAAATACGTCTACACTTGAGATAAGTAATTGTTAAAAGACCTTTTCCGAAACAAATCCCAGTACAATGTCTCCAATACTGCAATTTGTTTCGAATCAAAGTCTTAAACATTAGAAATTTTGTATAGAATTTTGTCAAATATTTGTATTTAAGAAATAAATATAAATAATTTAAAAATTTGAGTATGATGAGAGAAAGGACTTATGCATAAGATCAGAAACAGAAAATAATTAGATTGAAGTTTAGAGGCGAATATTGAAATATAAGGGGATTATTTTTAAAAGTAAATGATTTATTATTTACTCTTGAATGTTATTTTTTTAAACAAAATTGAAATTGTATTATCTATCCATGTGAAATAATTTTATTAAACTGAAAATATAAAAGCGAATTTGCTTCAAACCAATATCTCAAATTAAATTTAGAAAAAAGGAAAAGATTACAAAATTGCATATAGATAATTTTGAGTTTTAATTTATTTAATTATTTCTACTTAATCATTTAATATAAATGTTAGAATTAGTAGGACGAGCACCTACCTGAAAAATAAAAAAATAATCTTAATAAAATAATTATTATCATTTCCGTCCATAATTTAATTTATAATTTGAAAGTATTATATTGGGAAAATAAGGACAAGTTTTTATGTGTGACTTTTTATTTATCCACCAACGTTTCGTCGACTTTGCCGACTTCTTCAGGGCTTAGTAGATAAATAAAAAAGTCACACATACGCTTGTTTTATTTTCCCAATATAATACTTTCAAATTAATAAAATAATATTGTGAATTTAAAGTATTTTTATATAAAAATTCTTAATAAAATAATATTTAATTCTGGGAAAAATCAAAAAAAGTAATTTGCAAAATGTAAATTATTTCTTATTTTTTAATTGTAAGAATAGATTATTAAAAGTTATCTTACCTTAACAGCCAAAGTCTCGTGTAGACCTGGGATGCTGACTCCACAGGAACACATTTAAACCTGCGCACAATAAAATATATACTCGCGATTCGATTCGAGAAGGAAACACCAAGGAATTGACGGGAAAATGGATAAAAGGTTATAAAGATAAAGGATTTGATTTTCCAGAAAATAAGAAAATCAAATAGTTAATCTAAATGTTAGTTTTAGTAGGACGAGCACCTACCTGAAAAAGAGAAAAAATATTAGTAAAATAATATAGTGAATTTAAAGTAATATTAGAATATTAAATAGATATATTACCTTAACAGCCAACGTCTCGTGTTTAGACCTGGGATGCTGATTCCACAGTAACACATTGACACCCGCGCACAATAAAAAATATACCCGCGATTCGATTCGAGAAGGAAACACTAAGGAATTGACGGGAAAATGGATAAAAGGTTAAAAAGATAAAAGATTTGATTTTCCAGAAAATAAGAAAATCAAATACTTAATCTAAATATTAGTTTTAGTAGGACGAGCACCTACCTGAAAAAAGAGGAAAAAATATTAGTAAAATAATATAGTGAATTTAAAGTAATATTATTATAGAATATTAAATAGATATATTACCTCAACAGCCAACGTCTCGTGTTTAGACCTGAGATGCTGATTCCACAGTAACACATTGACACCCGCGCACAATAAAAAATATACTGCGATTCGATTCGAGAAGGAAACACTAAGGAATTGACGGGAAAATAGATAAAAGGTTATAAAGATAATGAATTTGATTTTAGAGTTAATCTAAATGTTAGCTTTAGTAGGACGAGTATCTACTTGAAGAAAGAGAAAAAATATTAGTAAAATAATATAGTGAATTTAAATTTTTTTTATATATAAATATTCGTAATAGAATTATATTTAATATATTATTTATTTTGAAAAATTTGAAAAGCGTACTTGAAAAATTTAAAAATATTTCTTACTTATTTAATTATAAGAATACAGTATTATAAAGATATCTTACTTTAGCAGCCAACCTCTCGTACTACGACTTGGAATACTCTGACCCTACAGGAACCCACTTACACTCGCACACAAGTAAAAATATACTCGCGAAATATTTCGATTTCTAAGGAATAAGGATTTGTAAAAACATGGATTGAAGTTGGTTAGGATTAGGGACAGGACATGATTCTCTTGAAAAAAAATCATGAGCTCTAATGAGGAGGGAGGCCAGGCCCTGAAGTAGGTCTGTACATCTTTATCTATAAGAAAAATGAAGTACACACCTACCCGTTACCCCAGCTATTAAAAATAATATAAGTGATGAAGGGTTGTTTATTGGTGAGGGTTGGGACTCAGCTGAGAGGATGGATGAAGGTCCAGAAGCCATATTGTAATATTCCCAGTTGATGTTTCACACCCCACTAACTGAGATACACTGACCACTATCCATATCTCTCTCCCCCTTATATAGCCTCACATTATCCCCAGCCCCCTCCCACTGTCCCTATCTATCCCCCATACCCTTTACTCTCCCTATCTCTCTCACTTTATATACCCCTCGAAATCAATTAGTCCAAACTATTCTTAGCTTATCTTCGGAAATAACCTTAATCGGCTTAGAATATTACGTCATACTACTTATTTTCATTTTTAACCGACTTCAAAAAAGGAGGAGGTTCTCTATTCGACTGTTTTTTTTTTGTGTGTGTCTATGTTACCTCATATCTCCGCCAAATGTGAACCGATTTTGATGATTTTTTTGCATTGGGTTCAGTCTAGCTTCCGATTGGTCCCTTTTTTTCCTTGGTATTGGATCTTTTTTAATATGTTTGTTCAGGCACTTCTTTGTTTATGAACCAATTTTAATTATTATTTTTTTAATGGAAAGAGAGTACCTTAGGGATGGTACCATTATAATTTGATCAAGTTCTGAAGATATGATCAATGACGAAATAACGTAAATCTCCGATTCTTATGACCAAATAATCGAAATTATAATAAATAAAATCTTTTATAAAAAGAAATCTTGAAACATGCATTTAAAACCCGCAAACGTTTCGAGAGAATTTCTATATTTAGGAATTGAATTTTATTATCATTTTCTGATTCATTCGCCCGACGCTTTCTCTTACGAGATGCATACTAAGTATTATCTTAAGTCACTATTAATAACATCACTAAAAAGAGAAAAATAAAAATAATTTTTATGAAAAAAATAAAACCGACTTCAAAAAAATTAAATGCAACAAATAAAATAATAATAACTTAAAAATAAAATAAAATACACCAAAAGGTATAAAATAATTATCTTATTTAGTTACAACTAAACGACGAAATATTAACATGAAATCACTTTTTGAAGTCGGTGCCAAACATATACATTTTATGAATCGCACTCGACGGATCTTACTTAGTACGTTTGGCGGGTACGCTCGCTTATAGGTATAGTTTGTTTGGCACCGACTTTAAAAAGTGATTTCATGTTAATATTTGGACGTTTAGTTGTAACTAAATAAGATAATTATTTTATACATTTTAGTGTATTTTATTTTATTTTTAAGTTCTTATTATTTTATTTGTTGCATTTAATTTTTTTGAAGTCGATTTTATTTTTTTATAAAAATTATTACTTATTCATTTTAATTATTTAAATGTGTTTAAAGCATATCAAGACAATAATAAAAATATTATTGACTTTAAAATAATCCTATAGAAATCAAGAGACGTGGTCTAGTACTTGATCTGAAAAGTTATGGATTATTTTTATTATGTCAGAAGAGTTGATTCCAAAACCCCATGCTATTTAAATTGGAAACTTAATCGCTTCCATAGAGCCTCAAAGGTGCCACTTGATTAATATTATATTAAGTTCTAAATCACACTTCGAGGTCTTAGGTTTTACTATGAAAATTGATCATGGAGTGTGAAGCAAAGAATATTCCTGTAAATATCTCTTAAATTTGAATTAGACTTTTTTTACTTTAACATACTTACATGGTATGGTCAAATATTGTAATAGTGCATGAAAAAAGTTGGTTTTTTGATTATTTTTTCGAAATATCTAAAAAACGTGTGAAACTATTTTGATTTAAAAAAAGGCATTTCGGTATACAAAAAAAGCCCTCATAAGTGTACATCTAGACTCTTGTACCAAACTCAACCAAATTTTGTAGAGATCATAAGTGGGCTCTCAGTAGTCTAAAAATGTACAAACTAACCTCCCCCTACATGATTATACATAACTGGGTGTATGGTAAAGTCATTTGGATGGCCACATCAGAACGTGCCAATTTATTTTATTCTGAGAGTCTGTAAAAACCTCTTTGAATTTTATTTCATTCATTGTGAAATTACACTACCTTTACTTTATTAATTATCTTATTATATTAAACGAGCAATTCTTGTATATATATCAACCAAAACATTCTGTGAAAAAACAGGCCAAGTTTGAAAAAGTAGTGAAATCTATTGAGTTTCCAAGTTAAATTCGACAAGAATAATTAAGTTGAGAGATCTACTATTTTCTCAACTTGATTATTCTTGGCGAATTTAACTTGGCTACTCACTAGATTTCACTACTTTTTCGAACTTGGCCTGTTTTTTCACAGAATGTTTTGGTTGATATCTATCTATCAATGTGACTTTTGTTCTGTTAAATTCCGCAAACATTTCTCTATAAAAATAGTTGTTTACCTACTCAATTTAAATGAAATTATATAAAAATAAATACATTTCATTCTGTTAAATTCCGCAAACTTTTCTCTATAAAAATAATTAATATTGTAAGAGTTCGTGGCTGTGATGAAACTGACTAGATGAAGGAGGAGGTATCAACTAAAGATGGAATCACTGGGTAAAAATAATTAAGACTAAAAAGTAAATATATATATATTTTTGGCTTTTCGGTCCTGCAGGCTGGCACGCTAACCCCTAGCCTACCCACCCCTCCCCCAAATATATTTTAGAAAACTAAAAAATCATGCTTCTAAAAAGTACAAAATAATGAAATACTTAATCAAAAAGCGTGGGGCACTTTGTCGAAATTAATTAAAAGTAAATGATTCTGCGCCCCACGCTTTTTAATTAAGTATTACATTATTTTGTACTTTTTAGAAGCATGTTTTTTTTAGTTTTTTTAATTATAGTGTAATATGAAAATGAAGATTAAAAAAACTAGAGCCAATATTCCAAATTCATTCATAGTTTCATAAATTGTTGTCAGAAAATTACTTGAAATTATTTTTATATCAAGGGCAACAAAACCACTGTTGACCAATGTAATTTATTTTTCCAAATTTTATTTTTCATTATTCTTGGGATATCCTCTAATAATTCTCCATATATCGGATATATTACTAGAAATCGCTTTCATTTTTTCCTCCAATTTACTTACCTCTTGAAAATGTAATTAATTAGGAATTGAATAATTCAAATGACATTTGTATCTTTATAGAGTAATTAATATATTTTATATAATATATATATATATATAAAGGCGTCGGAAAAAGAAAGAGACAGAGATAGGAATCGATTTGCAAGTGAAACTGGTGAGGGCGCATGCCTGTTTCTAGCGCAGGCGTCCAATCGAGGGACTAATCCATTGAAAGAAGAGGATGTCAGAGACGGTGACCACCGAAATGAAGAGGTCTGTGACATCAGGGGCCTAGTGAGAAAGAGCCCGGGCCATTAAGTGGCCATGCAAGGGCTCGCGGAGACACCCGGTGGGGGGCCATATGCCTATGCCTATGGTGGAGAATCGCCACCGACCTCAACCAAAACGGCAGAGTTGCTGCAATTACAAACACAGGTATGTGATTTTATGCATTAGAAATATGAAATTACCTTCATTATTTAATAGGGACAATAATTTAAGGATATAAAATCCCTTCAGTGTTTTAAGTCCCAAATCGGCAGTTACCTTCAGCTCCGATCCAATCCATGAAATGTCTTTCTTTTCACAATCCAAGGCTCCACCCTACCGAGTTGCACGTTTTTGGCCAAACACCTTCTTGAATCAATATCATTAAAAACAATCAAAATACTCTTTCTTATTGATTCATCACGATTTCTCTAGAATTACTCTGGCTACGAACTTAAAATTTGGCATAAATGCTACTTTTAGAACTCTAATATTCGCTAAGAAAGAATTTTTTCAAATACAAATTTTAAAAGGGTTAATCAAAGCTCTAAAAATCACGTTTCATTTTAAGATAATTCCTACAATTTCTCCCGAACTACTGGGCGTGGAAATTTGAAATTTTGTATGGAGGGAATTTTTGAGATGTAGATATTTGCTAAAATTTTGAAGGGGTAAAAAGGGTAAAATAAAAAAATCACCGTTTCATCACGATTTCTCCTGGACTATTGAAGCTAATAACTTGAAATTTGGTATTTAAGATGTGAATGGCTGCCAAAAATGTTTTTAAAAAAAAATCACATTGTAAATGGATTAAAATGAAAAAAAAAATTATATTTTAAAAAACTAAAAAACATGCTTCTAAAAAGTACAAAATAATGTAATAATCAAAAAGTGTGGGCCGCAGAAACATGTACTTTTAATTAATTTCGGCAAAGTGCCCCACGCTTTTTGATTATTATTTTATTTAGTACTTTTTAGAAGCGTGTTTTTTAGTTTTTAAAATATAATTTATTTTTTTAATTTTTACTATTAATTATTTTTATATAAAAAGTTAGCAGATTGATAGATAGATTAATACGTACAGGTGAAGCTAATATAAAGCGTTTAATAAATAAGCTTGCCAAGTGCTAGACGAGACGCATTCTAAGGGCCCCGTCCTTATACCTCCCAAAATGCTTGATATATCAAATTCATTCTAAACTTTTGTTGATAAGGATGAAATGAATTATTGAACTTGGAGTTTTTCAAAATTTCAAGTTAAGCTGTTTCTAAACGTAGGCAGTTAGAATAATCACCTAAAAGCGGCCACTTTGTACCTGTCTCCGCCCGTAATTTTAAATTAAAAAAAACCTACCTAATGAGATCTTGTCTGAAACCCTCACATTTTAAGGTAAACAAAAAATATTTTATTTTAAATAATTAGCCCGAAGGTTTGAGTATATTTTTGAAAATTAAATGGATTTTTTTTCAAAATACAACTCATGGTGAAAATCAAATATATCAAGAAATAATTTATTTAAGGTCAAAAATCTAAGATTTTAGTAGAATGTTTTTACATTGCATATCAGAGCGCTTCGTCCCTCAGTGAGTTGAACCCAAGTACTAACGCGCTTTCCTAGCTTGTTAGTTCGACCTCGACAAAAACACATTCTGACATGCAATATATTAAAGAGGGTCGAACCAACAAGCCTGCAAGCATGTTAGTACTCGGGTTCAACTCTGAGGACCCTCAGATATGCAATGTAAAAATATTCTAGTAAAATCTTAAATTTTCTACATTAATTAAATTATTTCTTGAAATATTTTTTATTTATTTTTTACTCCAAATAAAATTCGACTCTCTCCAATATAATCACTCGAATAAAAGTTTAATACAATTTTTGATTTGAAGGAAAATATATATAAATTCTAAATTTCAAGTTTTTCTTGCTACAATGCTCTAACAGAACCGCAAAAAAACAATGTAACAAAAACTGTATCTCAAAAATTACTGTTTGCTCACAGTTTCTCCAACCCCACAATTTGAACTGATCCTAATGTTTCCGTACATCCTCGGTTAAGCCCCTGAGAGATAGTCAACTATTCATGCCCACCAGGAACGTACCCATGGGAAGCCAGGTCCCGAGGTGACACTAAATGTAAATTTAGATCTATATAATTCTAATATAAAATACTTTTTTTTAAATTTATTATAGTATAAATTTTTATTCAAAATAGTTTTACCATATGTATGGGTATAGTGAAAATATGGAAGAGTGCATGAAAAAGAGTTTTTTTTTAATAATTTCAAAAAAAGCTGAAATTATTTTGAAAAAAAAATGAACAAATTCATGGCGTTTTTTGAGGTTTTGGTCTACAAATCGAAAAATGTATATTTTAAGAGATATTAATTTTTTTCTTCTCTGTAGTGTGGTAGCAAATTTCCTGTATGCTCTAGCTTAAAATCAATGAAGATATCAAAACGGAATTTTGTATTTAGATACGTATTTTATATTGAGTTGAGATTAAAAATGAATTAGATTTCAATTGGCCGTGGGGGCCGATGTGTGCGAAATTATGCACATCTAGACTATAAGTCCTTAGGCCTATCAATTCAAAGAACAGCTACTTAAAATGAGCGAAGGGGGGCAAGTGTATATTAAAGTCATGGGATGGATAGTCACATATTAATATATACCTAAATATATTATATTTATAAAATTAGAATTTGATTTTTTTTTCTGGGTAACTCAATTTCACTCACTACCACTAATATTATAATTATATTAAAAATAAAAAAATTCACTTATTAGTTAATATTAAAAAAAATATGAAGTATTATTAAAAATTCATTTGAGGCATCTATTAGATTTTCAGGCTAAACAATTTTTATAGTGTTTATTAAAATATGTATTTATTTATTTATTAAATACTTGATAGGGATAAACGGATTGACAAATGCGTTATTTGACTTTTATCCATTTTAGAACTGCTAGAAAGCTGGTTGGATTGGACGTAATTTACAAGACTTTAAGTTAAAGTAAATTTTTAGCCTTCAAAACTTAAAAGGCAAAGAGAGTTTGCAAGCTTTAGGAGCAAGAAAAGTCAGCTTTTAAATTTTCAATTTAAAATGATCCATATTGAAAGCGTTTCAAAATCATGTCTTTCATGCAAATGACGCTTTCTAGGGGATAATTGACTGAAACTAGTTACAACAAACATCAAAGTACTATCTATAATAGGTACAACGTAAAGGCGGATATGGTTCTAGTATGAACCAGGGAATTGTATGAGCTAGATAAGGCAGGAAATCCTATTAGTTTTATTGCTCCCTTCAGAATTGCATCCAGGGTAGTAAGAGAAGTTACTTGTTTTTATTAACGAAAATAAGTTATATAACTACTACTAAATTTAAATTGAATTTTTTCAACTTAAAGAAGATGAAAGCTGGTTGCTGGAATTGTTTCTAATCAAAATGTCGTTCCATATCAAGATTACTTTTATTGAGAATTATTCAATGTTTGTTAGTCTGTTTGTTCTATTTGAATTTTAAATCACTAGTGATTGATAGAAAAGTTAGACAAAGAAAAAACTGTATTCCAAGATTTTGATTTGTGATTCGTCTCATGTTTGGCAAGTCACATGATTTAATTGAGGCTTTTAGCGGTTGAAAAAATGAATAAATAAATAATATAAACTGCTTGAAATGGAAAATTTCCCGAAAGCCAAATCGACAATATTTATCTACCAAAAAATAAAAAGTAAAAATGAGGATTAAATAGAAAGAAGTCCAAAGATGAATGAAAAGATCCAATAAAAGAAAACTTTTTTGAAGGTTTTCTTTTTATAATTTTGAACCAACGTTTTGAAGGATCTTCCCTCCTTCTTCAGAGTTTAAAGAGTCATTGAAGGAAGCATGATATATTTTTCCTTCTTGTGCCTATCATTTTGCAAAAGAAATGCTGAAAAAGAATACAAGAAGGAAAATTAATGAGACATATAAAAAGTGTCCGCGGTTTTTTACCACTAGAATGTGTTGATGCCTAAATATCGGGCAACACTCACCCGATTGTCTCAAACGAACATGTCCTGAAAAGCTGACATTTGAGGTTAGATTTTTTGTGAAGATAGTTTTCTAATTCGTTGCTCGTGTAAAAAATTATATTGATTTGAAAATGAGTGAAATATCTGAAGAAATACGCTATGTGATGCTTTTTTTACTATAAAAAAGGTAGAAACGCTGCAAAAACATGCCGAAAAATTTGTGAAGTGTACGGTGAGAATGCTGTGAGTGAACGAAGGACCCAGGAGTGGTTTGCTCGATTCCGTCCCGAAAATTTCGATGGCACCTAGCTCTCGTCGGCCGCCAGTCAAAGAAGTCGATGAAATTTTGCAACTGGTGGAGCAAGACCGGGACGCAAGCTGTCAGGAAATAGCGGAGGTACTAAACATCAGCCACATGACAGTTTGGAATCATTTAAAAAGAGCAGCCTACAAAAAGAAGCTCGATGTTTGGGTGCCACATCAATTAACGCTAATTAATTAATTATCCATCATGACAATGCGCGGCCACACACATCTTTGATGACTCGGAACAAATTGACGAACTTGGTTGGGAAGTTTTGATGCATCCACCGTATAGCCCGGACCTTGCACCATCTGACTACCATTTGTTTCGGTCTCTGCAAAACTCTCTTGATGGTTAAAAATTGGCCAACCGAAGCGCCTCTGAAAATCACTTGGCCAAGTTTTTCGACAATAAGCCACATAAGTTCTACACCGATGAAATTATGAAGGTACCCAAAAAATGGAAAAAGGTCATAGATAATAATGGTCAATATGTACTTGATTAAAATTGATTTTCAATAAAGAAATTGTTTTTAAAAATGTACCAAAAAATCGCGGACACTTTTTATATGATTTATTATTAAATGTTTAATTTATTGAAACTTTGAGTCTTGAAGAAGAAGGGAAGATCTTCCTAAACGTATGTTCAAAAGTGTAAAAAGAATAGGTTCCAATAAATTTTCCTTTATTGGGAATTATATTTTTATTTGTACTTGAATTGCCTTCCATATTATATCTTTCAGTCAAGTGAGAAAAAGCATCTAATAAGTATATAATTAAACTTTTTTAAATTGGCAAAAAATAGTTAGAAATTTAATTTATTTTTAAGAATACAAAAATAAAGTTGCATTTCGTCCAATAAAGTTTGCTGTAGCATTACATTAAAAGTTCTTAGTTTGACAAAGCGGAATAATATCTTCGATAATTTCACGAGCCGTCATTATACTATATTTGCTCTGGTCTAATTCGAGCCCTGAATAATATAATTTTATTTCAAATACAAATGTGACCTTCTCCGAGAAAAGGGACCTAGTGTGTGAAAATGAAGTTTTGAGAAAAACGCATTTAAAGTTTCATAACGCATTATCACTTTGAACACACCTAGAGTTGGGAGATGAGATTTGGTATGGTTAGTTATGATTGGGTGCCGACTTTGGTGACGTCATGCCTATGTGGTGACGTATTTTTTGTAAAAATAACTATAAGAAAGGAAAAGAATAAAGTGACGCTTCAGTCTTGTGCCAACTGTATAACGAGTGTTATCAATATCTCAAAAGTTGTTTCGCAATTTTGGTTCTTTTGTAATTTTGTTACTAAGCTGATGTTAATTTGAAGTAATTTTTATAATCTTATTCTACACCCTTTTAGGTACCAGAATCCACTCTTAAGTCCAAACCCGTTTTTTGACACACTAGGTCCCTTTTCTCTAATAGAAATCAAGTTAAATGCGATATGGAAGATAAGCGTCAAAGTGTTTACTTAACACAGTGATTCTCAACTACTGTGCTGTGGAACTTTAGTGTGCCGCGAGATTCTTGAATTGTCCCGCCACTACTAGGCAGTGGTCCCTCCCGAATTGAAATTTTTTTTACATTTCTTTATCAATTGACACTACATTTAATCCAAGTAGTTATTTGATTATTTGAATTGAAGAGGTAGTAACATTTTACAGGATGCAGAATGTTCTATGATAATTTTATAGGTACATCAATCAATAAACCAAATAAAATTCTATCAATTTATTTTAGAATTACTCTTTATATATATATACTCAAAAACAAAAAACCGGAGACTCAAAAATTGTTAAAATAATATAAACTAAAACACTTTTTTAAAGTAAAATTTTATATTTACCTTTGTAATCAAAATATTAATAAAAAAAGCGATAAAAACCCGCATACCAAGGGTTCCGTAGTTTTTCCATCTCTCTTCTAATTTCATTCTTCAAACTAATTATTTTTTTAGGAACTAAAATAAAAATTGAGGTGTCAAGCTGATCGAGTGGTTAAAGTGCATGCCTTCTAAATCAAGCTAGCGCGGGTTCAAGCTCAACTCGTTGCAAATATTTGACCGGCTATAATCTGATTCCTCCTGGGGAAGTCAATGGGAAACCACCCCTATAAATAATTTCCCCAGGAAAATTACATTGGAGAGGACACTCTCCAAAGTAATCGCCGGCGCTCGTAATTGAGTATGGCACTTGAAGAAGAAGAAGAAGAAAAATAATTTGCATTAAAATCACTCATTATAATCTATTTTGATGCATTTTTTAAATCAAAGAGTTTCAAATTAAGAGATGGAGAGGGGCAAATTTGAAGTGACTTTGAGGGCTAGCTCATAGCATGAAAATAGGGCATCAAAGTAAAATTTAAATGCTAAAATGTATGATATATTATGTTATATGTATTTCTTAAAAATTTGTTTTAATTCATTTTATTCTAGAATTATTAATATTTTATTAGATTGAATCTAAAAAATGTTAGCTAATAAAACATAAATGGGTAATTTAACTTTTTATCCGCTCCTATTAATATATGATAGTATAAAGAAATTAAATGAAGTAAATTTACAAAAGGGAAAATCTTAGCTTTCCTGAGAATTTGTTAAAACTTAGCTTAAGGTCAGAAAATCTTTAAAATAAATTTCTGATGTTGTAATGCTCACTCTAGGCTATTTTTTTATTTATTTCAAGTATATCCAAGGGTGGAAGTAAGGCTTTAAAATAAAAATTATTTTAAGGAAAATTTAGTGATCAATAAATTTTTCAATAGTAATATTTTTCATTTAAACAAATATTTCTCAAAATATGTACCAGATGTATTGAAATTTCGTGAAATTTCATAAATAATAATCATCCCAGACTGATATTTAAAAACATATTCCATCCAATCTGGGGTCTGATTGCCCGGCAATTAAAAAAAAATCCCCGAAATGCTGATTTGGTAATGGGCCCATTGGAAATCCGATGTACATTAAAATTTTATCTACGTTTTATAAAATAAAAAGTACGGAAATTAAGTTTTGAATAAATTAGTTTTAAAAAGTATAATTGATTTAATCGAGCCTGTGATTCCAACAAGTGAGAGTTCATTTAGGGTCTATTACAGGGGTGGCCACTAACCTTAACTTTGGGAGCCGCAAATTTATAAAACTGTTTCAAAACGAGCCACATTGTTTGGAGATTAATTAATGGTTTATTAAAAAAAGACACATTTTTTATTTTATAAAATCTAAATGAAATAACTTTATTTTTTGCTCTACTTACTTATAACATTAATGTTCAATTACAATAAAAAAAAAGAAATAACATATTTCTTTTGAGAAGTGTTTTACAAGTGTTCATGTTGGCTGTTAGTTGTTTGAATTTTTTTATTATTATTTTTTTAATTTAATTATTATACTTTTTAAAATCAGTATTATTCAAGAGGGTTCAAAAGCCGCACGAGATTGACTGAAGAGCCGAATACGGCACGTTATGGCCACCCCTGGTCTATTAGCTACAGAAATCTATTTATAAAAGAGACTAAAGGGCTATGATTTTTAATATTTTTCTCTTTAGAAATGTAATTTGAGATTGTTTTTAAATTTATAATACTTTTTTTCAGACTTGTGTTCATTTGACACCAAGCTTAGCTCGTAAATTGCAAAATGGAAGTTTGTCTGCCTTCGATATCACTGAAGATCCCGCTGATGTTCCGAGTGGAGTAAGGCGCAATTCCCATCAAGGAGGAATACGAAGACGCCTAAGAGGTAGGGGATATAAATTGAAAATTTAATGATGCCAATTGTAGCAGAATTTGATTTCATAAGAAAAATGAAAAAGAGTGTCCTCGGATTAATATGAGGTGTTTAGATAATTTTTCTTTAAAGACAGGACTGTATTCATCCCCTAAGGCAGTGGTTCCCAACCTTGGGTACGCGTACCAGTACCGGTACACGGACAAGCAACTGATGATTTTACGCGAATGATTTTACAATTTAATACAAAAATCTATTAAAAATCTGTATTACGAAAAAAGAAAAGATGTAGTCTACAGCTGAGTGTGTTATCTATGACCGCCCCATAAAAATTTGACACTCGCCTGCTGTGATTCAGATTACTAGAACTAGACCAGTGTTCCGCAAACTTTTTGTGTTCAAGGTACACCTACCAAATCGAGAAATTTTAAAGGTACACCAAAGAAAAAACCAATGTTTATTTAATAATTATTTATTATTAAAATCAATATAATATGAAAAGATGTTTAATGAGAAATGTGAGCCTGCTTAACTGAGCATAGGCGATGAAAATTTGGAGCAATCGTTGATAAGGCTGCTCGTATAACTATCAGCTATGTGTAGGTGCATTATCTTCATAAAACTTGACATTTTTCCGCGGCACACCAACTAATGACCACGGTACACCAGTGTGCCGCAGCACACACTTTGTGGAACAGTGAACTAGACCATCCGCTTGCCAGGACACTGGAATTTCCAAGATAAGAGAATTGTTCCCTTCACGAAAATTAGCAAATATAACAAATGGGCTAAAATTCATAGTTAGTTTCCTAGAAATTATATCCTGAGAATTATAACTGTGTCTGAGTTCTAGTAAACATTTTGTGTTTCAAACATCTTTAAATTAATTGCATATTATAAATCAATGTTAATTTTATTAGTTTTTAAGGAATTTGGTGTTGGTACTTGGTGAAACATTTTTTAAAATTATTGGATAAAAATACTTGGTAGGTTTCTTTAATTTAAATTAAAGGTTAATTTTATTATTCATAAATATTGAGAAGCTGTTAAGGCAAGTGTATTAAACTCAGGAGATTTATTTAAAATGATTTTTTATATATCCTAATTAATTTTAATAAATGCTTGGCTACATCTTTTGAATATGGTACATCTCGTATTCGTCATCGGACCATATACGTACAAATAAACTTATTCGTTGTTAAGAACACTAAAAAATTTACAAAGGGTACCTATGATTAGTCATGGTTATAGTTTAGATACAAAATCTTAAAATTACTTACACGTAGATCACATTACGCCCAATCATAAATCAAATATTTTTCAAAAAATTATCCAATCATTACATTTTACAAAAATTATTTTAAATTATATATATATACCGAGTGTCTTTTCCTCCATTTCAAAATTTTTGGTCTACCGATACGGCATCAAATTGTTTACACCGTACAGGTGCGGTGCTATAAAAAGGTTGGGAACCCCCGCCATAAGGGACAGTGTTTTCTAACCTTTTCAGTTTTGTCACCCCTATGACCAAGCAACCTATGTGTCTTTAAATACGAAAATTACCTAACCCTATAACAATAAAAAAGAATATACTTTGAAAACTACAAAATTTTCTACTACTATATTATTTAGACTGATTACTCCTTTCAAATAGCTATTATACCCCTAGGTTATTTAGGAACCGCAGCCCTTAGGAATCAAACTTAAATGACAAAGAGCTATCTGGGCCAATCTGCCCGGATAACTTTTTTTGCCGTTAGATTTTATCCCCGAGAGAGAGAATAGAGCTCTTTTGGAATATAAGAAAAATTATTTATCTATAACATCTCAGATTAAGGAGAGGATACCCTCAATGATTTTCCTTATAACCAGACTTACTCTGTCATATAGATGGTGATTTCGGTAGACTTTTTAGTACTCGATATAATCTTGCATAGGTTTCACTTTTTTTACTTTACCATACATATTGTAATCGTGGATGAAAAAAGTGGGTTACATATTTTTTTTATGGCTAATAAAACATCCTCTTAAAACTAAAAAAACTAAAAAAATGAGACATTCTACCACAATTGTATTTCAGAGAATTTTTTATTTTTTTAATATTTTTATCTTTAATTGTTTTTAAAATATTTTCAATAAAATAAGGGAATTATTTTTTCGAAATTTCAGTAGATTATTTTCATTTGCTTTTAAGGAAAGAAAAAAGATAATTTATACTATCTTTTTATTCATAAACCGACATTTTAAAAATATAGTATAAATTATCTTCTTTCTTTGGACTGCCTCATCAATATCCACTCAATTTCACTTATCAGTCAGTCTCCAAAAATTACTTTAATAATTTATTTTTTCTAATAAAATTTCCTCTGTAGGCTTGCAAGCTAAAGTCTGCTGGGCGAGTTTAATTTGATAATAAGATTTCCTAATCAAAACGTAAAAAAATTCGAATTCGATTTATTTTCCAATTTTTCAGGTACCATAAATTCAAAAAATTGAAAATCTCTCTCCCTATATATATTTGCGTGTGTGATCAAATAAAATACAATTTTTTTAGCACTAGAACGAACTGAACGATTCTGCGTTCTTGACTAGTAATAAGAATGGGGATTCCGGACCAACATAAAAAAATTTTTTGATGACTTTACGTTTTTGATAATGGTTGATTATGGGAATCTAGATAGATCGAGATTATATATTATGGGACCTGAATGAACTTTCTACGACCTTTCGTTTTTCTGCTATCGTGGGTTTAGAAATCCGAATTAACATACATGAACGAACATTTTTCAAACCAAAACACAAACACTAAAGAAAGCAAAATATTAATTACTACTTTAAAAAAAAAACTCCTACACTAACTAGACAAAAAACAAAGTGAGAAGCTAAAAATTTATTTATTATTTATTTTTATCTCTTACTTTTACGATAAGACATACTTTTACTTAGGTTAGGGCGCCATGGAAAAATTTTAATTGAAAAAAGGCGCCACGACTCGGAAAAGTTTGGGAACCCCTATGCTAGAGTGTTTGCAATTAAGAGACAAATGGCGGTAGCGGAAACATTAAAAAGTGACTTGTTTAAAATCGATCTAGAGCGAGAATAGCTCTATCATAGTTTCAGCACGTATATCGTTGATTCTTGCCTAGCAATCGTTGCTGCTACTGCTAATATGAATCTTGTGAATTCTGCTTGTCAAAAACGTCCAAAGAAAAGTCCACCAAACTCTCCATAAATCAGAATATATGTAGGTTAAAAAGTATTGTTAATAATAAAGAATTGGTATCCGAACAGCTCTGCCATGTCGTCAGTGGGCGGCCACAGGAGGTTTCCTGCTCATCGCGGTCGCCTTAGGCCTGGGAATAGCTGTCCCTCTCGCCCTCGAACTGCGAGCCTCTCGCTTACTCGAGGCACGTTTGCAAGTAGTCAGGCGAATTTTGAGAGAAGTTCCTCTAGTCGATGGCCATAATGACTTGGCATGGAGTTTAAGACGTTTTGTTGGAAATCGATTACGTGCTTTCGATTTTGAAAAAGAACACCCAGCAGTATCGAAAACAGGACTGGCAGGTAAGAACACTTTAGTTGGCTGATCAAGCCTAGTTATACGGACTTAGTACTTGCCATTAGTACTATTCCATTTACTAATCACTTAGCAGACTAACTGGTTAGTAGTGGGTCACACGTCTCTACTACTAACCAATGTAATTAGTGTATAGTGAAAGTTGCAAGATGGCACTTTGAGTTCTCAAACACGGCATTTTTAATCATTATTTGAACATTATTTGAACATCGTTAATAGAAGAGCTTGAGGAGGAATTGATAAATGAAAAACGCGTGTGGACAAGAAATTTGTATTGTTTTTTCTGCTGTCCACTTTTCGGCCATTTCAATAAATCTACAAACAATTTTTTTGAATGAATTTTAACAAACTTGATTAATCTATAAAAAGTTATCAATTTTATTACTCACTTGTCACAAATTTACAATTAATTTTAAAAATTTATTTCACAAATCTATAAGGGCCCTCTTCACTAGGCAATTCCCTGGAAACTCGCCGAGTATCGTCAAAATGTGAGTTGCTTGTGCGAAGTTCAAGTGAATAATGAATTTTAAATTATTATTGAATGTTTGAATAAATTTGATTCCCTTTACAAATAATAAAAGAAAATCTAACTAATAATGATCATATTACATAATTATCAAATTCATTAAATATTTGAATTCCTAAATTGTATATTATTAAAATTGAAATTAGTGAAATAAATATATGAGGGGGGTCAGATAGGCTAGTCGGTAGTGTATCATCCTGCTAACAAAGTGGACCTGGGTTCGAATCCGACTCGAGGCATTCGGCTAAAATCTGACCCCCGGGTAGAGACAAAATTTAAAAAATATATATTATCGTAAATTGGCTTATGGTTAGAAAGACCGAAAAGCCAAAAAAAAAAAAAAAAATATGAGGCATTCTAAGCCAAATCGGCGGTTTGAAAAATTTTAATTTTTAATTTGCTTCATTTTGTAGTCAAAAAAACTCTTCCTGGTAAATTTTGAAATTTTTTTAATCACGGGTTAAAAAAATATCGAATTTAGGTTTTTCGCTCATAACTTCTTCAAAATAATTTTTTATATTTTTTTCTAAAAAGCAAGTACCTATTAATGTAAAAAAACAAAAGTTTCAAAAAAAAAATTTGAATTTTAACCATTTTTGTAGAAGTTATGAGCGAAAAACCGAAATTCGATATCTTTTAAACCGGTGATCAAAAAAATTTCAAAATATACCAGGAAGAGTTTTTTGATGGGTACTAAAAAATGTCAAAAAATGAAGGAAATCAAAAATTAAAATTTTTCAAACAGTCCGATTTGGCGTGGAATGCCCCATATATAAATTTCGAAAGCAAGTATATTATGCGCTATTGTCAATTACTATTCTCAGATTATATAAGTAAATATATATTTGTTTTAGCTCCTAGCGCAGTGAGTAGTAGCGTCGGGATAGCAGGAGGGAGTTTAGAATCTACCCATGCAGGAGCAGCAACCACATCTACCACAACTACATCGACAAAATCTGTGGCTGTTTGGGCGCAAACGGATCTGCCTCGGTTGAAAAGAGGGATGGTGGGCGCTCAATTTTGGGCTGCCTATGTCCCATGTGGAGCTCAATATCTGGATGCTGTACAATTAACATTGGAACAGATAGACGTTATACGGTGAGTTGTAAGATTTTTAGAGAATCCGGAGTAAAAACGTAATGTTTGTAAAACAAAATAAATCAGTTATGTGGCGTTTTAATATAAAAAATTTAGCCTAAATTCCTAATCTATCGGTTAAGTTTTGCATATCGTGCGATATTGAAAAAGTTTTCCTAATGTTGTGAGGGATAGTACGGCGTTAAGCCAGTTTTGTCAACTAATTAGTCAACGTAGTGATTGGAATAAACTGTAAGTGTCTGTTCATTTTTTTTAATACCCCTAATAGAGCAAAGTTCCCAAGCCGCAATGTACCATAAACCGTTCTGAGTGAAGACATGTTAAAGGCATCATGTGTCATAAAAAATTCCCTAGTGACGTAATCATTCGACCCATGTATCCGAATTCTAAAAAATCAGGGTTTTCAGCCGAGTTATTGAAGTGTCCCTAAATATTGAATTAAACGATGGAAGTTTTTGCTCACATCAATTTGCAACTCAAATTTCCCTCAAAATATGGAAAATTGCAGGAAAACTTTAGACGGGCTTAGTTTATCAATTTGGATGTAGGTCGAAACTTTCATAGTATAATTCAGGATTTTATGGGCGGGTCTACTTGAGTGAAAACTAAGTATGTATAATAATTTTGGTTTAAGATAAATCACAATTTCATATTTTCTTTCTAACAACATTCTTTAAAGTCATCAAATCTTTAGTAATGAATACTAATGAGCAATTGGTGTCATTTCTAGACGGTTAGTGGAAAGGTATCCTGAACATCTCTCTCGTATCCTCGGCCGATGGAATCGAGTCTGCCCATCTGGGTGGACGTGTGGCAAGTCTCATCGGAGTCGAGGGAGGTCACTCCTTAGGCGCTTCTCTCGCAGTTCTTCGAATGTTTTATCAATTGGGCGCTAGATATATGACATTAACACATGCTTGCAACACACCATGGTAAGATATCGATTTTTTTCAAATTATAATATAAAATTAAAATTCGTTTAATCATTATGGGAATCATATCGTAGGGCGGATTCTTCTTTAGCAGATGAACCAAAAGAAAAAGTTCCGGTCGATTTCGTTGAACATGGAGGACTTAGTGATTTCGGAAAAGTGAGTGCATCTAAGATTTAATATAAATAAAACCTACCAGATTTTGAAAATTGATTCAGAAAATATTGTATTATTAATTATAATAGATTCTTATAGCCGTAGAGATTGTTTCCGATCGTTTAAAATACACTGTGCTCTCTACTTGAGTATTCTAAATGTAATTTCCTTAATTTCTAAATTTGCATCACTTTGAGATTATAGGTACACCCACCCTAAGTTTACAGAAAATTAAAAGAAAAGAAGTATTATTTGTATATGTTTTTCTAGTCTAAAAACTGAAATAAAAGTAATTTTAATAAATAAAGGGAAATTCTGAGTAACATGCAGGTTAAGCTAGGGTCAATGGCGCCCGGGGCAAGATTTTAATAATGCCCCCTTAAAGATTCTCTATGGAATATATTAAATTAATGTAGCATATACTATAATGATATAGTTAGATATATCATTTATTTAGTAACTAGGTTAATTTAAATCGAAAGTTTCTTTTGCCGAGAGTTGCAGAATTTTTACAAATTAAAAGAGACAATAAAAGAATGTGTTTTCTATTGGAAAAATAATATAAATAAATTAAAAAATTTATTTTCCCAGGAGAAGACACTCTTTTATTGTCTCCTTTAGGTTATTTTAAATTAACTAGGACCAGATATAGGCCAAATGATTTTGGTGGCATTTCCTCCATATTATCTGACTCAATTTTCAAAATATCAAAAAATATAAACAGTAAAATAAAATTTTATATTTTAAAACAAAACCTAGACTTAATGTATATTATGGTAGATGTAATGCTTCGGTTGTTGAATTGTTTATCAAAACAGATTTATGCTGCAACTATTTTTATTAGACATTCAGATAATTTCATTAAAAATGTCTAATCTAGATGGCCGAAACTTTTATTCTTTTATGGTAAATATACCGTATCGCCGAAAGTTATTTTTTGTTGAAAAAATGAATGTTTATATGGTGCCAATTTTCTCCTAAAACAATTCCTTATCGTGCTTAATGGTTGGTAAATCCGGGCATGAAACTTAAGCAAATTATTGACTCAATGCTAATAAAATTCCTCCGCAGAATTGCGCCCCTTTTGCCAGGTCCTAGATATGGTGTTGTTATTATGTAAGTAATCGATTTAGATAAGATTTATTTTTGGAAATTCAGTTGGTCGTCAAAGAAATGAATCGTCTTGGGATGATGGTGGATCTATCTCATGTATCAGTGGGCACGATGTTGGCTGCTCTAGAAGTTTCCCGAGCACCGATCATTTTTTCGCATTCCTCCGCTTTGGCCTTGTGCAATGACACCAGAAATGTACCTGATGATGTTTTACGAAAAGTGGCTGAAAATGGCGGTTTAGTGATGGTCTCGTTTTGCTCGGCTTTGCTCACCTGCGGCCGATCTTCCTCGGCTACAATCAAAGATGTCATCGGTATTGATTTTAACTATATTAACTTCACGTAATAATTATTCTCTTTGTCCCAAATGATTTTATACAATTTGGATTATTTTAACTTTATTTAAATTCACAATGAATGTAATTAGGAATTATTATTAGTTGTAGGTATACCATAATTTGGGACAGAGAGGATATTTATTTAAGACGAAGTGATTAATTAAGCAGCGAATATAATCGTAAGAAAACAATTTTTTTATAGCGCATATAAACCACATAAGACAAGTAGCCGGAGTAAATCACGTTGGACTTGGAGCTGGATATGATGGAATCAACAAGTAAATAGAGTTTTTTTTAAGAAATTATCGGTAAAGTTAACAGAAAATCTTAACCATAAATATCACTTTTTAGCGCACCAACTGGTTTAGAAGATGTTTCAAGATATCCATTGCTTTTAGCTGAATTGACTCGGGATCGCCAATGGAGTGCAAATGATATTAAAAAACTTGCTGGGGCCAATTTAGTTCGTGTGTTTCGGGAAGTGGAAAAGGTAAAAACACATACTTTTAATAATCGCTTTTTCTTTCAATTGTGCATATAATATGAAAAAGAGATGCATTAATTTTAAAAATTATATTTTAGTTTGAGTTTAATAAAAATTTTTTTTCATATTACAATATAAAATTGTGGTAGTTATATTTCCAATGAAATAAAATGTTAAATTTAAATTAGGTGTCAGTAATAGACCAAAAAGCAAGGGTATGATTAAAATCGGCTTTCTAGTAGTATTATATTTAAATAGGGGGTTTTTATTTATTTTTTTCATTTTTTAAGGACCTTTTTAAGAGTACTCGATCTTGGTTATGAGAGCTTGATTCGTTCAGGCAAGATGCAGTAAAAAGACGAAATGCGTTAAAAGACCATTTAAAATCAGCTCAAAATAATTGCACATTTCAGGAAATATATAAGTTTTTTATTCTACTTTTGTATATAATTTTTTTTAATTATGTACTATGTAGTTCACAAAGATTTGGACACTAATATTGTATTACTAAATAGACAATATTTCGTTTCTTTATTTGAAATTTCTTTACATCACTTTTCTTTTCTTTTCTATTAATGGCCAAGAAGCTTCGATTTCTATCTAATTTAACAGCGAAGGGGTGTTGAGCGTTTGAAAATTGCATATTTCTTACAAATGCGACCTTAGAAGGGATTATTAACTTAAACTCGCCGACGATTATAATTTTGATCAGGGAATCGAGGGGGCTAGATAAAGTCTTTTATTAATTCTCTTTTGTATGGTATATATAGGATGGCTTAAGAATGTTTGAGGCAGGAGCGAGAGAATCTTCAGCGTTGTTATTAAATGAGCTGAGGTTTTAAAAATGAAAGTAATTCCAATAAAAAAACTGAAATGTTGTCGTTTTATTAAATATGTACTATATTATTGTCCTAGTTCCTGAGAACTACAAAGTATAATTATTTGAAATTTTTCATAAATGTTAACAAGACACTCACTATCTCTCCCGAATTCTACAATCTTAAATATTTCAAGACTCAATTCCAATCCAATCTTTACATATTCCCACATTTGTTATTTACATTTAAGGAAAGGGAAAACAGTTTTAAATGTTTTCCCAGATACAGAAGGGTGTGACATGTGGGACTTAGAAAAGTGAAAAAATAGTCAATAGAGGTGAGTAGTTGCGTCAAACCAGTCTTAGATTGATTACCCTAGAAGAGATTATATGTATTAAAACATTATAGGGATGACGACATAGTACTTAGATAATATGCACTTTTATATTTTAATAATTATCTTTAATTTAAAGGTACGAGATGAATGGTCAGAAGTGGCTCCAACGGAAGATTGGATAAAAATGGAAGATTTAGATGGAAAAACTTATTGTAGATATCCGGGTACTTAAGTTCATTTACCTACATATTATACAGATTTATTTAGAAGATGTTAAAATATCAAGTATTTAAAATTTTTAGAGTCTATTTAATATTTACTTATTACGAATTTATGCCTGCGTTTAAATCTTATTAAAATAAAATCACAAGTGCCAGTTTTTCATCAGATATTTATGTACGTTTCGGTAGATGTTTCTGACATCCTCAGCCTTTGATATGATATAAGCATTTGCTGAAACGTACCAGAGATGCCAATAAATATTTAATTAACAAACAGGTCCTTTTGATTTTTTATGAATTTATTTTGTAATATCTTAATGTAATTAGATATTTCGTAATATTCACGTGAATTCTAAATGATTAAATTATATATAAATATTTTTATACAGTTGTGCTCTCTTTTTACACTAATTCACCATCCAGGTTTGTAGATTTTTGCAAATGACCAAGTAAAGTTTTCTGGAACTCACAACAACGAAAATTAGATGTGAAATTTCGTGAAAATCATTTATAAATGTATTTAGAATACCCTCAAAATATCGAAAACATTCTTTGAAAATATTAGATGTTTTGTCTCGGAGACGGACTGATAGATTGAATGGAAGGCAGTCCAAAGATAAATAAAAAAAGCATTCTCAATAAAAGAAGATTTATTGGAAACTCTTCTTTTTACTGTTTTGAACCGATTTTTCGAAGGATTTTTTTCCTTCTTTGGGGTTCAAAGGGTTAATAAAGGAAGGATGTAAAAAAAGTCTCCAATATCAGTACTCGCTGGTCTTTAAGAAAGGAGCACTGAAAAAGGAGACAAGAAGGAAAATTATTACATGCTTTCTTTATTGACCCTTTGAACTATTAAAAAGGAGGGAAGATTTACCGAAACGTCGGTTCAAGGGTATAAAAATAAAACTTTCCAATAAATCTTCTTACATTGGAAATCATCTATCCGTGGACTGCCTTTCATTCAATCTTGAATTCTTTAAAAAATTTGAAGAAATATTGATTTTAAATTATTTTAGAGAAAAAGCGTATCGATGAAAATTTTTTATAAAAAAAATAATAAATAAATAAAAATAAAAAATTATATCTGTAGGAATATCAAATTTACGGTATAATAAGGTTTTATACATGACAGTGGCAAGTAAAAACAGTGGTTTCACTAATACAGTCAAACGATTACACATGAGACGAGATGTACATATAAATAACATGTAAATCGGTTAGTTCTTAAAATGGATATATGTTTTAGACATTGTATATAATAGAATATTACAGCCGTCCCAATCACAGTTGAGTTGCTTCTTGCATCGATCTGGAATTGATCGGGGCGGCTAATAAATTGACGATTCTGAGATTTACAATTCTTTATCTCTTTTAGAAGACCAAGTTCTGTACCCTTCAAGGGACAGTGATTGGGTCCAGGTTCGTGTGCCGTGAAAGTATGAATGAGAAATTGAATTAATGTACTTTTCAAAGTACATTTCTGTACAGTCAGAAATTGTTCGATTATTTATTATAAAATTTCGATAATTGATAAGTGATGGAAGACAAAGCAGACAGCCCAAGAATAATTAAAAAAATTCTCTCAAATAAAATAGATTTATTGGACAGTCATTTTTTCCACACTCAAAACCCGACATTTCGTAGGATCTTCCCTCCTTATTCAGAGTTTAAAAAGGGGTCAATGAGGAAAACATACAAGATAATTTTCCCTTCTCTCCTTCAGCTGTATATAATAGGTAGTATAAGTAGGTATATAATGAAAAATTTAGAATTTAACATTTTTTCCCCTCTTTTTAAATACGATATATCTATTCAAAAATGTTGTTCTACCAATCATTTTTTAATATTTTAGTCTTAAAAATGCCTACTGTCAGTAGGTACAAGAAGAAAAATGAAAGTACTCAAGTAGCTAGAAAATTTCAATAATATTGTATTTGCCCACTAATCAGTATGGAAAAATAAAATATTTTTGAAGTCAGTAGAATTAAGAAATAAATTGGCACCGGTGGTTGCTATAGACTTTATCGGTAGTGTTTTCAAATATTAAAAAATACAATGAAAAACAAATATAAAATAATTTTTGGATTATTTTTCAATTAAACTATGTATCATATATAGCGAAGTTCTATGAGATAAAGTAACTTTTTAATGAAACATTTAATGAAAAAGACTTAGATTAAATAACGCAATAAAAAGCAAATTATATAATGAGAATAGATTTAAATCAAGATTGGCAGAATATACGATTTTTATTGAAAAAATTACTTCTTCGACTCCATTGAAAAAATAACGATGTAAAGAGGCAGATTATAAAACAACAAATTCTTATCGAGTTTGTCATAATGGCGTTAACGATTGTTAATTAAATAAAAGACTTGATTTGATTTGATTGATTCAAAATCTTGTTAAAAAGTAATTTTTAAATGTAATGGAAGGCAGCCCAGGAGTAGTGAAGATTGAAAGTATTTTCACATTTCCAAATAAGGTATATTTATTGGATTGTCATTCCTTTCTTTCTTTCCTCCTTTCCTTTTAAACCAACGTTTCGGATGATTCTTCCCTCCTTCTTCAGGGTTTCAAAGGGTCATTGAAGGAAACAAACAGGATGCTTCCTTCCTCTCTCCTCAGTGTTTGAAAATGTTCCTTCCCTAGCAGAAGCATTAAAATAGAGAAAAAAATCCTTAATTTCCTTAAGGAAAAAAATTTTTTTTAACGATTCTGTTAAGGAAAGAAAAAGTTTCAAACACTGCTGAGGTGAGAGGAAGGAAGAATCTTGTTTCTTTCCTTCATTGACCATTTGAAATCCTGAAGAAGGAGGGAAGAATCCTCCTAAACGTTGCTTTGAAGGGAAAGGAGAAAAAAATAAAGTAATCACAATCCAATAAATACACATTATTTGGAAATGTGATCATTTTTTCTTTCTTCACTACCCCTGGGATGCTTTCCATTACTTTCAGCTGAAATTCTACCAGTCCGTTTCTATGCCAAGAGAAAATTTCGTTTAAGTAATTTCTAAAATTTGAGGTAACTTGAGTGTTGTTTGCAAAGGGAATTACGATTTTTAAAAAAATAATGATTTTGCTAGACTTGAAATGTCTAAAATTTGAAGAAATTCAGGTGAAGTTTACTAAAAGGGTAGGAACGGTAATTTTTAATGAAAAATTATTATAATTTAACTCGAAACTTTATAAATAAGTAAATTCTAAAATATGGAGAAATTCTGATGAAGGTGGCCAAAAGGGAAGGAAACGATTCTTAGTTCACTAGCTGAATTCTAAAGTCCTGAAGAATCGATAAGAGTTGATTTCCAATTAATATCAAATGCATTTATTTTTTTTTCCAATAGGATATTATCACTCTTTTTTTTAATAGAAAATTTTCAGTCAAAAGTTTTGATTTTATTAATAACAATATTTTTTCATTTTTTTTTTGGTAAAAATAATTATAATTAAAATATTTTTCTTCATCTTTCTAATCAGTTTACTTTTTAAATGAATGGTCTTTGGATGTTTGTCCATTTCGGCCAGTACACATGTCCTTTTGTCTCTGCGTGTGTAAACAAGTGCCCTTAAATGTAAATAATTCATTGTCAGTACAGCCAGAAAGTCAGATTTCTAGAATAAATAGAAAATTTCAATAATATTTACCTACTAAATAAGAAAAACTAAAGTAAATATTCTTGAAAAGTGTAGAATTATTTAAAAAAAAATTTACAAACTGTAAGTAGAAAAATAATAAAATAAAAATAAAAAATACAAGTACAAAAATCATATAAATTTTTTTAATAGTATAATTATCCAAAAATAAAACAAAAATTTCGATTCCATTTGGAATTAGATAGTTCTAAATATACTAGTTCAAATTGCAAGAAAATAAAAATAATATAAGAAATTCTATCTTTTTCTATTAAAATTAAAAGAGCCGTACTTTTTCAAGCAAAGAGCCGCTGGTTTCCAACTCCTGGTCTACTAATTTGTGTTGCTAGCATTTCACTATAGATCTGGGTGAACAGGAGTTGTGGAAATGCGACCTTTTAAGGGCCGGTTGTATGTCGCAAAGTAAATGCTTTTTGCCACTAACCAAGGGTAGATGGTAATGGGAGGAACTTTCAGTGCCTGTCATCTGATTGGCCATCCCAGCCCCTCCATTTACCATCTACCCTTGGTTGGTGGTGGAAAGAATTTACTTTGCGACATACAACCGGCCCTAAGAAACGCAACAATTTAAGACAAAGATTTTCATTTACCTATTAGATAGATTCATTTTTGTGAAAAAATATATAGAAATTTGTAGATATTATATCTTAGTAAATTATTAAAATTTTTATTATTATTAAAATTATATAGATTAGATTTAAAATATTTATTTTTTATCATTAGTAGTACTTATGTGAGATAATATGCGTTTGTTTAATTTTTATGAACGTAGAACAATTTTTGACAAAAGTTTTCTTATAATAAATAATATATATATTTTTTTAATTATAAAATAAAATGAAAAAAATACTAAACACTAGGACCAGCCGGGAATCGAACCTGGGACCCTCACGAATCCGGCGTGGCGCTCTAACTAAGCTGCCAGTTCTCACCATAACCCATGACTGGATAAAAAATATTTTTTCCAAGCTTGGGTTCTCTCATTAATCGAGAATTGTTTAAATGAAATTGTTTTTTTTTTGTTTTTTTTTTAATGGTCTTTTTGGATTCTGGTCCATATTGGCCACTACCAATGTTGTATTGGGTCCATGTGTGAATGAGTTATGTGTGAATAAATATAGGGGCCATAGCTGGTCAAATTTTATAAATACATATATTTCTTCAAAATCAGTCGTCGACATTTTAGTGAGGCGTGTTGTTTGCATCCCACTAGAATTGTTCAAGGCGTCTTAAAAAGAGATTTTGGGAGTTGCGACCCTTTATCTCAAAATAGAAACGCAACGATTATACCCCTTAAGGGTATAGGGGACACTGCCAGTACAGCAAAAAAGTTACCAATTTAAGAATATTAATACAAATTTCAATAATATTCTCCTACTAAATCATTATGGAAATTTTTTTGAAATGTGTAAAATTTTGTAAAAAAATTAATTCTAAGTAAATAATTTGATTTTTTTTATAAATAATTCATAAAATTTTCAATTATTTTTTTTTTATCATTTGAAAATAATTAAGTTAGTATAAATTCATTTTACCAACATCTTATGAATCTAAAAACAATTTCTATACTAAATTTTGTTCTAAGAAAGTTGTTTTTGTCTATAATTTAGTTATTCGTGTATTTACCATATATGTGTGTGTGTATGTGTGTGTGTGTGTGTGTGTGTGTGTGTGTGTGTGTGTGTGTGTGTGTGTGTGGTGTAATGGGGCAAATTATAGCAGGTGAAATTTATATAAGGATTTAAAATTATAAACACTGCCCGTACAGGAAGTAATTGAGAAGTTTTAGAATAATTAGAAACTCAAGGGCTATACCCCTTAAGGGTATATGAAATCATCCGATAGAGTGATATAATTAAAAAATTTCAATAATATTTAGCTACTAAATCAATAAGGGAAAATAAAATTGTTGAAATATGTAGAGTCCTGTAATTTTTTTTTACAAATTTTAGATCCTAAGCAACTCAAATGTTTTATTTCATCATATATACTCTAGTGATTTAAATTTTACATTTTTTTTTCAAAATAATTTAAAGAGTTTTGTAATATTTGAATCCATAAGCAATTCAGATGTTTTATTTTACCAATCAATATTAATTTTTTAGTATTTTTCAGTCAGCCAATAATAATGTAGTATTTGTTAGTGTTTTAGTTATTTGTGATTGTCTGTCTGTAAATAAATGTACGAGCTAGAAATTAGAGCTGGTATATGTATATATTTTGTGTATATATGTATCATTATTTATTAATTTAAAGATTCGATGATATTCTAGTGAGTAGCATTTTACTAGAATTAAGTGGGGTGGCCTAAGGAGGGCTAGCAGCAGTTTTGAACTTTTATATCTATTAGAAACGCAACTGCTATACCTCTTAAGGATATAAACACTGCCAGTTATGGGGGAAACACGGATAATAGAATAATTAGAAAATTTCAACAATATTTGCCTACTAAATTGGTATGGTTAAATAAAATGTTGTTGAAATATGTAGAATTTAGACAAAAAAATACATATATTAGATTTTAATTATTTTGATTATTTATGTCCATCGATTAAATTAATAAGTTGTTGTAGGGAAATAGGGACAATGGCTTTATGCAAATATTTTTTATTTTATGACAAGGTTTCGACAACTTTGTTGACTTCCTCAGGGCTCAAACAAATTAACTTCTTTGCATATTTGTCATTTTATAAATATGCAAAGAAGTTAATTTGTTTGAGCCCTGAGGAGGTCAACAGGGTTGACGAAGCGTTGGCATAAAATAAAAATGTTTGCATAAAGCTATTGTCCATGTTTCCCTACAACAACTTATTAGATTTTAATATCATTTAAATTTGTTATTATGTACCTAAGTGAATCGTAAAATTTTAATTTTAAAATTTTTTTTAATCATAAAAGTATTTGAAATAATATAATTTTTTTTTTAATTTATTGAATCCAAAATTAATTTCTACATAAAAATTTGTTGTAACCAATCATTTTTAAAATTTTAGCCAGTAGAAATGTGTAGTGTACATACTTAGTTGTGTTTGCGATAGTAAATATAGGTTAAATTTAAAAATATATCTATATTTTTTTAAAATGAGTCGCCAACATTCTAGTGAGACATATTGCTTTCATTGGAATTAAAAGGGGATTCTGGGAGATGCGATCCTTTATCTCTATAAGGAACAAAAATGCTATCCTCTTTAAGGATATAAACACTGCCAATAAAAGGAGAAATATGAAAGTTCGAATTAGAAAATTTCAATAATATTTTATTTACTAAATCAGCATTGTAAGATAAATTATTGTTAAAATATGTAGAATCAAGGAAAATAAACAAATTACTAATTTTAGATAATAAACTTATTTAGGGAAATGTAAAATTTCAATTGCAACATTTTTTTTAACATTTTATAGTAATTAATTTAATAAACAAAGATTCATTTTTTAAACTAGATAGCATATTCAAATTAAATACAAAAGTTTTGTTCAACTACCTACTCTACAACTTGAATCAAGTGTAGGTTAATCATTTGTGTGTGTTGGAGGTTGAGGTTGTGAAAATAAATGTAGAAACCAGATTAGAATTGGTTAAATGAATAAAAGCATACTAGTATGTCTTCAAAAAGAGTCATCGACATTCTAGTGAGTTGTATTGCTTGCATCTTATTGGAATTAATCGGGGTGACTAAATGGGAATTCTGGGAGATACGATCCTTTATCTTAATTAGATACTAAACTGTAATGCCTACCCTTAAGGGGTTAAGGGTAGGTATATAATAACACTGCCAGTACATCAAAATAATATAAATTTTTTGTTATTTATTTATTTTTTAATTCAGAAACAATTTCTCTTCTAAAATTTTGACTTACTAATCATTTTTTTTTCAATATTTATTAGGCAGTTTGAAAATAGACATTTTGTGTGTACTATGTAGTTTAAAATATTTGAGGGTCTGTGTAAATACGGAGTCAAATTAAAGCTGATTAAATTAAGTCAAAGAGTGATACTGGGAGTTGCATCCCTTTATCTCAATTAGATACGTGGTGGATATAATGCCCCTGGAAGGTATACTACAGGCAGAAATGCAAAGTTTGATCCTTCATTAGATAATTTCAATATTTACCTAGTAAATTAGTATGGTGTAATATAGGTATATTGTTAAAAAGTGTAAAGTTCTGTAAATATTTATTTACTTTATTTATTTATTTATTTTTTTAATTTTTAATTGTATATAACTCATATATATTTGAATACATTTGTGGATCGTAATTTTTTTAAACGTTCTATCTGCTTTTTTGCATTAGCTTACAGCACTACAAGCAGAAAGTCAAAAGTTGTTCATTAATTAAAAAATTTCAATAATACCTACTTATATACGATATCAGTATGAAGAATTAACATAAATATTATTGAAATTTCTAGATTCTCTATTTTTCCTTTTTATTTTAGATTGATATATTTTTTTATCCATTACATGCATACAAAAATCACTGAGAGTGTCTTCTAATTAATACGAGAGGCTATAGATCAGAAGGATTGTATTCAACTCCTTAGGGATTAAGCTGATAAATTTCAATCATATTAAATCTTGGTCGTACAATTTTGAGATTAAATGATTCGATTTTTTAACATATAACCATACTCTTTATACTACCAACTTTAAATAGAAATTGATAACTGTCAAATTTTGAATTTCTTCAAAACCCAAAGGCAATGGAATGATCATTTCGGGAATAATTAAAGTTTATTTTGTTGATAGTAGTATAATTTGATTTTATTGTAAAAACTACTCCGAGATGTTACGATAAATATTTAATAAATCTTTCGGTTAGCGATTTTGTGTTTGAGATCAATTTGAGGCGAATACAACGCTTCTGACATGTAAGAAATATATCTATAAAATCTCACAATAAGTAGAGGATATTCACTTTGTTTTTTTTTTTGTCTTTTTTTTAAATAAAGTCACACTCTGCTACAAGCGATAAAAAATATACTTTTAATTTCAACTTTTTTTTTTATTATAATTTTTTGACCATTAAATGTAATATGATATCACTTATATCCATATTAAAATTCATAGAAGGTAGAGAACTTTAAATTAAAACACAGAGCTTTTATTAAATAAGCTAGACATTTCGTAAATTTATTTTGACTTCCTCAGAGGCTCACTTCATCACTCCTTGTCAAAAACAGTTTTTTTCTAAAAGACAAAACATCATAGTCAAGAGTAATGAATATATGTTTTGTCTTTTAGTAAAAGGTCTTTTTTACAAGGAGTGATGAAATGAGCCACTGAGGAGGTCAAAATAAATTGGCGAAACGTCTGGCTTATTTAATAAAGCTCTGTGTATTAATTTAAAATCTGTATGGAGTTCCCTATCAGATTCCTTTTATGAATTTTTTTTAATGTTTTCGAATCCAGAGAAAATTTCGCACCAAAAGTTTTGCTCTAATAAATATAAATTTAATTTACTTTTTTATTAAATGTAACTAAAAAAATGTTAATTATTTTTTCTAACATACCAATCAATATTGTTTTTTTTTTATATTTAATTTAAAAGTCTACGAGTTAGAGGGCCTTTATTTGGGCCAATACCATTGTAGATTTTTGTGTCTAAATATATATTTATTTATTAATACAATGTACATAGGTAATATAGACCCTTATGGTGTACACACAAATATCTATATATTAAATAAATATGTACATGTGAGTGTGTAAATAATTCAAGCCAAAAATTGTAAAAATGAAGTGCTCGGGATTTGATTCGAGCCCTTAACGTTATACCCTCGACTAACCCTGCTGCTCCTTAATATTGTTCTTAACTGTTTAAAACAAACTTTCTATACGTGAGGATATTGAAAAATTATATTTCTTCAAAATAGTGAACTAGATTTTCCTATAACCAGTAGTTAAGAAAATTTTCACGAAAACTTCACAAATATAAACCCGAACAGAGCGTGGGGGGTGATCTCCCCATCTTAAAAAATATTGCCATTTTGAGGACCCAATGGACTTAAAAAAACCTGCAGCCGGTTCGCTTTAATTTATTTTTCAAAAAGGAAATATTATCTTCCGATAGCTATCCATAAAAAAAGCCGTTTATTATCTAAATAAAAAAATATTAAAATTCACATATTGAACAAAAAGTAAAGTTTTCTTGAGGCTGATTTTTGTTATTTCATTTAACGACATCGTATAGGCTGTTATCGTTTTATTCATTGTACCGAGTTTACATGTAATTGGAGCATGATGACCGTGTATACAAGAGTCCTACTGTATAAAAGTATTTATATATTAAAACAAACCAATCTCGAAATAATCTGTGTTAACAATTATAAAAATGATGTAGATAAATATTTTGAAATAATTAAATGATTGTTTTTATCGTTTTAAATAAGTAAAATAAATTATTTTATAAAACAATCTCTAAACGTTTATTAGAAATACAAACGGTTCGGGAGAAATTTTCAAATGTATAGTTATTTTTGTTAAGGAAGAATGGTGTAGGTACTTGGTGAAACATATTTTCATTACTTTATTAATACTACATATTTACTTTATATTACTTTAAAGCAATTATTTTTTTAAATTTCCATTGATAAAAGAAGAATTTTTCCCGAAACGTTTGGATTTCTAAAACAGAAGTTTTGAAATTGTTTTATCAAATAATTGTATTTATTTAATACCTATATGTAAATATATTTATAAAAAAATCATGAAATGCCTTTATTTGGACTAAAAGTCTTTCCTATGAAAACTAAAATGGTGCTTATTAACTGTTTATCAATATTTTTCGAATTTTCTCCCTGGCTCCCCTGGGCCCTTCTTCAAAAAACAAAATGTAATCCCTTCCAAAATTCAGCACGATTGGAAAACGGGAACCGGTAAAAATTGAAGTTTCTTTGAATCCATTTTCTAAATTAATAATTTTTTTAATTATCTAAATAAAAAAATATTATTTTTTAAAATATTAAAATTCACATATTGAACAAAAAGTAAAGTTTTCTTGAGGCTGATTTTTGAGAAAAATATTCCGTAATAAGCTATGTTGATAGTTTAATCTTTAATATAAGAAGTAAATTTAATCTTTAGTAATATCAGCAAAAGAATGAAAATTGTCCACTTCTTTTCAAAATGTGAAAGTCACTTATGACTTACTAGTATACGTGTTTCACATTCATGATATTATACCTTTATCAATACTATAAAAAACTATGGGCAAAAAAATACATTAGAAAAAAAAACAAGTTTTGATTTCAAAACGCATTAAAAAGTAGAAAATAAAACCTTCATTATTATCCAAAAAAATTTCTTACTCACATAAATAAAAATAAAAGCGTTTATTTAAATAAATTTAATTTTAATTTTTGGGGCTATTAAGATGAATTTATTCTTTACTTTTTAGTGCGTTTTGAAATCAAAACCTGTTTGAAAATATATATATATATATATATATATTTATTTATTTTTGTTTTATATGTTTTAGTCTTTGGATTTGACTTTGCTTGAGAAACACTTATATATCAAAATGTACGTGGTTTTTCGGAAATGTTCACATTTATTTTTATAATTAAAATTATATTTTTTTTATTAAATATTGGAATTGAAGAAATACTTTATTGTCATCTGAAATACACATGTGTGCAAAAATTTAAGAAAATTGGCTCTGTAGAAGTGAGTCAAAATCAAGGGCGAATCCAGGATTTTTTTTATGGGGGGGGGGAGAATGTATATAAGATCTACTTTTTATCTCGAAAGTGTGTCGCGATCGAATTGTCCAAGCGAGGGGGGGGGGGGGCAGAGATTCCGCCACACACACACACACACACACAGATTTATTTTAAATTTTAAATTTTTTTAAAAAAATAAATGTTTTTTTTTACAAATTTCATATCTCATATTTTAAGTTCATTAAAATAAAATAAAAAAAATTGTTATAAATTCCCTGTCGATTTGGCCGCCGTTTTTTGGCCTCTGCGTGCGACGCACGTTTTTCACTCCCACCAGGCACGGGCCTCTATGGGGGGGGGGCGGTCGCCCCCCCGTGGATCCGCCCTTGGTCAAAATTTTATTTCAAGATTCGACTCTGACAAAAAGATATAAGTCGACAAAAAGAAGATCCAAATCATGTGATAACAATTAAAAATAAAATAATAAATAATATAAAATTGTTTAATACTCGGGTTCTTTTCTGTTTCCGATCGAGCTGAAAGGGACTAATTTTTTGTAAATTAGAATCCTTCTAAGGGGTGACGTGGAAAAATTCAAAAACTCAAAAAATAAGGACCACACTAACAAAGAAAGATTTCTGGATTTATTCATGATTTCACAATATAATATAAATATAATAGATTCGTTTAGTTGAATAGAAAAGTATTGTATTAGATACAATTATCAATTGCTATCAAAGGGCCAAAGGTTTTGGTTTACACTAATAGGCAATGAAACTCTTTCTAAGTACTTGCACATATATATATAATAGGTTTGCCTAGGCCTATAAGAAAGATTGACTCTAAAAACATCGAGGAATATTTTGTCTTGTAAATAGTTTATCAAAAATATATGTTTTGTTGTTCATATGATTATTATAATAAGTAATGAAAAATAATAATCAGTTAAAATACATATTAAAAACTACTGTAAGTTTTAGTTCACAGAGGGCAGAAATTCCCGTCTTTGCAAGCAATGCCTATAAATGAGTCTGTGCATACAGGGCGGAAATTAGCGCGGGCGAAAAACCCCACCCCGTGTGAACTAAGAATAAGAGGATATAATATTATCTTATATGTACTAGATGAAGGAGGAGATTATATTATATGTATTATCAGATAGGAAAAAAAATTGTGATTTTTAAAAGATGAAGAATTTCGGTTTTATAATGGGTGTGGGTTGAGTAAGGTCTTTGAGTGTCATTTTTCTCCCATTTATCCTTTTCTTATTCCAGCGCAATTATAGATATGTTCTGTAAAGTGTGTGTGGTGGGAGGACATTTGTTTCTCCACAAAGGCATGGTGGGCAATTGGGCATATACTCTGAATATAAAATCATTTAAAATAGATCTTTAGAGATTTTCTTATATGCTTACTTTTGTGGGCGATTTCTCAATACAACTTTAAACCTCCCGACATCAGGTAATTTAGAATAACGCTGTAGAATCAATATTGAACAAAATTAAGAACGAAAATCGGAAGACCGACTAGTGCAGTGTTTCTCAACCTTTTTTGGTTGACGGCACACTAAAAATATCTGCAATCATTACCGGCACATCTGAATATAAAAAATATAAAAGTTGTAAAATACAAAAAAAAAATTATGTAATTATAAATACTATTTCAAAGTTACAAAATCCATGCAATTTTAATTATTTGTCGAAAACCATCGCGGCACACTGGTGTATCACTGCACGCAGGTTGAGAAACACTGGTCTAGTGTGATTGAAAAAAATTCGCGATACTGCCAAAACGCAGACCGCGGTCGACAGGTCGACCGCAAGGCATCAAGAAGTCGCCCGCTTAGCTTACATGAACAGACAAATAATTTATAGTGAAATAAATTCCGAGCTGATTTGAATATAAAAAAATAATAAGTAATTTTAAAAACTTAATTGAGAAATTGAATAAATAGTTGAAAATATGCCAGAAATTTTTTAATAAATATTTATCTAACTAAAATTTCCTTAATTAAAGTAAATTTGTTTTTAAATATATTTTAAAATATTATTGATATTTTGCCTTGAAAATTTTTTAAAAATTTTATTTAAAATAGGTGTCGCGCATTAGGCTAAAAACATTTTGAAAATTCCGAAGGACACCAAAATAGACATCAGTTCGTATCTTCTAGAAATGTCACAAATATTTCTGAGTACCTAAAAGTCCTTATAAAAAAAAAAAAACAATTCCTAAGTGCATTCTAAAAAAAACGTACTCGCCCTCAAGAACACATTTAAGTTTGGCCACCCCTGCTGTAAACTTTGTACCTATATGCCGCAGCCATCTGGTTGAATTAGGTATTCAATTAACAGCCTAGCCATTTAACTAAACGTCGCCGTTCAACCTACGGCCTAAATAACTATTTAACAAATTGGCTAGCCATTGCTTAGCCACTAGAATCGAATAGGGTCACCATAAGATCAACATATTTTTTTAAATTTATTTTATTTTTTATAATTAAAAAAAAATAACTACGATTAAAATAATTTTTAATTATTTAAATTGATTTTTTCTTAATTTTTAAAAATAAATTAAAATATTTAAAATTTAATTTCGAAACATTTTTCTCAACTAAACTTAACTGTGGTTGAATGGCGGTATTTAGTTAAATTGTTAGAAGCTAGGGTTGTTCTATGAGTTTAAATCGATAATTCACCATAAAACTGCATTTGTGCATCAAACATTTATCAACCCTTCGCAGTAAATTTAAATACAAATTGAAAAAAATGTTTATCCCTATGACTTCTAGAGACCAAAATCCTTCGACTCCAACCCAACTCCTGAAACTTTTAACACTTCTTTCTATGATATGAGAGTAACACTGACTTATAGGTGTTGTACTTTCTTAATGTACGTGTTTTTACTTTACCATACAGGGTATGGTCAAGTATTGTAATCGTGCATGAAAAAAGTGTTTTTTTTCGCTTCTTTTTTTCGAAATATCTCAAAAACGGCTGAAACTATTTTGATTAAAAAAATTGGGAGAAACCATGGCATTTCGGTCTACAAAAAAGCCCTAATAAGTAGACATCGAAAAAAGTATATTTTTCGACATAATAATTGTTTTGTCAAAATGTCTATTAGTCTGTTCGTCTGTTAATCTGTTAGTTTGTGCGTTACCAAATTTTGTGGACGATCTAGCTCAAAAACTAGTGTGAATATCAAAACCAAATTTCACACTTAGTTTTGGTACATTGAGATTAAGAGCTGATTAGATTTTGGGGCATATCGCCCAAAATTAAGGGGGGGGGGGGCTAAAATTTAAATTATAATATTTTCAAACTAAAAAAACAAGAAAAATGAAATATACTTAAAATAAACCTATAATAACGAAAATATTTTTTTTCTGGCGCCAAAATTAGGGGGGGGGGGTCAAAAAAAATCTAGGCCATTTGAGCAAATTCATCCAAATTTTGTATACATAATAAGTGGGCCCATAGAACACTAAAAATGCAAAAACAACCCTCCGAAATGGAAGGGGGGGCCAAAAAATGAAAATCTAGGCCCTTGGGCCAAACTCAACCAAATTTTGTACACATAATCAGTGGGCTACCAGAAGACTAAAAATGCAAAAACTATCCGCCCAAAATGGGGAGGGGGGGGCTAAAAATGAAAATCTAGGCCCTTCTATCAAACTCAACCAGAAGTGTATGGTAAAGTCAAGTGGATGGCCACATCAGAACGTATCAATTTATTTATCAAAAATTCTATACTAATAAGAAAGCGTGGTTTTTTTTATAACAATGAGAGGGAAAATGCAAGAAGACAGTAGAAGAGATTCATCTGTCTTATAACGTCTTAGAAATAAATGGGTAGGAAAGAGAATGTCTTTCCAAAAGCATGGTTTTAGCTGAAATCCTTCAACTTTTAACTCGAACTTGAAGCTTTAACTAACGAAACAAATTGTGATTTTATCACTCCAATCAAAATATAATATCAGATTCTTTTAAAAATGTAGAATGAAACTATTAAGCTATATTTTTGTGTTTTGTTTTATTTTTAATTAAAATTTATTTTAAATTTTAAAAACAAAAAAATTGTAAAAATGTATAATTTTGGTTTTTAAGTAACTCAAGGGCTTCCAAAGGGCAGAATTTTCTTCTTCATGAATTTTGATTATGATTTTTTAGTGAATTTTTCACAAGATTATACTATTTTTTAAAAATAAAACCTAGAGAATTAAATTATTTAAAGAAAAAAAAAATATACTATATTATTATATTTTTAAGTTTAATTTGCAAATTCTAATTGTTTTTAAGGCTTTGTAAATCTGTAAAAGACGGACAAAATTTTGAATATTTTCCTTTATATTTAGTTGTAAATAAAAGAGTTAATTGAATTTTTCTATTTTATACACCCATATTTATAGCTCCTAATTATAAAATTGATATCGAAGATTGGCATTTATGTTAAAAAAGTATGTACAAGTTTTCCACCCCAAATTTAACTTTTTTCTAACTAAATTCATCCTTTTGTAAATAAAGTTTTTCTATAAAAATATTTTATTTTTTAAGATTTTCTAAAAAAAAAAAATGAAATGTTAACTTTTTCGTTTATGGTAGCTGAAGTAAGATACCTAATCGTATGTTTCCTATATTTGATTCAATAGCGAATCAAATGCAGGTGATTTTTGTCAAATATTAAGTGAAAATAATATCTGAACTTATATATTTCTAACTTGAAATAATGAAGTTAAATAAATTTATAATTTTCTCATTAATATATTAAAGAATAATTAACACATTAATGAGAATTATTTTGATCGCGCTTTTTAAACAAGATATATATCGCGAGACTACTGCTGGTTGAAGCTATTGGAGTCTGCTGAGTCTTAAGTCTGGACCAAGAGAGAATAAAAAAGATGTGATCCATTTAGCTATAATACAACGTCATTTTGCGTTTAGCCCGCATGACACTTGGATGGATCACCAAAATGACGTTAGATTATAGCTAAATGGATCATATCTTTTTCATTTTTCTTGGTCCAGACTTAAGACTCAGCAGACTCCAATAGCTTCAACCAGCAATAGTCTCGCGATATATATCTTGTTCAAAAGGCGCGATCAAAACAATTCTCGTTAATATGTTAATTTCGAAAGAAAGGGCTTACGTTTAGATTTTTTAGAGTCAACGGAAATAAAATTAGCTCTCTCAAATAAAACGAATATACTAAATAATCAATTAGAATTTAAGAAAAGAACAATCATTTATTACATTCTTTAAATATTTGCAAATTTGTTTTCATTAATTCTTCCTCCCCCTACACCTACCTGAGTGTAAATCCTCATTTCTCAGAAGGCCATTCAAAATTAAACAAAATAGACTTCCTACCTTTCTCCCTCCACTAATTTTAAATATTTACCCTTTTGTTATCTTAAAAATAAATTTTACCATTGGCTTGTATTCAAATTCGACTTATCCAGGTCAGGTACTTTCTGTTTCTCCTGAAGATGGGTTAGTCACCCGAAATATATATATAGAGATTAAAGATTCTCCAAAAATAAATTCGTTTTATTTTTTATATCTTAATGTGAAACCTACCAAGTATTTTTTATCCAATAATTTTAAAAAATGTTTCTCCAAGTACCAACACCAAATTCCTTTAAAAGTATGTTGATTATTCTTTAATATATTAATGAGAATATTATAAATTTATTTAAGATACCTAAGTTTGTGATGCGAGTTTATCTAAGAAGTGAAAATAATGTGGTGGGTGCTAATAATAATTACATAATATATCAAAATTTTCCTTTCGGTCGCCCATAGTCTCCCCAGTTGACGGTACATTTTTTTTTTAATACTTAATATTATATAAGTATTTTCTTATGGAGATAAACTAGTAAAGATCTATTAGAGTACTGATGGAAATGTAGCCCAAAAATAATGAAAGAAACAAAATAATTTATTAGAACGACAGTGTGTGTGTGTTTTGCATATTTACCCCAGTCGTTTGGAAATACTCAGCGCCGCCTGGTAAAAGGTAGGTTATGCATTCTTATAGGACTCTTTGTTGTGCAAGTTGCATCATCAGGAGCTGAATATTAAAATCTTGCCTTTAATAAACAAAATTAAAAAAATATATAAATAATTTCAATCGTCATTTAGATTCAATTACATGGATTCTCTGGCTTTGTTTCGTAATAAGTGACTAAGCCCAGAAACAGAAAATGTATTATATACATGGTCGAATTTGTTAATCAAGTTAAGCTTTGTTACTGGAGCTTTAAATAAATTGAAAGGATTTTATATTATAACTTAATAAATAAATATACGCTGGTGCAAGAAAAATAGCTTAAAATAAAGGAAGGGGGTGTAAATTAGGAGTGTCGCAATGATTTCAATTAAGTGAGAATGTGAAAGTCGTTTGGTGACCACACCAGTTGATTTTTATTAATATTTGCGCAATCGCTTCGATTTATAATAGCCTGTGATTTTTAACTAATATTTTTTCTAATTAATTTATTATTTTACGTAGCCAATTCGGGCTGAAAGAAAATTCTCGATGGGCCGAAAAAAAGAGCTCGCCGGGGCCGCACGTTGAGAACCGCTGGTCTAAAGTCTCAACCAGTGTAGATTCAATAGAAATTAAAGTCAGATTTCTAAGTTTTGTTTGACTTATTGAACTTCTTAAGTAGTATTTTATTCATTTTAATTTGGAAAAAAACTTCTTTCCCCGCACTAGCTAGAGATAGGGAGGGTTAATAAAATTCTCGGAGCAACAACAGAGTAATTATGTTATTTTGGGACAGATAATTTAAAACATTCAACGGTTTCATAAAATATGGTAGTATTCGAGATACATCAAGTAATTCTTCTTGAAGATCATTTTCATATGTACTATGTGGTATGTGATTTATTTTCGGCCGAAAGTAGTGACTGGAAACTGGTATAATTTTTTCTTTACCATACAGGGTATCAAGTATTGTAATCGTGCATGAAAAAAGTGTTTTTTCCTTCTTTTTTTCGAAATATCTCAAAAACGGCTGAAACTATTTTCATTAAAAAAAATTGAGCGAAACCATGGCATTTCGCTCTACAAAAAAGCCCTAATAAGTGAACATAGAAAAAATTATATTTTTCGAGATAATAATTGTTTTGTCAAAATGTCTGTTAGTCTGTCTGTCTGTTAGTTACTCTGTGCGTTACCAAATTTTTGTGGACGAGCTAGCTCAAAAACTAGTGTGAATATCGAAACCAAATTTCACGGGTAGTTTTGGTCCATTGAGATTAAGAGCTGATTAGATTTTGGTAAAAATCTAGGCTATTTGAGCAAACTCAACCAAATGTTGAATACATAATCAGTGGGCCCACAGTAATCTAAAAATGCAAAAACTAACCGCCCAAAATGGGTGGGGGGGCGTAGGGTCAAAAAATGAAAATATAGGCTCTTGTACCAAACTCAACCAAATTTTGAATACATAATTAGTGGGCCCCCAGGAGTCTAAAAATGCAAAAACTAACCCCCCTCCACTACATGATTAATAAACTGCAACGGATCGTTGCTAAACTTTATCCAAATTCATTTGAAATATTAATATGTTTGTTCCTTTATTATTAATCACATTTCACTTGCAATTTGTAGTTCATATTGACATTAATTCAAAAATAATTCTCATTTAATAGTTGAGGAATAACCATTCTACGTTTGATTTTTGACATTTCGGTTTTTATTGGTAACCATTGCTGAAGACATGGAGGAATCGACTTAAAATCAAAAATAGCCATCGATTCTCATCTAATACTTGAGGAATAACACACACACACACACACACACACTATACTACATACTGCTTTGATGGAGGTCTGGGAGCAGAGTTGCGAGCAACCGGAAAGCTCATTACCAACCATATTACTTTGACTAACTTGTTTAAGACAAGTGACTTTGATGATGGATTTATGATCCATAATCGGTTTGTTTTGCGACCGCGGTGAGAGTTACTTAGCCGCCCTGAAGGGACGTTTCCGTGTGTTACCGCGAGGAGGTGAACTCTCGATTCCTCTCGTATTTTACTTATATACTAGGGTTTTGTTGATTAGGTTATCAGCTTATAATCTAGTGGAAAGTATCTATACTACGTTGCTAATTTTCTATGTTAAATAGTTAACTATTTGTTAGTTTTTATTTCTATTTGTGTGTGTTCTAACCCTATTGGTTAGAATTTCTACTTGCCCAGAGTAGCAATAGTGCTGCTCTAAGATGCTTAATCTAGGTTAATCTTATATATATATTAGCATGCTTGAAGGGGCCGGGACTTTGCAGTCCCCGCCCCTTGTTGGTCTGGTCAGAATAGTTGGTCAGGCCCACTTAATTATAAGAGTGAGAGAGAAGGAGCGGATAGGAGGCATTGTATTTCTAATGCCGTTTGTCCTTAGTCTTCTATTATGTGTTTTCAAAAGCGTCTGGAGTGAGGCTCCTTAGTTGTTGTATTATGAGTCTGCGGTGGGGGAAGGCCAGTCCAGCGAAGGTTTTGAATTTACTGAATAGATCGCTTGATTCTATTAATTTTGGAAGGTTGTTCCGAAAGTTTTCATTAGCTAGTTCAGGGTATCTGAGATCCGTGTAGAGCGGGCATTCGAAGAGAATGTGCTCGACAGTTTCTTCAGTGTTTGAACATTGAGGGCAGTTTGGACTGGGTGTGTCTGCTGCGCCCCTCGCGTGAAGCGTGCCATTTATTGACCCGTAACCGCTGAGGAGGAATAGCGTGAACATGTCGGGATTATACCATTTAGGCATATTCCCGTAGTTGACACGTGGAAAGAATCGCTTGGTAAGGTGACCTGTGTCACCTGACTCCCACTCCTCTTGCCATTGTCTGCCTATTTCGAGATCTAGTTTTGTATATTCGCGTTCGACACGGTAGTCTTCCATGGATTCATGTTGTATGAATTCATATCGTCCTAACGTGGCGTTGATGTTTTTTCGGATTTTGTGTTTTGCTGCTAGTTTTTTTATTTCTAATCGGAGTGGAGCAGCACCTGCTAATACCCGAAGCGCTGCTGTTGACACAGTTCTGCATGCTCTTATCGAGCCAAGAAGAATGACTCGATCGATCGCATTCATTGCGTTGTTTAGTGATACTTGCTCAGGATTTTGAGCAATAACGACAGCTCCATATGTAGCAATTGGAAGGTATAGACTTTTCCAATACAGGGCGACTGTTTTTTGATTAAGACCCCATTTCTGTCGTGCGATTGATTTGATGCTATTGGAAAGTGAGTTGATGTTTTCCTTTACTTTTTTGAAATGTGGAATAAATGTCAGATCTTCGTCCAGCCAGATTCCCAAATATTTGGCTTCTTTTTTGAACTGTATGTTTTTATCGTTGATTTTAATAATGATTCTGTTATTGAATTTAAGCGTGTGGAAAAAGAGGATTCCTATTGATTTTTCCTCTGCAAGTTGTAGGCCACTATTTTGGCACCAATTTTGGGTTACGGTAATGGCTGTGTTGGCTTTACTAATCAGGTCGTCTCGCGATTTCCCGTAAATTATCAGGGCTAGATCGTCTGCATACGCGGTGGCGTGTATGCCTTCGGATTCAAGCTCTGTCAATTTGTCGAGGAGCTCATCCATGACCCAATTCCAGGCCAAGGGGCCCATAATTGAGCCCTGGGGGCATCCTCTTTCCATTGTGGCTTCGTTATTAGTGTCCCCAAGTTTCAATATCATTCTACGATTAGTGAAGTATGATTTTACTGTTTCGTATAGCGTACTGGATATGTTTGCTTTTGACAACCTTCGAAAGATAGCGCTCCAGGATACATTGTCGAATGCTCCTTTTACGTCTAGGAACAGTCCCATGGTGTGGACCGTTTCCTGATTTTTTTTGTGGGGATATTTTTGTTTTTTTGCTGTTTTTGATTTGCTCTGATCAGCTTAGTGATTCGCAAGAGGGCATCAACAATTCTACTTGAGGAATAACAATTCTACATTAGGTTTTTGACGTTTCGATTATTATTGGTAACCAGTGCTGAAGACATGGAGGAATCGACTTAAAATCAAAAATAACGATCGATTCATATCTAATACTAGAGGAATAACCTTATTGCATTCCATTTTTGATGTTTTGACTATTAATGGCAACCTCTACTGAAAACGTGGAAGAATAGACTTAAAATCAAAAAGACTAAAATCTTTTTTGGTAAACAACTCATGCTTGAGTTGTTTGCCATAAAAGAATTTAGTCTTTTTGATTTTAAGTCTATTCTTCCACGTTTTCAGTAGAGGTTGCCATTAATAGTCAAAACATCAAAAATGGAATGCAATAAGGTTATTCCTCTAGTATTAGATATGAATCGATCGTTATTTTTGATTTTAAGTCGATTCCTCCATGTCTTCAGCACTGGTTACCAATAATAATCGAAACGTCAAAAACCTAATGTAGAATTGTTATTCCTCAAGTATTAGATGAGAATCGATGGCTATTTTTGATTTTAAGTCGATTCCTCCATGTCTTCAGCAATGGTTATCAATAAAAACCGAAACCTCAAAAATCCAATATAAAATGGTTATTCCTCAAGTACTAGATGAGAATCAATCGCTATTTTTGGTTTAAAGTCGATACCTCTATGTCTTCAGCAATGGTTACCAATTAAAACCGAAACGTCAAAAATCCAATATAGAATGGTTATTTCTCAAGTATTTGATGAGACTCAATCGCTATTTTTGGTTTAAAGTCGATTCCTCTATGTCTTCAGAAATGGTGACCAATAAAAACCGAAACGTCAAAAATCCAATATAGAATGGTTATTCCTCAAGTACTATATGAGAATCAATCGCTATTTTTGGATTAAAGTCGATTCCTCTATGTCTTCAGCAATGGTTACCAATAAAAACCGAAACGTCAAAAATCCAATATAGAATGGTTATTCCTCAAGTATTTGATGAGAATCAATCGCTATTTTTGGTTTAAAGTCGATTTCTCTATGTCTTCAGCAATGGTCACCAATAAATACCGAAACGTCAAAAATCCAATATAGAATGGTTATTCCTCAAGTATTTGATGAGAATCAATCGCTATTTTTGGTTTAAAGTCGATTCATCTATGTCCTCAGCAATGGTCACCAATAAAAACCGAAACGTCAAAAATCCAATATAGAATGGTTATTCCTCAAGTATTTGATGAGAATCAATCGCTATTTTTGGTTTAAAGTCGGTTCCTCTATGTCTTCTGCAAAGGTAAGGGATAAGAAAACAACGCAGTTGCTATGGTTACTTATAAAATTTCCTCCCAAATTTTTAGCATTTCACAGAGAGAAGCCTATCCATTCTTATTTAAGCAAGGCTAAATGAGCTATATTAAAAGGTTCAAATGAATAAATTTTAAAGAATTAAAAAAATTAAAAAAGTACTCTCTTACTCTAGAGTAAAGTACTTTAAAATATAATTTTACTAAAAACTTTATTTATCCTTTTTTGTGGTCCCCAAGGTACTTAATTAGGATATTAAATTTCATCAAAATTGGTTAAGTCATTTTCAAGATATTTAGAAAAAACTAAAAAAGTACTGAAATAAAGTACTAATGTTTGTGGGTCGATATGTACCAAAATCTAATCAGCGCTTCATTTTGTTCAAAGAATGCTAGGTTTTCAATTTCATTTCAATCGGTGCAACGGTGTGGAAAAAATCGTGGGCCAAAAAAACGATAACATACATCCATCCATACATACATACATACATCCGCACGCACTAAATGAAAAATGGCACTTTTTGGCCTCTCGACGAGACCCCATGTAATTTTTGGCAAAACCGTCACGTGCTAAAATTCAACCTAATTGAATACTACAATTTGTGACTTTAATTTAGTCCATGGGTTCCGTAGTCTTTACCTGAGGACCCTTTGAAGCCACGCTTGCCCCGAGAGCGATTGCAATACTTTACCCATGCTTTGCATTGGATAAAGTAAAAATAATTTTATTAAATATCAAATATAAGTGAGGGGCCAGGTTGTATGGTAAAGTCAAGTGGTTGGCCACATCAGAACACTTCTGCTTATTTTCTAGCATTTTGTCATCTATATCCTTGAGGTTTAAAATGTCTTATAAAAACTGAAATTTTTTACTATGGGTTTCCAGAAGCGTGTATCGTTCATTCAGAGATTTAAGGATGATGTCCAGAATATAATTGAAAAAAAGTTTATTTTAAATTTATTCTTCACTGTTAAGGGTTCATCGATAGTTTCTTAATAGTAAAATTAATGCTTTTTCCTTCTTCCCCTAACTTAGATTTCGGAAGGAAATGCTCTCTGTATTCAAGATTCTCTGCAATCTCATTAGCAGCAATTTTCATCAGATCATAATTATCCAGATTGTATATAACTTTTCACTTTTTGTATCGAACATAGACCAATAGAGAAATAAGCTGATGTGGCCATCCACTTGACTTTGCCATACAATAACTTGGCCCCTAAAATTAGTTATAATCATGTGTGGGGGGCGGGGGGTATGTTTTTACATTTTTATACTTCTGGGGTTCCACTGATTATGTATACAAAATTTGGATGAGTTTGGTAAATGGCCAAGATTTTCATTTTTTGACCCTACACCCCCTCCCCTCCTTCATTTTAGGCGGTTAGTTTTTGCATTTTTAGACTTCTGGTAGTCCACTGATTATATATACAAAATTTGGTTGAGTTTGCTCAAACGGCATAGATTTTTATTTTTTAACCCCACCTCAACCCACCTAATTTTGGGTCGATATCCACCAAAATCTAATCAGCTCTTAATCTCAATGGATCAAAACTACGTGTGAAATTTGGTTTTGATATTCACACTAGTTTTTGAGCTAGCTCGTCCACAAAAATTGGTAACGCAGTGACAACCAGACTAACAGACATTTTTGCAAAACAATTATTATCTCGAAAAATATAATTTTTTCGATGTTCACTTATTAGAGTTTTTATGTAGACCGAAATGCCATGGTTTTTGCTCAATTTTTTTAATGAAAATGATTTCAGCCGTTTTTGAGATATTTCAAAAAAAAGAAGGAAAAAAACACTTTTTTCATGCACGATTACAATACTTGAACATACCCTGTATGTTAAAGTAAAAAGCATTGTGTAAAGGTTTTTAATTATTGAAATGTTCCAATTTTACATTTTGATTTTTTGCATCATAGCCCTGCGTTAAACAATCACAAGGCTTATTTCTCCACATTTAATTTTTTTAGTGGGATTTATTTGACAAAACTGTTAAGCCTATATTTGAATAGAGATTTGACTTGTAGCTTTTTAAAAATAAGTATGAATTAGTCTCTTAGAAAAAATATAATTAAAAGAAAGCAACATTTCTTCTACTATTATTTGTTTCTAATAATAAAATTTTGCATTACGAAAGAATTGATAAAAAAATAAGACCAGCAAAATTACAAAATTGATATTCGTAATCGCGAATGTTTACTCGTTATTTCATATATATTCGTTATATCACTCATTTTTAATGTTATTCTTCTAAAAATTGTTTTAGTGAAAAAGTCTGTAAAGAAAAAATATACTAAAAAAAAAAAGAAAATTAAGAATAAAAATAGAAAAATTATGGAGAAAAACATCAAATTTCACCGTCGACTAAAGAAAATTTTATTTATAATAATAAATAAATAAATATTAAGTAAAAAAATAATTAATCTAATTACAATAATGGAATTAAATAATACTTAATAGTTGATATATTGTCTTGAGTTTAATTTTTTTTTCATTACTCTTATTATAATAATATTATTTCTCTTATCAATAGTATTACTATTATTAATATTAATTTAGTCGATATTTCAAGAAAAAAAAATATATAATCTTTATGAGAATAAGTAGAAAGATAAGTTTGAATGAACAAACATTAAGAAATCAATTTCAATATTTTAAAAAATTATACAATAGATAAGAAGAGAAAAAATTGAAGTAGGCAATTTATTTACAAGAGAGGAGATTTTTGAAAATTTACTAAACAAGAATAACAGTCTTGTTTTTATTTAATACATATTTGTAGGGTTTATTTTTTTCAGTTGATTTATTTAATGGTATATTATAGTAAGAAAATTAATTTAATTTTCTTGAATACCTACACAAAAAGGCAAGATCACATTTGAGTCAATGCAATTTATAGTTGTATTCAAATTAAAAATCAATATTTACTAAGAAGAAGATGCTGAAAAATTAAGTATTTAATGTAAAAAAAAGAATTTATTTTTGTCTTTCTCATAGCTAGTTTGGTAAACAATCTACATTGTACATCCCCAAATTTTTCAATAGGTAATCAAACTTATTTTAAACATATGCAGAGTGAGGTTCTCAAACAGAATGTACAAAATTTTTCCTTTTCTAAAAAAAAACAAACAAACATTTTTTTGTATTTCTCATATTGGGTTTGTAATGAAATGTAAGCTTGTTTAAAACAATATGCAATTTGTTAACTTATACTTTAGAAATTATTATCAGATTAAAAAATAATTAAAAATAAATTCTTATCGAGAGTAACTGAGTTGTTAATTTTCAAGAGTGAATCAAAGAGTGTATCCTTTGCTTGATGCAAACACATTTAAATGAATGAATATATAAAGGTATATTTTCAAGATTGTTTCTTTGGCAATAAGAAAGATTCACCCACACAATCCGGTAATAATTTTATAAGTATAAATTTAAAAATAAGTAAGTAGTTATTTGAAGAAGCCTAATTTTATAAACTCCAAATTATAAATTTTTTTTTTGTTTGAAAAAGGAATTTGTACAAAATGTTACATAATCTCATTCTGTACTAAACTAAATGTAAAAGTGACTATAGACGATGATTTTAAACAAATATTTTTTTTAACATCCATATTTATGAACACGTTAACGTCAACTTCAAGATTTTATTGAACGTTGAAAGGTATATTGTGTGACTTCAATTGTACCATAATATTCACTCTTTTGGGAGCAAAATATTACCAGAATAAAGGAAACTTAAAGTAATAAAAAATAATAATAATAATAATAATCTTAGTTTATAAAATATCCAATTATAAAATTTACATAGTTTATTGATAATTATTGCATTGGGATTTCTTAAAAATAGCGAAGTCACACAATACAATACATTATTTATGAAATAACTAATAACAGATTTTATCCTTTTAGACATTAAAATTCTTAAGGCCTCAGAGAGGAAGAAAAGAAAGGTAAGATTCCATGCTAATTTTTAATTTGAAACAAAAAAGTATTCGATAAAATTCATAATGTAAGTAAAGACATTTTTTAAAATTCATTAAATTAATTTCGAAGGAATAAAGGAAATTTTATTTAAATCACACAGAGCAAATTTTAAAGATATTTATTGATAGAATAAGATATAATATGAAGAGCATTGATAAATAGTTGGCCTTGAATATTTATTATTTATTTATTTAATTTTTCGAAATTATTACTATAATTTTGTACCTAAATATACCTAATATAATTTCATAAGTATAATTTTTATTATTTTATTCAATAATTTTCGGAGGTGTTTCAACCACAAAAACACCTTTATGGCGTCACTGAATAGAAAAATGGCCTAAAAAGCATATCAGGTTGTATGAATTTCTCATCCGAGCGGATTTTTATTATCGTACTTATCCATAATGAATAGAAAATAACAGAGCTAGGCAAATGGATATCCGAAAGTCTCAGAGCTGATCAATTGTGAATGAGAGTGAAAACTTCTCAGTAGATATCAATTCACTATTACTCTAAATATATTAATTCGAAAATATGGAGACTTTTTTAAGCTAAGATCAATACCGCCCTTAATAAAATTTGTCGATCTACTAATTCTGAGATCATTTTCAAGTATGAGTATCTACAATAATTCCGTTTTGGGAAGGAGTGCCACTCGGTTTATAATATGCTGCGATAACAATCGCGGAATTAATCAATCATGTTATAATTATTTATTGTATTATTTTTTGGTTTATCAATAAATATCTTTAAAATTTACTCTGAGAGAATTAAATAAAAATTGCTTTAATCAATTTATTTACAAAAACCAAAGAATCTATAGTTATATATCAAATAATTTCATAGTATTTTTGTAGTTAAAAATATTCTAGAAATTGAAATAGAAAATATATATATATATATAGAGGAAACATTAAAAAGTTTAGGATTTTATAATACCTATAATGATTTTTTTATAAAAATTTCCGCATATAATTAATAAGATAACATTTAGACACAAATGAATGTGTTTTTGTTTTAAGTTTAAATTTATGTAATAATATAAATATGAAAGAAATTAATTAAATAAATATATATTTATATTGATTATGTTTTCCGATTAATAAATTTTTATTTGAGAGTAAAAAGGAATGATTAAATAATGATAAGACAAACTCATGATAAGAATATAGACATATGTAACAAAAATAAATTTTTGAAAATGGAGAAAGAAAAAATTATGATTATTTTTTCTTTTTGGGAAAAGTAATTTCTAAAGATTTTTTTTTTATTAAAATTTTTGTTTTTTCCCTACATTTTTATTTACTTGATTACTATCATATATTATATAATAATAGATTTATCATATTCTGAATGAATGATCCTTTTATTAAGTGTTTAAAATATGAAATTCGGGTAAAAAATTGCACAATTATGCAAACGATTAAATAAAAAAATTAGATAGAAGATTAAATAAATTTCTGATTTAATGATAGAGGCAATGAGAAATAAACCAGCGCATTTCTTTAAATTCATGGGAAGAGAGATGACCAGCAGAAATAATGCCTGTTCAAGTCCAGAAATATATGGTTCTATATTAACTTAATCTAAGCAAAACCGATCTATAATCGAGTTCAGACAACATATTGGTCGTGGAAAAACTTACTAATACAGGTAACCCTCAGTTTACGATGGTTCACAATAACGTTGCATCATGGTATAAAGAGAGACAAGGTATTTTTCATATGGCTATTTTTTGTAACTCAGTACTACAAATATTATATAATTAATAATATGCATTTTCAAAAGAAATAAATAAAATTATAAGGGCAGTATTTTTTCTTTATCTACAAATTTTATTCGTCTAAATTGGGTTACTCCTACCTAATATGTAGATGATTTTGAAAAATATTTTTTTATAATTAAAATTTTAAAAAATAGAATGAAAAATCCTATATTTATCAAATCGCGTTATATTACGTATATTGGATCTGTCTTACATATAAATATATATATAAAATATATAGAGATAGATATAGAAAGAAAGTGGGGAGTACTAAACTCCGAAAAAGTACTATTGGTTAAGAACTTGTGCAGAGAGAGCAATCGTGGCAGTGCCCTCATCTGGGCTTGAAATTATATTGTTTACATTAAATACTCAATGTAATCTAAATAATTAAACAAAAATCTATACCTATTTACACCCCCCCCCCCCCCCTGGAAAATTTTCTACATATGCTCAGAGCTACGAATATAATAGATAATTGGATTTTGTTATCTGCTTCTATCTTTTTTTAATTCGACAATCTTCAATCAATCTGGCCCGACACCTCTCATTACATACATTTATTAATACGCTGGTATGATCAATTTTTGATATTATTAATACATTTTAAAAACAACTTCGGAAATAGGAGTTGAAATATTGAAAAATTCAATTAACTCTCTATTTACCTAAATGCTGGTTGGGCTAACCCGAAACAGCTTCTCATATCCATAAACAAAACCAAAACTTCAACATAATAATATATTGGTAAATAAATTTGTAAAGAGTAAAAAATGAAATAGTTTCATGAATTTTTTTATTTATATTAATTAATAAATAAAACATTTATTTGATTTCAGTAGAAATGTTAATAAAATTATAGTCTATTATAAATAAATTTAAAGCTGGCAAGCAATTAGATTTTAGATTCTTAAAGCAGGGATATTAATTATAAAATAATTTTTGTAAAAAAGAAAAATATATGATATAAAGGAGATTGTAAATGTTCGATAAAAATCTAATAAAAACTTAACGTTTATAAAAAATGTATATAATCACTAACACATTATCACATTCTAAATTATAAATGTCCGTAATGTGAAGAATGGAAATGTTAGTATTCTAAATATCAAAGTGATTCGTTTATTGTCATTATAGTTTTCTAAACAAATACTTTATAGATACAGGATGTAAATAAAATGTAGACCCCTACTTCAGAAGCATATTCTATTTATCTAAATAAGCCTAAAAATGCATATTAACAAATTTCCTATCCCATTTCATTGCCCATCTGTCTGGTTGTTTGTGTTTTTAAATTAAAATTCATATCCTAAGAACGGATTAAAACTTGTTAATGAAATTTATTATACCTATTGATATGAGCATTTTCTGGCAAAAAATAATTGTGAAAATGTATCGTTATAAATTTGTAAGAAACAAGGATGAAGGGCATAGCCGTGGAAAGAAATTCTGAGCCCGGGGGGGGGGGGGGGGGTGTCTAGTGCCCCCCAAGTTAAACAAATATATATAATATATAATATATATATAATCAAAGTCAAAATAAAAATTTTAACTAGATGAGGGTAGGGCGATGCCTGGATTTAGGGTGCAGTATTTTATGGACAGTCCGTTTTCAAATTTCAAAATGATAGCCAAGTTAATCTATAATCTCTATAATTTTGGGTTTTCCCTACTCGAACGAGATCCTCTTCAATAAGAATCATAGAAATTTGCAAGGGGAATTTAAATTGTTAGTTAGGGAGACTTCGGTAGGAGTCACGTATTGTTGTTCATTGGCTTATTCTTTTTTGTTTTGAACAACAACTTCTTAGCTTATTTCCATAGACAGATTTGCAATGAAACGAGATAGGAAATTTGTATCAAATAAACTTTTAGACTCATTTCGATGAGTAGAATGCGATCGTTAAGTAGCCGATTACATTTCATTTACCCCCTGTATTTATATATATATATACTAAAAACATCAATCGTTTTATATTAAATATTTTATATTAGGATTCTTTCATGAGTTTGTTTTATCTAATAGAGCCACAATTATTTAGGCCGTTAAGACATGAAGAACATTTAGGTATATGAAAAAAATAGTGCATTTTTTTATGATAAACATGGCTTAAAAATTTAAAATTACTTTTAGAAAGAATATATATAAATATTAAAATATATAAAAACGAATTCATGTATCTATGTATACACAGCCATAATATTAATATATTTTTTATAATATAAATCTCTTCATATAAGAAAAGTTTTTATAAAAAAAAACATTGATCTTTTATAGACATTAATTAGAACCACAATTGATATAGAAATTTAAATGGTGGGTTTATTGCAAAAAGTTATAATATTAACTTTGATGATTTCAAGCCATGTTTATGCATAATAATAGATATATATATATTTATTTTATTTATTTTATAAACACGAGGAAGTTTTGGCACATAAGGCCAAGTCTAAATTGTTTTTTAGTTTTAATAGGAATAATTATTTATATTTATATACAACAAGAACGTTATTCTTTGATTTTAAGATTCAAGCGCTATTCATAATATTATATTAATATATATATAAAATAAAAATTAATTATCTTTTTATTTTTTTATTTTTTTTTTATTTATTTTTTTTAAAAGGTAATAATAATAATATTGTAATAAATATATTGATAAAAAGGAAAAATAGATATTGAAGAAATTTTCAAATAGTGAATAGATAAAATTATATGTATATATATAAAATTTATAAAGCATTTTATAATCAAGATAGATATAGGGTTGACTAATTTTTGTATCTCTTCCAAATATTTTTCTATTGGGGAATGTAATTTGTTCATTTTATTTTACCATATGCAGTATTATTATGAAAAAATGGAAGATTTGCTTCGTTTTTTCGAAATATCTCATAAACAGCTAAAACTAGTTTAATAAATAGATAGCTGTTGATTAATAGTAATTAGATTATTTTGTCCAAATGCCCGTACGTTTTTTTGTGAGTAATTTAGTATGTGTGTGTGTAAATTTCTGTGTACTCTACTTCAAAAACCAAGAAAATCAAAATAAAATTTTATATTTAATTTTCTTATAATGATAGATTTTGGATAAAATGGGAATTACTCTTGTCATTTCTTAAAAAAAATAAAAAAATTTTCTATAAATAGGGTCAGGTTGGCAGAGTGAGTCGAGTCCTTGCCTAAGAACAGCAAGCCCGGGTTCGAGTTTGGCTCACTACAGAAATTTCACAAGTTATAATCTGATCCTTACACCAATTTACACACTCTCTCCTATACATAAAGACATACTTAGATATAAGAATAAAAATAATAACTTAGGATCTGCAATGTTCTTGAGGTGATACAATAAAAACCATTTCTTTAAATATCTTGTTTACAAGGTTTACTATAGAAGGGTTTTTTTGTAGACCTTAATATTTCTAGATTCTACTAAATCTATTTTTATCAATTAAGTTTAAGCGTTTTTGAGATATATCGGAAAAATTAATTTTTCAAGATTACAATTACATATATCCATTTATTGTGTAATAGAAAGAAAATTATATAAATATATTAGAGATGGCAGATGTATAGTAAATAAAGTCACGAGGGGTGTTTAAGTCTGGCCAGATTATTCGCCTTAATATTAATTTACAACTTTGTCAAAAAAAAATTATAAAAAAGTATATTATAAATACAGTATAATAGTGAATTAAAAACAATTAATGAAAAAAAATATAACAGTTTTATATTAGGATATTTTACTTAATAATTGAAATATTTAGATTTTTAATTTTTATATAGTTCGATATGATCGAATTTAGTTAAAAAATTCATTTATAATTATTTTAATTTTGGAAGAGATATTAAAACTATGATCATGGAATTACTGATTCAAATACATTTTAGAAAATATCTCTGAAAAGATATTTTATTGCAGATTAGTGTCTTGATCTTTAAATCAAAGGTTTTTATATATTTATATATAAGTGGATTCAAAAGAAAATAACTTTTTCATCCTGTTCTACTTGTCTATTGGTTTTATACTTTTCAGGAATTTTTGGATAGGTATTAGTTCGACCAGGTTTCCCACCTGCTGACTGTGATTCGCCAGAACTTTGCATTGTAGCAGGACTTGAACCAGTTCGTGTATGGGTATGCATGAGAGAAGAGGAATCGCCGCTATCAGGAGGCGAAACTAAGCGAGTATATCCAAAATTATTGCTAGAGTTAGTCGATGAACGTCGACCTTCATTCGATGTTTCACTTAATCGTAATGGCAATATTTGAACTCCACTAGTGGCCACTCCACGGGGCGAAGATGTTGGTAAGGGCTGAAAAAAAAAAGATTAATTTGGTTAAATTATTATATAAATTAATACTATGTATTAAGGAGGTTCTTTCGCGACAATCCACAAAAAAGTTTTAGCCTCGTAACCACTCTATAAATATGAACGTAACTAAAATTTTAGGTTATGTTTTTTTAATGTGACTGTACCACTCACACTACGAAATCTCTAGATGGGTACACACATAGTTGCCGGATCGTTTTCAAGCCATTGTGCTTATATCCCCTCCACTAAAAATAATCGCCCAAATATGTTTGTTTTTTATCAAAACTACGTGGTAAATAATTTCAATTTTTTTTAAGTTACTCCGAATATATTATTCTAACAAATATTAGTTTTTCATCAAGATGGTGAATGTCCTTCAACGAAAAATAAAATAAAATAATGATCATATCCCCACCCTTTTCCTATCTAGCCTATGTAAAAAATGTCATTTTTAATTGCAATTATTTCATGTTTGGTGTGGTAAATCGTTTTCAAATTTTAACATTATGTGTATTATGCTTTTAATGACTTATATTCCAAGTTTCAAAGACTTCTTGAATTTTTGCATTTGTGAAAGAACTACCTTAATACAATAATTTCGAAAATTTTACATTTTATGCATTGAAAAATAAACATATTTTTTATGTGTAGATGTGCTAAAGAAAGGTGTGAAAAATAAAAGTGGTGTGTGCAACAGCATCATTTGAATTTCATTTACCCCTCACTTTAAAATACAACAATTAGAATTTTAATTTAACCTTTGATAAATTAAAAAAAAAACATTTTTTAAGAAAGGAACATATTATATAATTATGAATTAAAATAAATTTTTTTTTAAAATTGGTTGTCAGGATTCAAACTCCAGGCCTTTAGTTTAGTACTTACTAAGTAAAAATAAAAATGTGTTATTTCGAAAATTGAATTTCTGAAATACTTCCAGATACTGTAGAAAAAAATACTCGACAGCGTAAAAAGTGAACTAAAATGATTCAAACAAGACCGTGATCATTTACTGAAACGAGAGGAGCTCGCTACTTAATATTGTCTTCTTCTTCTTCTTCTTCCTTTATAGACCTCAGGTCTGTTTATACCAGATAGTCGTGCCATCTTTTCTTAGGACGACCTCTACTCCTTTTCCCTTCTGGGCGATTTTTCATTATTTTGCTTAATATTCTATCGTCCGACATTCTTCCTACATGTGCATAGCATTCTTCTTTTCTTCTTTTTATCCACTCGCTTATTTTTTGGGGGGCCGCACGCTTCTCTGATATCATCACTTTTTTCCCTGTCGAACAGTGTTAAGTTCGAAATTCTCCTTAACGTCCTCATTTCGGCTCCTTTCAGCTCCGTTCTGTTTCTGGTCTTGTTTCAGCGGCGTATGTTAAAACAGGTCGAACAACTGATTTGTAAATTCGTACCTTGGCTTCTTTCCTTAAGTGTTTGTTATTCCAGATTGTATCATTGAGACAAACTGAAATTCTTAGAGCCTTAGCTGCCTGGAATTTTACCTCCATTTCTAGATCTTGATAGGAAGTTATTTGTATGCCAAGGTACAAGAATGACATGTTCTATAATTTTATCATACAGTTGGAGCTTACAGCGTAGTGGAACCTTAGAGATTGTAAGTGATTTCGTTTTTTTTGTTGACAGCGTTAAGCCAAAGCTCTGTGCTGAGCGACTGAAGTGGTAGAGAAGGCGATGTAGTGAATTTTCGTCTTCTGCAACGAGGACTGCATCGTCTGCGTAGCATATGCAGGAAATATTTTCGTCTCCTATAGAATATCCTTTCAGGGTTTTATTAATTTCTTCTATTAGTTCAATGATTATGATATTGAAAAGTAATGGACTCAGAGAGTCTTCTTGTCTAATACCCTTTTTCACTGGAACTGTTTTTGTTAGCTTTCCTTCAACTTTGATTCTGGCACAGTTGTTAGTGTACATGTATGTATGTCATGGATTAGATTAATAAGGTTATTAGGTATTTTATGTTTCATCAATACATTCATGACATGTTTACGACAAACTTAATATTGTTCAGTTATAATATATATCGCCCCTATTCTAGCAAAACTCACCAAACAAGAAATAGTTATTTTTGCAGAAAACACATTTTCACATTCCTTGAAGGTATGATTATACAACAAAGTCAAAAAGCAGACAAAAATAGATTTAACCACTTGGTGAGTTTTGTCTCTTGAAAGATTTCATTATTCTGAATCTTCTGATGTTAATAACTAAGCTATTTTGCAGTTAGTGAGTTTTGCCTGAACAGGGACGATATATATACTAAAATAGAGGTCTTGTTTGAATCATTTTAGTTTACTTATTTCGCAGTAGGATATTTTAATTTTATAATTTTATTTTTTTATTTTTTCAATTTTTAATTATTGTGAGGACCTCATTCGATTTAATTGAGATCCCAATCGATGTGCATGACCACAGAGAAAAACTTGTAAATACATATTTTAAAATTCGATTTTGCAATCAGGGTTAAAGGCAATTATTATCATTTATATTTTTGTAATTATCTTTTTAAGACTGTCAATTCGAAATCCCCACTCGATGAGTTTCAATGATTTTTTTTAAGCACACAATATGGTGTTCGAAATTGGCCATTTATCTCAAGACAAATCTAATGATACCTCGTTTATCAAAATAGGTTAAGCCATTTTAGGCTCTATGTTAGTATAAAGAAATTTATATGTATAGATACATAAATAAGTCACACTGAAAAGATTGACCTCTTTATGTGACACATTTGGATAAATAAATAGTAGAGGGTAGGACTTTCTAGCCTGTTTATAAAATCAATTCAATTGCAACTAAAATCCGAAATACTAAAGAACATTCGTAAAGATGAAGGCAAAACCTTCGAAATTAAAATTTCAAATATTATATATATATATATATATATATATATATATATATATATATATATATATATATATATATATATATATATATATATATATATATATATATATTTGCACGAAATTTTCTCTGGAGAGAGACGGACTGGTAGAACTTTTTATTATATATATACTAATATATATCAAGCAGAAGACATTCTCTTTGATATATTCCTTATAAGATGCTTATTATTAAAACTCAAAATAAATGTTATGTTCGAAAAACTCGAGTTTCTAACATAGTGGTAAAGATTTGAAAATTAAAATTCTCTGTTAAATTATTATGGTATAATTAAAAAATAATAATCCAACAGAATAGGGACGGAAATAAATATAAAGTAAAACCATTAAGCCCTAATCCAGCCCCAAAACGGTAGGCGTAGGCCGCCTCTCTAAAGAAAATTATATTTTATTATTAATATCGTTTCCAATACTTTTTTTCCTAAAATTCAACTTAAAAATGAAGTAAAGGAGTTAAAATTAAAAATTAAGGAACTCAATATTTAAAATAATACAAATTAATAAATAAAAGGAAAAATTAACTTAAATTAAAGAAAAGAATAAAAAAAACAAAACAAAAACACTCACAGGACTTGAAACACTTGATGCTAGTTTCATTGGCAATTGTTGTTTTATTTGAACAGAAGTTTTATGTTGATTTGTTGCAGAAAGTAAATGTGTTGGCAAAGTAGAAGCTTTACCAAGAGAACTCGATTTCCATTTCATTTCAGACGAAGTGGAAAACGCGGTTGGTGTGTTCGATGTCGAACCTAATAGTCATATATGTATAATTATATTATTTTGTATATTATAAATTAAAATTCTTAAACGCTTAAAAAATATCTAGAATGTCTTTATTATAATAATCATAGAGAAGACAAAATTCAGTGGCAGACTTGAGACTTGGGGAGAGGCTCATTTTTGAACCCTCCTAGAATTATTTTTTTGCAAAATTCCATTATTTCAGAAAAAAAATATATTAATAAAATTAGGAAATTCTTGCTTAGGTATAGAAAATTTTAGCATTGAAAATGTATATATCTTTTTTTGGGTTTGTTTTTTAAGGGTTACCTCTGTCAAGAAAGTCTTCTACATATGGACTCAAAAATATGACATCTTGGAAAATTATAGGCGGCTTGTGCTCTCAACCATTAGGAAATAATTCTCACTATTCTTATTGGTCGAAGACAAATAAGTTTCTAAGACCTCTTGTTTTGGGCCAAACTACGATATGTTTATTACTGTGGCTATAGTAGTCTGATAAACTGTAAATATTTTTTTCGTTTTTCGGCTGATGATTTGATGTATAAATTTTCTATATGATGAGCAATAGGAAGGTCAGTTTTATGGGTCATTTTTTTTTTTGAGTAACCGCGCTATATACATTTTATATGTTAAAATTTTACTAAATTGAAAAAGTTTTCTTGACAAGAATTTCTACACACTTGCGAGATAGCACTTTATTTGCAGAATGAAAATGTAGTTAAACCTCTCATTTTTGGGATCTCTAAAATATTTCAGCTGATCATTAATAATTTATTAAATTAAGCCTCCACCTTCCTGATTTAGCTTCCTCAGGCCTTCTAAGATATGAGATTTTAAACTCCCTACCCATGGAATTACATTATAAGTTCAAGAACCCTTTTAAGTAAGTGCTTACTACTACTGAGTGCAAAATTTCAACTTCTAGCTCTATTATGCTTTGATATTTGAGATTTTTTTCAATCATTTCCCATTGTGAATTCCCATTTAAAAAATGGGAAATATTATTTGATCTTTTTGAGTTATATGTCCTTTTAAGCAGTAAATGTTGATTATTTAGATCTTCTAAGGCTTTAAATTTTTTTAAATGTGGACCTATTTTGGAGCCCTTTTTCAAATTAACCTATCCGGATCGACCCTTCATCTCGTACCTTAGTCAGCCACTGACAAAATTTATAATGAATTTAATTATAAAAATAATTATATAATTATACGTACTCTTTCTACCATAAACATATCAAAAATTAAAGGAGACAATAAAAGAGTGTGTCTTTTGCTGGAAAAATAAACTATAGTTTCGATGACTTCTGTTCTTTCATCAGTCTATTACAATTGATACTTAAAGTATGAAAATCAATTGTAATAGACTGATGAAGAGGGCAAAGTCCTCGAAACTATAGTCTCGTTATAAATAAATTAAAAATTTATTTTTCCAGCAGAAAACACACTCTTTTATTGTCTCCTTCAAATTATAAAAATTCTGCTACTCTCGGTAAAAATAAACTTTCAATTTAATATCAAAATTTACATTAAGATGGAATAAAAGGAACAGTCATGAAAATGACTAAATATTGTGAGCATAGGAGAAGAAATAGATTCTATTTGTCGAGGATATGGTGATCGCCTTGATTAACTGGAAAATTATTTGCCTCGACATTTTGATTTTTAATTCTGAATGCGTTTTCATATAATAGATATAAATTGAGTCAGGGCTGTTGCGTGGGCGGGGCCTGATCGCCACGGCAAAAGGGGGCGGCGCGGCTCGAAAAAAAATTGGTGTTGTAAATTTTGAATCTTATAAAGTTTTTGTACTTGTTTGATTCCGAAGTAACTAATTTCAAATAATAAGAATTAGAAGGTAGAACATCGTGATGTAAAATATACTGTTTTATGTAGTATGTTCCTTTTTTATAAGAAAATATCGCGAATAACCGTTTGCTAAGGCCCCCAAACGAGACTGACATTACAAAAAACATACATACTGTAGGGGGGGGGGGAGCCTGGTAAAATCTCGCCCCGGGCGCCTACAACCCACGCGACGGCCCTGGATTGAGTCAATAGTGATTTGTTATTAATATAATATAATGGACATTTCACTGTTAAACCAGGTCATTTTTATGGAGTGAAATAAAGTTTTTTCCAGAGTTAATGGTGGGGGATATTTCTTGTTTAATAAATATTTCCTTCCCTACTACATAGTGAACAACGCTCATATCAATAACATCAATTTTAACATGTCATTATTGATGAATAGACTTAATCTAGAGCATCTAGAGACGACTGTAACTCGTTTTCCCCGTCCGTCTTCCCATATAGTACATAAAGCTTCAGTCTGTCAAGACACGCATCCACAGATTCCTTCAACTCCCAAGCAATCCCTTAAATGTCTTCTTTTTTTCACAATACAAGAATCCATTGAGGACTACAAAGCTTTTTGGTGCAACTTCTTGTATAGATATCATTACAAAAAAATAATCTATATCTATTATGACATGTTAAACGACTTCAGAATTAAAAACAGAAATGTCATGAATAAACTATGAAAATGTAAATTAAAGCAAGTGGAAATTTAGACTTAGATTTAAATTTAGAGTTTTTTAAATAAGTTTTTATTTTCTAATACTGCTAATGTTTTGTCTCTAGCTTGGTTCTTTATAAAGATAAGTACCAAGAACCAAGGTCCTGGAGAGGTCTCAATTAGAAACGAATCATAACCTAGTGTTTTGTTTATTAAACAAGTCCAAATTTCCACTAATTTATATTTATATATCAATGATATGGACAATAAGAACCAAAAGGATTCTCTAGTTTACAAGAGGTTGAAGATGATAAATTTGGAAATTTTAAATATTATAAAAATAAAGTGGAGAATTGATGAGGAAAGAAAACAAAGATGAGATGAAAAAAGATTAACTAGAATAAGAAAGAAAAATGATCCCGAGTCAGCAGAGGGAATTAAAATTTTCTAAAAACTGTTTATTTTATAATAGAAAAAAAATATATAAAAAATATAAAATAATAAAGTAAAAATAGTAATTTACCGCTTGATTTACGAGGTAAAGAATGTCCAGCATTATTTGATGGCAAAGTTGGAGATGATGTTGATGAATTTGGAGTTGAATTGCTGGTTTCTGCATTGACTGCAGTGGTGAAAGTTGAAGTGGGAGATGAAGCAACTGCTTGATTAAATTTTTCCATTTTTCTATACAATTGTTCTCTTTGTTGTGCAACATCTTCTTTTTCTATTTTTAATTGCTCCTAATGAATATTAAAATAAAACAATTTAAATTTCACTTTTTAAATCAAGATATAAAAAAGAAATTTTTCAAATATTACTAAATAGGCAAGTGTGTTCACAATTCTTTTCATGGCAGAGAGTGAGTCTGCCATCTTTCAAATTAATTATAATTAGTCGACGCTCAATAAAAGTCACTAAGTCCAAAACTTTAGACTAAGTTATAGTCAATTTAAACTTTTGAGTTGTTATGAAAAATAGTAAAAATTATATTTAATAATTTTAATGACTGATGCACATAGAGAGTAAATCAGCTAAAAATGACCAAGTTCACTTAGTATATAACTTCAAATAAGAATTTTTGGGCTTAATGACTTTTGCTTGGACGATTATTTATCAGTGGTGAATCGAAGTAATTTTTGGTGGTCGGGTCAGATTTAAAATTAATGATTATGAAAGTGGGAAAAATGGCGAAAATAGCTGAGCGAGGTGTGCAAGACACAAGGGCATAATAATCCTCACTATAATATTATTAATAATTAAATTAGGGAACGAAGAAAAGATTTTTATATTATAGACAAAAGGATCAGCCGGGATTCGAACCCGGGATCTTCGCATGTGCGCTGCAATGCCTTTATATGAGCCTTAGCTTATCCTCTCGGCCACCGATCCCTGAACCCAAGCTGATACTTAATGTCTATATGAATTTGGAATTTCATTTTTACCATATTTAATCTTTTAATCTGTTCCTCGTTCATTTTTCGCAGCTCTGTAGTTGGCTTGACTAATTAAACTATATCCAAACGCCTCCCACTCGATCGCGAACTCAAAGGTCGAAAATAATTTTCTTCTTCACTCCAGGGTGCAACCACAATGAGGCCGCGTCGAAAGACAATTATAAATTAAATTAGGGAACGAAGAAAAGATTTTTATGTGTGGTTGCACCCTGGAGTGAAGAAGAAAATTATTTTCGACTTATGGGTTCGCGATCGAGTGGGAGGCGTTTGGATATTATTAATAATCTTTTTTTTTTTTTTTGAATTTCACTTTTATCTCATTTTTAAGCGATTTTTTATCAGATTTACCTATTCATTTTTTTAGATATTGAAATTTTTTATTATTTTGAAATTTCTACTTAATTTTTTTTTATATTAATCTAAATCGCTTGAGCGCACAACATTATTTTAGTAATGCTGTAAAGTGAATGCTCTATATAGTTTGGACCAGCGGAAAGCACACGCTTTGCTCAGGCTAAAGAAAGCATTTGTCTGGTAAAGAAGCATATAAGGAGAGAAAACACAAGAGAACCTTGCTAAGCCGGTACTCCAACCAGAATTAAATAGTTGGCCTTGGCGATTAATTTATATCTCAACCAAAACATTATGTGAAAAAACAGGCCAAGTTCGAAAAAGTTGTGAAATCTAGTGTGCAGCCAAGTTATATTCGCGAAGAATAATCAAGTTGAGAAAATAGTAGATCTCTCAACTTAATTATTCTTGGCTAATATAACTTGACTGCACAATAGATTTCACAACTTTGTCGAACTTGGCCTCTTTTTTCACAGAATGTTTTGGTTGAGATTTCTCTTCTTTTTATAAGCTATGAGGAACCCCTTGGTCCAAAGGGCTAGAATTTTTATTTTGACCCCCCCCCCCCCCAATTTTGAGAGGATATTTTTAGCATTTCTAGCTTTCGGGGGGCCCACAGAATATGTATACAAAATTTGGTTGAGTTTGGTCCAACGGGCTAGAATTTTCATTTTTGACCCCCCATTTTGGGTGGTTAGTTTTTGCATTTCTAGCCTTCCGGGGGTCAACAGAATATGTATACCAAATTTGGTTTAGTTTAGTCCACCGGGTTAGAATTTTCATTTTTGACCCCCCCCCCCCCCCCCCCATCCCCCCATTTTGAAGGGATTGAAAGATAGAAAGTTTGGATTTTTGGAATTTTTCCTTTGTTTGTGTCTCAAACTCTACTAGCAGGAGAAATTTCATGATCCTGGAATGATTGGAAGTACGCTATAGGTTTTGATGACCTGTCAGTGAGTGAGAGAGTGAGTGCCAAAATTTGCTATGTTCTCATGTCCATTTAAGCTATATTATTGAAATTTGGTACTCTCCTCAAGATCGATTATATAATTACTTGTGTGCAATTTCAGCTCTGTATCTCAAATGGATTCTAAGCTGCAGGGGGGTCGAAATTGGCTAGAAATGGTTCCTGTAAATAGCGTACAGCGTGTACGGCCAAGCTAATGCTCGAACTTGGCCTGCGCGTGCTGAGCGCTTTGATAATAATCTATATATATAAAATTCTTTGCCCGATACACTCACTCACTCACTCATCATCAAAACAGCCAGAACCACTGGACATAGAAACATGAAATTTGGAGAGGATATTACATCTATGACATAAGGGCTCACTAAGAAAGGATTTTTCGAAATTCGACCCCTAAGGGGGTCAAAGGGGGCAAAGTGTGTTTTCACTGATTATGCGATATCTCTTAAGGACGATAAAATATCTACTTGCTTTTTACTTATAAAAATACTAAATTAAAATATCTAAAAAATAATTTCAGGATTTTTTTAAATTCGACCCCTAAAGAGGTCAAATGGGGCAAAATATCTTTGCAATGTGTTTATACCAATTATGCATTTTCAATTAAGAACGATAAGATATCTACTTGATTTTTACTTAATAAAATTCTAAATACAAATATCTAAAAAGTAATTTCAGGATTTTTTGAAATTCGACTCCCAACTATCCAAAATGTGAGTGGGGTCAAAAATTAAAACTCTCTCCTATCTTGATCAAATTTTGTAGAGTTATTCGATATTACTTTAAGAAACTATTCCTGTAAAAATCAAATATCAAAATTGACTGTATGGGGGCGAAGGGGGGGGGGGCAAATTATACATTTTTTTAGTTTTTTAGTACATTTACTCTTTAGAAAATTGTAGATTATTTATTTGCAAATATCTAAAAAATAATTTCAAGATTTTTTTGTAATCCGACCCCTCCCCTCTTTTTTTGGGAATGGATATTTTTTTAAATGAATTTTGGAGACCTAATAATCACATGTCGAGACGCTGCCCGCCAGGGCCACCCGCCCGGAGGGCCGAGCTGAAGAATGCGTGCCGAAGGCAAGCCTGGAACAGCTCGTAAAATTATAAATAAATGCTTATATGGTATGTTATACATTGTTTTTAGTGAGGCTAGACCTCTCTGGACTTGAATGACGAATGAATATTAAATAGATTTAAATATATAAGAAAATTAAGAATGTGAGAATCATTTTTACTAGTAGGCCATGTAGATAAAGAAAAAATTAAAACCGCTTAAAAATTTTCGATTTTTACTTTATTATTTTAATAAAAAAAATTATGTATATCACAACATTATGGCCTACAAGAAAGCCATATAGAATAAAATTATTTTTGATCCTGGCAGTAAAGTATTATATAATAGGTATATAGAAATGAGCAAAGATTTTAATAATTCGAATATATTTAAGTAGAATAAAAAAATATGATTACCCATGATTTATTTAATTTTAAATGTTCTTCGGCTATTTTTTTATATTCTTGTTCCATTTCTAACTGAAATGCTTGCTTTTTTTGAGTTAATTGGGCTTGTAAATTTCTTAATTCTTCTAATTGTTGATTTGGTTGATATTTAACAGAAGATTTGCCTGATGGACATCGAACCATTTCTTCATGAACAGATAATTGAGCTTGCAAACTGTTAAAATAATTATATTATTAAAATTATTTGAATTCGAAAAATATATGTGGAAATAAATTATTAGGTTTTTTATTTTTACCTTTGCATGGAAGTCATTTGTTGATGAATGATATTAAACATTTTATACATATGATTAGATAACAAAATGATTGCTTGTTGTTGATCAGTTGACATCGCAATAACCGTGGGAGTTGTCAATTGATCAGAGGAAGAGGAATTTGATGAGACTGTAGCATCTTTCGGGCAAGGTAATGAATTCTCTTTACTTTCAAATGATTCTGCATTCGAAGTTGATGGTATTGGTTTTTTAAGTGGATGAACACCTAAAAAAAAGAAATGAATAAAATACTAATTAACTTAACTGGGTGAGATTAATGAAAAACTGATTCACAAATACCTCAGTGTTAAATATTATTGTTAAATTATAACGTAGATACAGACAATTCATTTAATTACAGGGTGGGCCATTTAACTTTTGGAATTTGAATCGGCTATAAAAAAAACAAATGAATATTTTTTCAAAATTATAAGTTTATTAGAAAGATTGGACATTTTCATTTATGAATGAAACACAAAATCATTATTCGATTTCCAAAAACAGTGCGCAAAATATCGATTGTTACGTTGGCTGTGTGGCAAGTGGCCCCGTTCTGTTGAAACCAAATGTCATCCATGTCATCCTTTTCAATTTTTGGAAACAAAATTGTTGTTTTGCATTCTTAAATGAAAATGTCCAAACTCATAATTTTGAAAAAATATTCATTAGTTTTTTTTTATAGCCGATTCAAATTTGAATCGGCTATAAAAAAAAACCTAATGGATATTTTTTCAAAATTATGAGTTTATTAGAAAAATTGACATTTTCATTTAAGAATGAAACACATCATTCAAATGACTGCCATGGCTGGCTTGACAGTACCCCATCCGATCTACCCAATTTTTCAGTACATTTTAAATTGGGTTGGGGGATTCGGGTAGCTAAGTCAGCTAACGCACTGGCTTCGCTTCGGCATCGATCGATTATGACGATGTTGAAGTGGAGGTCCGGGGTTCGATCCTAGGTGGCAAATAAAAATTTCTACCGGCTGAAAACTTGGCTCCCTCACTAACCCTACTAACACTCTACTTATGTGCTGTCTAAATGGGCTTTGTTCCAGGTGACATTAAATAAATAAAAAAAAATAAAAAATTGGGTTGATCGGATGGGGTACTGTCAAGCCAGCCGTGGAGGTCATTTGAATGATGTGTTTAATTCTTAAATGAAAATGTCCAATCTTTCTAATAAACTCACAATTTTGAAAAAATATCCATTAGTTTTTTTTTTTTTTATAGCCGATTCAAATTCCAAACGTTAGATGGCCCACCCTATATAATGTAAAAGTTGAAAAAGAAATATGGCGAGATATAAATTTTGAAAGATTTCAAATATTCCATAAATAAATTGGGATTAATCAAATACAAAAATCCAGTGTATTTTGATTATAAATATAGAGCATATTAAATCTAAAGTTAGTTTTTCTATTTCGTTCTTATGATGATGTTAAGTTAGTTAGAAGACGATGTAATTATGATGTATTGAAGTTTTCATTTAGTTAGTTAGTTAGTTTTTCTATTTCGTTCTTATGATGATGTTAAGTTAGTTAGAAGACGATGTAATTATGATGTATTGAAGTTTTCATTAAGTTATAACGAATTAAACCCTAGACAACTGTGCGGAACTTTTATATTCGTTTTAAATAAATTTATCTTTATTTTAATAAATACGTTTTATTTACTCAAGTTTAAAATTCCCTTCCAACAAAGCGGGGCTTTTTCTAATAGAGGTGTCCAGAGTGAGATGAAATGGATATTCAAGTTGCATGGAAAAGCAGTTGATTTGAATTAGAAACGATGGATGAACTCAAGGAATTATAACTGGTATCTATGAAACTTGAACGAAGAAGAAAACTTCTACCATTTTGTAGAAGTGTGGTATGTATTAAGTGAGATACGAGCTAGGTGCTGAGGGTGCTATTTTATCCAGGCCCCACTGTGAACTTTAATGGAAAAAATTTGGCAAAATATGCGGTTGAGGTGGGAAATTTAATTATTGACTAATGTCTGGCGCAGTGTTATATATCTATATCTATATATAATATATATTTTGAAATAATTGATTTATGTATTGTATGTACTTTAAAAAAAAATCAAAGCTCTTATTATTATTATATTCTTTATCTCTGAAAAGACATTATAATGTTTTTTTTGTAATTTTAATAAATTTCTGATGATCCAAACATTGGCGAATCTAGTAATAATAAATTAACTTTTTAATATAAAATGTCTTAAATTTTATGTCTCTATTTAATTTGTTTTGCTATGTGAAGGAGTTTAACTAAAAAAATGTTTCTTTAATTAATTTTCTCCTCCTTAAAACTTATCTCTATACTTAATTATCATTTACATTCCAAACTAGCTTTGAGAAAATATATAGTTTAGATAAATTATAAACCTGATTCTTTATTCACTGCATTTCCAGAAGTATCAAAGCCTCCGAAAGTTTCAGCTCTTTTTGGTAGAGTTGGAGATGTGTAGGCATCGCTATGATGTTCGCCAGCTGAGCTCACACTTCTACTCAGTCCAGATCCACAAGAAGTATAAAGAGTATTTACAAGTTTGTTGGCCTCCTGAAAATGTAAAAATGATGAGAATAAGAAAATAGAGTTGGCATCATATTTTAAGTAAATTCTTATTGCGATATGCGCTTAATTACGTTCTTAATTTTTTTTTTTTTTTAATGATATTGATGAGAGAAGGAGATACACCAAAAAGGTGCATCCCCTAAAGGCCTAGGTTGGCCCCTCCGTCGTGAAAAGAAGAAGAAGAGGGGATTTTATGGGCTCGGTAGGAGTTGAAGGTATCTGTGCATGCGGGTCTTAAACAGCTGAAGGTTATAAGTTGCGAGGAAGACGGTGCCTGGAAGTGAGTTCCAGTCTCTTAAGGTCATAGGGAAAAGAGTTGGCGAAAGCGTTGGTTCGGATTTTATCCAATTTGACAGCGAGGGGGTGCTGAGCTTTCGAAAACCGCGTGTTTCTAGCAAAGAGGGCTCTAGGGGGAATAATTGATTTCATCTCTACTGAACAGACACCATGATAGTATCTGTAGTACAGGGAAAGGGCAGAAACGGTTCTTCGGTAAGCCAGGGATATGTTAGATGTTCTCTAAAAGTGAATACTAGGTCCTAAACCTGTGCGAACAAAATAAAGTTATGAGAATCTTTTGTAAACTGAGCAATTTCCCATGATAATTATACACTAAACGCTTTCTACAAACGATAAGTAAGCTTGGCATCTTCAAGAACTGTCATCAGTTTTAGCAGTAAAACTTGAAGTAAATGTAGAGAAAAACCAAGAATATAAGCCAGAAAGTTTAAAAAATTTAGTATTTCGTTGTACGAATAATTTTAGAACTCAGTCCCCAAAATGATATTTCAACTTCTAGTAAGAAAAATTGTCGCACTAATTTTTAATATATTATATTACAAAATCATGCTAGATATATTATTCTAAAGTCAAATGAAAAATTGACTGGTTTTAGTGATTACCCGAAAAAAATATTTTATGCTTTAGTTAATTTGGGTTATCCGAGTTTCAGGTAAATTGAATTAACCGCAACAGCAAAACTGTTTCATTTATAAATACTTGCTTGGTATTTGGAAGCCTTCGATTTAAATAAAGATTAAAAAAAATGTTTGAGCTTACATTGACAGTAGTAAGGACTTCAGACCATTCAGGAACATGTTCTGTAGGTGCAGATTCTAGTAAAACTGATGGAACATCGATGTGATTTTGTCCAATGCCAGCAACGTCTAATAATTGATGTTGGAGATCGAGTTTTTCTTTGAGGATCCGTGCATGGTCCCGATCATTTTGTCTCAAAAGACCTAAAATAATAATAAATTATTTGAAACTTAAATTATTTTTGAGCTGACCACTTCAGAATTAGGATGGGAATGAGAACTAATTTTTATAGTGGTTTTAGTCGAATATTTTCGGCATTTAAATGATTATAAATGGAATGGAAAAATATTTAACCTAACTAGAGATTACATGCATCATTAATATTTATTTATAAGATTCTTTTTTAATAGCAAATATACAAATAAGTTATTTAAAAAGACTGGTATTAAATTATTTATTACTTTATCCATGCGAAGTAGATAAAGTATTGTAATCGGTCTCGCGGCAAGCGCGACTTCAAAAAGTCCTCAGGTAAAGACTACGGAACGCATTGTCTCAACCAAAGTCACAAATTGTAGTATTCAATCAGGGTGAATTTTAGAACCTGACAGTTTTGCCAAAAATTACATGGGGTCTCGTTCAGAGGACAAAAAGTGCGATATATGTATGGATGGATGAATGGGTTTCTTTTTTTGGTCGATGAATTTTTCCACACAGTTCAACCGATTAAAATGAAATGGAAAACCTATCATTATTTTAACAAAATGAAGCGCTGATTAGTTTTTGGTACAACACGGCCAACAAACATTGGTAATTTATTCTAGTACATTTTTAGTTTTTTCTAAATATCTTGAAAATGGCTTTACCAATTTTGATCAAATTTAATATTCTATTTACGCACACCAAAAAAATTATATAAAGTTTTTGATGAAATTATATTTTAAAGTACTACTCTACAGTAAGATTGTACTTTATTAAATTCTTTAAAATTTATTCATTTGGTCGGTTTAATATAGCTTATTTAACCTTGATTAAGTAAGAATGGATAGGCTTCTCTCTGAGAAATGTTAAATTTGGGGGAGAAATTTTATAAGTAACAATAGCAATGTTATCTATTGGGTGCCTTAGCTGAAGAAAAAGGAATCGACTTAAAATCAAAAATAGCCATCAATTCTTATCTAATACTTGAGGAATAACCAAAATATAGTTACGAAAATGAAATGCAGAATGGTTATTCCTCAAATATTAAATGAGAATCGATGGTTATTTTTTATTTCAAGTCTACTTTGGCTTCAAATAGCGATCCGAAATCCAATTAATAATAAAAGAATAAACATTTCATATTTCAAATGACTATGGATTAAGTCTAGCAACGATCCGTTACAGTTTATTTATATTATTATTAATGTTTTAATTTAATTAAAATATATACAAATGAACGCAAAATATAAATTATTTTATTAACTATAAATGTTTTTGTTTCATTTCAAATGATTTAAGGTTTATTAGGCTACCTGTTAATAATTAAGAAAATTTAAATTTCCCATGCCATTTGAGTTTAACTAAAAATAAAGTAAAAAATAATAATAACAACCATGCTGAGATCAACTAAAAATACCTTCTGTACCTTCATTGGGGGCTGAAGGAAACAAAAAATATAGTTACGAAAAAGGGATATTCATCAAGGGATTCAAACTATTAATCTATAATGCAATTTTATTTTTTTTTTTTAGGAAAAATAATAAATTTATGGGAAAAATGTAAAATAAGTAAATGAAAATTCATACCAACTATATCGCGAATTTGATTTTGCTTGACATTTACAATTTTTAATTTCTCTTCTTGACTAAGAGTGGCTACTTCATTTTGGCAAAGAGCAATTGCATCACTGAAATAGAAGAATTTCATAAAAAATATTCATACAGACACATAGAGATTTCTATTTTTTTGAGAAATTTCCACCAGTGTATAAGTAGATATATATATACCTTATTGAATTTATCCAGGTACGTGTTTCTTTTGGTTTTTGCAACTTCAAAACAAACATTTCAACCGGATTAAATTGCGATATCAAATAGAGTGAATCAGAATCGTCAGCTTTTTCACGAACTAATAATTTCTGTAAAGAAATTACGCCGAGCTGAAATTTAAAAATAAAATTTATATTATATGAGAATTTATTTAAGAACAATTTTATCAAAGATTTTAGTATATTATTATGTATATATTTATATGTCAGAAGTTTTCGCCTCAGGAGTCGAACCCGAGCGCTAACTTGCTATCATCCGGGCAGTTAGCCTAACCATAGAGACAAATTTCCTCTGACATACATATATAAACAAGGGAAGAAAATTTCACTCCAATCATGAAAGACTTGATAAGTAAAATTCTGCCTTAGCTGAAAAAAGTTTTCAGTATAGGACCTTTTTATTATATATTTAATATGAAGATTTGAGTGTATATCTTTATGAAAAAGTAGATAGAAAATTTCTTTCAAAAAAGAACAACTTCCGGGCTACATACCTATATTTTAATTATATGAGAATTTATATAAGAACAATTTTATCAAAGATTTTAGTATATTATTATGTATATATTATGTCAGAAGGTTTCGCCCCCTCAGGAGTCGAACCCGAGCGCTAACTTGCTATCCGGGCAGTTAGCTTAACCCTAGAGACAAATTGTTCTTTTGAAATAAATTTTCCATCCACTTTTTCAAAAAGATAAAGACACTCAAATCTTCATAATCAATTTTCTAATTCATAATAATTTTATAATAATAAATAATGCATATATTCTTTAATAAATACCCTTTTATTGTTATCTTTATTATCATCTAAAGTAAAAGTAAAGAAGTAGTATTTATTATTGTTTTCTTGCAAAAAAAATAAAACATCTGAAAGTACTATCACATGAAGCAATTGCGTTTTAGATCGATGAGTAACATAAGCCATTCCTTCGAACCTAAAAAAAAGATGGGTATATTAGAAAAGTGGGAGAAAAATTATGACTAGACCTTTTCCATGTGTATTTCAGAAAACCCCAAATGTATTTCAGAATTCTCAATTGAATAATAGAAAATCATAAATGTAAATAAGAAATTTCAATTCAATTTCAGAAAACCACAATTGATTTCAGAAAATGTCAATTGTTTAGTTAGTTATTTATTTTCTTAAATAAAATGAGATTTTCTAATATTCAATTGGGATTTCTGAAATATAATTGTAATTTTCTATTATTCAATTGAGAATTCTCAAATACAATTGGGATTTTCAGAAATTAACTAGATATTTTCTGAAATAAAATTGAGGGGGAAAGGTGTAGATAAAAATAACGTACTTATTATTGGAGCTTAGTGTTTAATTTTAGAATTTAGAGAATATAATTCAATTTTACCTTAATTTACGATCTTTACTTAAAATATCGGATTTTTTGAATTTGGTTTTATTATCATAATAATATGTAGAAGATTTGACCTCAATTCGATTATAAATTTCAAGTTTTCTCTCGCGCCTTTCTTTTTCAGCTACTTGAGCATCAACTGCCACAAGAATATCCTTAAAAATAAAAATAAAATAAATTATTTTTTTAGTTGTAAATTTAGATGGTAGGAGCCAAAATATCAAAAGGTAGATTCTCTTTGAGACGATTCGGCTAAACATTCACGATAGGTCACAAGTTGTTTAATCGAAACGTCCCAAAGAGAATCTAAGTTGTGATAAAATTGAAAAGATTTTTAGCAGTAGTAGCAAGCTTGGTGATAATTTTACCTTAACTAATGCTAAAGCTCGGGTAAGCTTTTCCGTTTCACTAGGATTTTCTTTGGACGTCTTAATCAGTGGTTCAATAAGAAGTGGATATTTCGTTAATCGCTGAGTCACAAACAATATGCATTCTGGAATTCCTCTTTTCTTCAATAGAGGGTTGGTCTAAAAGAAATATTTTTTCAAGTGTTAAAAAAACACACAAACAGGGTAGTTCTTTGTAAATTCACGAAATGTAATAAACAATAAACGGGGAAAATCAAATCACTTTAAAAGTTAATAATTAGCATAAATAATTTCCTATTCTTTTCAGATAATTTAGAGTAATGGGTGAGTCAGACTAATCTTTGTACAAAGGAAATTTTATAGTATAAATATTCTAAGTGCAAGTGTAAATTAGAAAATTCAGCTATTTACAAGAATTTATTGGAAAGTCATTCTCTTAAAAAACTCGATGTTTTGGAGAATCATCCCTGCTTCTTCAGAGTTTAAAACAGGTCAAAAAAGAAACCCCCGTTTATATTAATAGTATTTTTAATTGCAATTAAGTTAAAAAGTTTTTAGACAATGATGCCTCGATGGTGGCCGGAGTGAGTCAAAACGATATTTAAAAAAAAAAAGAAATTTATTTCAATTTTATTCAATTCTGGCTGCAAATAAAAATCAACCCTTTTACCTGAATTTAAAATTAAAGATCATATTAATATATAGCTTTTAATTAAAGCAAAAAATTACCGAGCAACGCTCGTAAGTAATTCGAGGCACAGTTTCCAAGAAATATTGTATGTTGTGATAAGGCTTCATAATGACTAATTTTAGGAAGATATTCAGGTCCCCAGTAAATGTAAATGTAGCAGCTGATTGAGCCATTTATTCTAATTGAAATGATTGGAAAACGTAGATGAATCTGTTGTAAACTCTCTACTCAACACTCTTTTATCTTGAACTTCATATTCAAACTACCAGTAGCATTTTAGAATGAATTTATTTTGTTAAAATCTTAGTTTAGATTCACCCACTATTTCAAATAGTCTAAAACTAAAGAGAGAAAATTATGCTGTTAAAATTGGTACAAATTTTTTCCTGACATCCTATAAATGTTAAAGGGATAATTCATTTTATACAATCATTGATAAATTTTTAATTAAGTATAAAGAAAGAATATATTTTTATAATAATTACTTGACAATGTTGGATAAATTGATTGAATCGCCGATCAGTTTCAAGTGATTTATACAAATTCACAGCATCCAGATGGCATGAACAGAATTCCCCATAAGCAGACTTGAGACGTTCTGCTGATGTGCCGCTAAACTCTTGTAATAAAATATCTGCAATTGATTTAACTTGAATATCCTCTCTTTGACGTTTTCTTAATGATCTTAAAAAGTTTAAATGAATTTCTGTGAGTTCAGCAAGACGTGGAAAAATGTTTTTAATATGTGATGTGAAATTGGGAAAATGCCGTTGAATTCCTTCCACAAAGACCTATAAGAATAAACAGAAAGGGTATTGAATTAGTTTTAATAGTAAAAAAAAGAAATATCTATTTGTTCATTGACCTCTACAAATTTTAACGATCTCTGGATGGTCTATGCCTTGTTGGGAACAGTGCTGTATTTACTATTAAGAAAGTAATTTTTGGAGACGGACTGGTAAGTGAAATTGAGTGGATATTAATAAGGCAGTCCAAGATAACTAGACTATAATTCTGCTGAGAATGAAAAACAATATATTATTGTTACTGCCACTGAAAGAGGAGACAGAGGGGAATGTCGCATTGGATTTCCTTCACTGACTTTTCAAAACACTGAAGAAGGAGGAAATAGCCTCTGAAACGCCGGTTTATGAATAAAAAGATATTGAAGGAAACAATAAAAGAGTGTGTCTTCTGCTGGAATTATAAATTTTATTTATAACGAGACTATAGTTTCGAGGGCTTTGTCCTCTTCATTAATTCCTGTGAATCAATTGAAATAGACTGATGAAGAGGGCAAAGTCTCATTATAAATAAAATTTATAATTCCAGCAGAAGACACACTCTTTTATTGTCTCCTTCAATATATAAAAATTCTGCTAGTCTCGGCACAAAAACTTTCAATTTAATAAAAAGATAGTTTAAATTATCTTCTTTTTTTGGACTGCCTCATCAATATCCACTCCCTATTAAGAAAATTTCGCATAAAGCGGTAAATTTTTAGGGAAGGCAAAATTACTTTTATATTGAAATAGGTAGTAAAAATGCGAAATAAATATTTAGCATAAGACTAGATAGAGGTATTTAATTTATCACATTTTTTATTATTAAACACATCTCGATTCATCATAACAATCAAGCATAGATACTTATAATTATAATTTAATAGGAGAGAGGCCACTTTAGCATAACAAAAATCAAATAAAGAAATTATAAAATATAGAAATATGAATTAAAAACTAATTTCATAGATCATATACGATAAACATCGGAGCGGTTTAGTTTGAGAGTGGTACGCAGTTGGTCAGAGTACTATCATGCTTGATATGTGAAAATCCCATTCCTGTCTGATCCTAGAGTCTATTTAAATTTTTTTCTTTATTTTCTAATTTAGTTTTTATTTTATTGATTAGTCATGGTATTCAAACAGGCGATTTTATAATAATATTTGTACAAAATATAAAGATAGAGGAAATTTTCCGTGAAATTTGGAAACAGATTTATTAAATACCTATTCAATTCTATGGTAGCTTATTCAGCTGAATCAATCCGAAGCGAAATTTGGGATCTGGGAGGAATTTATTGACGCAACTCCAGCAGCAATCAGCTGGAGGAGTCCCTAGATATTCAACTGTGATGGAGAATAGATACTCCAGGCTTATCATCTAAAACTAGTTCTTCTGCCTTTTTACTTGATTTTATTTTGACTAAGTAATGTTTATTTTTTTTTTATTTTGACTAATGTTCAATTTTTTAATCTGTTTTATTTTGTTTCATTTTCTTTTTGTTTTTTTGTTTTGTTTGGGAATCCCTGGTTTACGCTGGTCTCAAGCATTCGTTTCCAAATTCGGAAATCGAATTCGTAAAGCAAACGCTGCAGCCTTAGATTGTTCATTTGTCATATTCAATTCGTTAATGATTACACTATCAATATGTATGTAGTCAAGTATACTCTCCAATCCTACTTAGGATGTGCAGCGTATATTGTACAGTCTCTACAGAGGCTCTGCATGTGATTGTCGAAGTGATGCCAATCCACCTCATGGGAAAACAACATAGATGGGTCTTCGAAGGGGGATGAAAAAGCATGAATCCGAGGAAGCTGTCCAGAAGAGTTGGATCCGGAGTTGGGAGCAGGGTGGACGAGAATCCTGATCCCAAACCTGGGAGAGTGGCTCGACATGAGCCACGGCGAGATGGTTTTTTATATTACACAACTACTAGGCGGGCACGGGTGCTTCTGCTCATTCTTATTCCGTATTGGGAGAAGGGAGGATGGTGTATGTTATTTCTGCGAGGAGGAGGACACCGCGGAGCACTCTGTATTTCACTGTCCAAGATGGGCAGAACAAAGGAATAGGATTTGCAAGGACCTGAGAACCGAATTTAATAGGGAGAGCGTGGTTGTGCTCATGCTGGAGAGTGAGGAGGGTTGGTATAAAATCGCTGCCTTCCTGAAGTTCATTTTCCAGCAGAAAGAATGACATGAAAGACATCCGCAAACTCAAAACGCCTGTCTGAATACCGTCTAGCAAGGATGATATTCTCATCACCTGATGTAATACTTTCTGATCCCAGGTGACGAGGAAATAAAGAGAGAGGAATTTAGTCAGTCCCTGAATCCAACCAACCGGAACCTGACACTAACCTGAGGCATGTGGCGTGGGGTGTCTTTTTGAAGATTCTCCCTCCCATCGGAAAAATAATTATTCTCTCCACATTAATAATTTTTCTAACAAAAACGGAAATCTATCCCAAGTCAACGCGATTGAAAGTCGATTGCTCTAGACATGCCTCTATTATCATATTACTAGTATAAAGCAAAAACATTTAAAAGCAGTGGCATAAAGAGAGGTCAAAGCAAAAAAATATTTTAAAATATAAAGGTTTCAGATATTATATTTTGATGATTGAGTTGTTTACTGAAAGAGAAGTCTCAGCTAAAATAATTTTCTAATTAAAAATGAGCAATCGAGGTGATTTTAGCCAAAAGTTTTCTTTCGATAAAATATAGTTTGCGAATGGGGGGGGGGGCGCACCCGATGGTTGGCGGGGGGGCTCAGGTGACCTCAGTTATGACACTTTTTAAAAGTTAAAAGAAATAGTCTTATTTAATAAATTACTTCTCAAATTACCTTTTGCATAACCAGTAATGTTAAACAATGATGTTTTTCTGTCAAAACAAATTCATATATGTGTTCTTGACGTTTAATTTCCTTCTCTTTAAGTTTTTTGGTTATCTGAAAATATAATTATCGATTTGTTGGATATTATTTATTTAAATTTAATGTATTAAACACCAAAAATGTATTTAAAAAATATATATATGCTTATTTCTTTTCCGACTTTTGGAGTCCAACTATCTGGTTCCTCATCTGCTAATCCTAACTCGCCACCATCATCGGGATACAACTCCCGAGCAGTAATTGGTTCTTCATAATTAAATATATTTTAATAATCAACTTATTAAGTGGATAAATCACATTCAAAAAAATTGTAGAAAAAATTACCTTCATCCAAAAATTCTGAACTTACTAATGGAGTTTCATCAGAGTAACTGAAAAAAAAGGTTAATATTATTTAGTAGAAGCCAGTATTGATTACGGAACATAATTTTTTACTAAACTACGGTTAGAAAAAAAATTTCCTGTTAAAACCGTTTCTTTTTGAAAGGTGCACATGCCCCCTCACCCTCAGGATCGCATAAAAATTATGTAACAGCCCTGACTTCCCGTCCGGCCTCACTAAACATGCTTAATGTACAGTATGTGTTTTTGTATCTAAGCGCTAATGTATTAGTGTATTCTACTTGTGAAAAAAACTCAAAAAATTAAATATTTAAATACAAATTTATTAATGTAATTATTTGTCTTCAAGCTTTGGCCCCTACTGAAAAATTTTTGGCGGACCCCTCTGGCATCAAATGATAGTTTGAATAAGTTTTGCTAATTAAATGTTTTTCGCCCTCTGTACGGCAAGCTTTTTAAATGCAGACTTGTACTGTAAGAACTTTTTTAGGATCCCTTTTAAAAAGTAAAACGGATCCTATGAGTGTCCCTACAATGTCTGTTTGTCTGTCACAGCATCGTAACTCGTAAATTAAATAAGATACAAACTTAAAATTTAGAAGCTAAATGTATTTGTTTTCCTTGAAACAAAAAATCATATTAAAATTTTAATCGAATCATTGTTTTGGGTAGAGTGAAATTTTTTTGGGATCCAAAATAAAAATAATTTTTATTTATTTAGGTATCCCTGAAAATTAAAATTTTATAGTTTTTCTTTAAGGTCAAGTTTTGTAAAAACCGTATAAAATAAAAATAATTATATTAAATTTTTTTTAACTCTCTTATTTAAAAAATGAACTAAAAGCCAGAAAATAAATTTTTCTTTAGTTGTTTAAAAATTTGCTTACTCACATGACTAAAAATAAAAGCGTATGCGTTTTTAACAATAAATAAAATTAAATTAAGCGTCTACGCTTTTATCTTTAGACATATGAGTAAGGAGATTTTTAGAGTATTAAAGAAAAATGTATTTTTGGCAATATACTTCATTTTTAAATAAGAGCTTGTTTTTTATTCATTAAGGTTTTTCGGAATTTTAAACCCAGTTACTTTGGCACTTGCCATAGCCATCCAAATGGAATAACCCGCTAATGGTTTTTGTGAATAAATTATCTTCTCTCTCGCAATGCACTCCGCATGCTGGTAGCGTTGTAGTGAACTAGTTTACTGCGGTGAGTCAATGGCCGCGAAAAAAAATCTTAAATCACTTGATTCCAGTGAAAGGCAGGGGTTTGGATGGATAATCTACTTTACGACAAATGTCTCTCACACTATTATGTTTATTAATTTATTTATTTATTTTATTTATATGGATTATTATTAAAAAGTAAATCTTTTAAAATTACTTACTTCTCATCTCCATGGTGATGAGGGTGATGATACATATTGGATTCTTGATAAACATGACCGCCACGTTCTTCGTTAATAATTGGGCTAAGAATCATCAAATAAGAATTGAAAATTAGATCAGAATAGAAAATTTAAAATTATGATTAAGTTAAATTAATGATTATGTTAATTTAAAATTATAAAAAAAAGTTGAAATAATGTTTTGATTTCCTTCAAATTTCCTAAAACAGGGTAATTGATTGATTATTATGTACAGTAAAACGAAAGGACAGGTAAAAAAGAATTATATATTTATCTTAGAAGTATTTAGTCATGCTTAAGATATATCATGCATAAAGCGTGAAGCAAGTTGGCCTGATAGAAAGATAGATAATAATAATGCTAGAAAAGGAGAATGCATACAAGCAATAAGCTACCTATATGACAAAATATTTGAGTTTGGCCATTTTCTTTAAATATGTAAGTATTTAAATCAATTAAAACATTACTTTTGATTATCGAATAGTTAAATTGAATATGTTCATGCTTTTTTGTATTATTTATATATATATTCTCTTTTGAATTTATCAAAAAACATTATTTGCCTTTATGATGAATATTAATTAAACAGGGTCACGACAAGGTCACCATGAATTAAAATTTTTTTAAGAGTGTAGTAGATATGAACCTTTATTATGTAAAAAGAGTATCGACACTTCCTAGAAAATTAAAAGTCGCGAAATCACCTGGTTCAATATATATTATAAAGAACTGTAATAATAAAATGTTTCACCTAGAACCAACACCTAACTCCTTAAAAGTTATAAAGAACTGGATTCCAGAATGCAAAGAAAAGTCCTAGGTTCGATGATTTTTCTTTTGAATGATCAAGGGAACCAAGCCCAGTGACGGGTTTACGCTTAGGTCCGTGAGGCCCAGGCCTAGGGCGTCAAAATTTTAGGGGTGCTAAAAGTTTAGAGCCTGCAAAAGTTAAAGAACGATTAAAATTTAAAAATCGATTCGGCTTAGTTTTGCTGTTATTGTATGAACAAATTTCAGTAAAATATTTATAATAATTATTAAATTAATTAATTAAAGATTGTTAAAAAAATTTATGGCCCTGATTATTACACTGAAAATTATAAATTATAAAAGCAACGCAAATATTTACAAATGGGGATAGTTTTCCTACTTAATTTCCACTAAAGCAATTATTTTTATAATAAATAAAGTAAAAAAAAAATGCAGTAATTTTAGTCCAAAATTTCTAAAAGTACCTACCTACATCGAAATTGGTCCAAGAAATTATGAAAATATAATTGATAATACCTAATAATTATTACTATAAAGCAAAAATGGCGATATATCGGACGGGGCCTAGGGCTCTCTTACCTAAATCCGCCACTGACCAAACCCATTTGGTGATTCATTTTGATTTTATGTTTTCTTATCTAGAGTAAAAAAGGTCGTAGAAATTAAGAAAATAATCTCTAATAGTCTAAAACAGGTCTGGACATGTATTTGGAATCCTAGCAATGCCTTAGCTGTAAAGGAAGAGAGATCATTCTATTCGCGCTCTTTTTAGTCATTTTCCTCGATTAGATTCTAATGAAAAAATCACTCACCCGCACATTTATTAAATAACAAAAAAAATGAAAACTTATTTAGAGACGGTTTTATAAGTAATTAATAATAAACATAAATATGAATTGTTCATTTATGGCTATATTATAAGATTGCCTTAAATTCTCAAACAAAAATCATTGAAAAAAATAATGTTTTCTGCATTTTCTTAACCAGAAGTTCTAAATCTACAAAAACCCAAAATCTAATCATGCATTGGAAATATAAACATTTAAGCACTATAAATGAACTGTCTATAACTTTTTATTCTTAAGTTATCGTGGGTATCTGAATCCAGTCACACAGAGCGAAAAAATCATGGTTGAAAATGATTTTTCTCCGCGTTTCTGATATTTTTCAACGGAATGAACAAACAAAATAAAATTTGAAAAGTTTTGCGTGAATTCAATACTAGGATCGTCCGGCAGTCAGTGTATCGATCGAGTAATTAATACAATTCAATACAAGGATTGAGATAAATAAATTAGTGAACAAATATTACAAAAAGCAATTAGATTATTCCTTTCTTTTTCGTCTTTCTCCTCTCTCCATTCTTTTAGAAAAATAATAGATATATGTTGAAAGATTCCAAATTACATTTAGAAGCTCTCTTACAGCGAATCTTCTATCGAGGGTGTTGGTCAACTATATAGTTAGTCTTTGGAAAGCTTTTAAGAAAATATATATCTAAGTTAAATTAGGGAACGAAGAAAAGATTTTTATATTATAGACAAAAGGATCAGCCGGGATTCGAACCCGAGATCTTCGCATGTGCGCTGAGATGCCTTTATAAGAGCCTTAGCTTATCCTCTCGGCCACCGATCCCTGAACCCAAGCTGATACTTAATGTCTATATGAATTTGGAATTTCATTTTTGCCATATTTAATCTTTTAATCTGTTCCTGGTTCATTTTTCGCAGCTCTGTAGTTGGCTTGAAAGGTCGAAAATAATTTTCTTCTTCACTCCAGGGCGCAACCACAATGAGGCCGCGTCGAAAGAGAATTATAAATTAAATTAGTGAACGAAGAAAAGATTTTTATATTATTATAGACAAAAGAATCAGCCGGAATCTTCGCATGTGCCGCATGTGCGCTGCGATGCCTTTATAAGAGCCTTAGCTCTTATCCTCTCGGCCACCAATCCCTGAACCCAAGCTGATACTTAATGTCTATAAGCATTTGGAATTTCATTTTTATTTTAATCTTTTAATCTCTTCCTCGTTCATTTTTCGCAGCTCTGTAGTTATATAATATAAAAATCTTTTCTTCGTTCCCTAATTTAATTTATAATTGTCCTTCGACGCGGCCTCATTGTGGTTGCGTCATGGAGTGAAGAAGAAAATTATTTTCGACCTTTGGGTTCGCGATCGATTGGGAGGCGTTTGGATATATATATCCAAGTTTAAAAAAAAATTATTTTTAATTTTCTCTAAAAGATTTCAGAAGTATGATTTTTTTCTTTTACACAATAAAAGTCCATACCATGGACTATCCGCATATTGAACAAGTCGAGAGTTCTTCTTGTTAAAATTAAATAACAAACACACTGATGTGGAAGGTGAATATTTATTGTAAAGGATGCAATTTGAAGTAATAATATCTATAAAAGGAGATAGAGTGTGGAAGAGTTTATTAATAAGAAAAAAATGTTCACTTTCATTTGAATGACAATACTCAACAGTTTTAGAAGGAAGATATAAGAGAAGAAGAGAGAATAGAAAATAGAAAAGAGGTGACTTACGTCACTCCAAGTTTTGTGGCGACCCGACGCCAGGGGAGGCGTAACCTCCTCCTCCTGGGGGAGCCTTCCTGCTTGATGGTGGGTCGCATGTCATAAAATTTGACCAATTTTATTGAATTTCCGACTAAGTCGAATAAATATTTTGTATATGTTCATATCATACTAAAGTAAATATAAAAAAAATCTCTGGTTTTTATAGCCATTTCGGGAAAATTGGTAAATAGAATAAATTTTACTGATGTTAAAGCGAATGATTTGCAAAAAGCGAAGCAGCGAAAATCTTTTTCATTTAATGCAAAAGCTAAGATAACATATGAAAGGCAAGGCATCTCATTTTTGTAATAGAAAAAAAATACTTATTTATAAATTTCACAATAAGAAAATGTAAAGCTATATATACATTGGACGATTATCGGTCGATTCGACATCGTCCGCCGATATTTCGAGCGCTTTCAGTGATAGAAAGGGGAGGAGCCTAAATCGGCTGCTGAGTCAGTCAGCAAAAGATGAAAGGATGTCGCTGCCTAGAAATCGGTGGATCCAAATGGGAAACATTAGCGATTTGTACAACACTCTCTCTGTTTACAAGCGATTCTGCAGGTTCATTTTCAAATCTGGTAAGTAGTTATGTTCAGAGGGGTAGACACGGGGGGTGTTTTGGGGGTCAGACCCCCCCTCCAAGGGCAAGGCTCATGGGATGAGTAAGGACAATGACAAACCGTTTCTTATGGCAAACTAACCGTATTTAATTATATTTCATATAGCCGAGTATATAGAGGATCCAAAAAGTGGTTCAGCTTACATTAATTGCGGGAAAATATTTTTTTTCTAGGATCGTTTGGTATGGTGTGGGTATGCCAAATCCAAGTTTGCGACCTCGAAAGTGTGGGGGACAACTTTTGGTGGCCGAAAAACCTCGACTTTTTCCTGTTTTTTTTTATAACTTGAAAATGGTCAATATTTGATAAATAACCATCCTATAGTAAATTAAAGAGGATTAAATTTCACGTCGATAAATAAAAAATAGAAAATTGGTCCAGTAGTTCGATTTTTTTATGGGAATCTAAAAAACAGCCCCCCATATCACTTTTGAATATCACAAAAAATAGCACATTTTGCGATTTTTTTTCTATTTTGACCATGAAGGAGCACGTTTATGACAAAGACTACTTTACACATTTTTAAACTAGATTAAATTTGCTGCTTTGGACTGTTTACAAAATATAGACCGTTTTCGAGTTATAAGCGAAAAACTGGAAAAAGCCTAAAATTTCGAGGTTTTTCGGCCACCAAAAGTTGTACCCCACACTTTCGAGGTCGAAAACTTAGATTTGGCATACCCACACCATACCAAACGATCCTAGAAAAAAATATTTTCCCGCAATCATTGTAAGCGAACTCCCTATATACTGGGCTAATATGTTTAATCAAGAATTATGTTATTTTTTAATTTCTTAAAGTACCTAATTGTTTTAATAAAAGAAAATTCCCACTAGATATTTTGCTTTGAGGATTGAACCCCCCTTGAAAATTTTCTGGCTACGCCACTGGTTATGTTATTATAAATAATTAGTAATAATGTTTAACTGTTATAGCGTTATATATTTCACATACCATCATAACATTATCACCCAAATAAAATTTATATGTAAATATCTTTGTGAATTAATTTATGTACGATCCCTTTGAAAATGGCAATGGTAGAATAAAAACTACAATCTCTTTAAGTGAAATATAGACAATTTCAAGAAATAGTTTGGTTTGTTATTATCCAATGGTAGAATGTCCTAATTTTGGAATTCAAGCGAAAACAATTATTTTTTGGAGAACTGGAAAATTATTTTGAAAATCGATTTCCTGGCAAGTCTCCAGTTTTTGAAATATTCAAGTTTCTAGTTTTTTCAGGTTCAACCTAAATTGAGGATGCCCTCAAAAAGTTAGATGTAATCTTTAGTTAAAACTATGATGAGCGTGTACATAAATCACTTTGTTCATGTCCTAAAAAAATATAGAGCAAATTTTGAAACGAATTGCCATAATTTAATAAGAGTTCTGAGAGTAAATTTGTAAACTGTTCATCTTGGTTTTTTTACAATTCATTCCTCCACCATCGTCGTCTTCGTTTTTGGGACTTTATTTTTATAATAATAAAAGAGGCGGCAACACCTGCAGCAATTAATTGATCCATCGCGCTACTAATCAATTTGAATTAAGTCGGTATTTATACAAGGGAGGTCCCAGGGGGGGGGGCATGGGGGGCCATTACATTACTATCTTATTCTAGTGTAAAGTACTTTAAAATATAATATTACAAAAAAACTTTATATGACCTTTTTTGTGGTCCTCAATTACAATATTAAATTTCATCAAAATTGGTTTAGTCATTTTCAAAATATTTTGAAAAAATTAAAAAAAAATACTGAAATAAAGTACTAATGTTTGTGGGCCGATATGTACTAAAAACTAATCAGCGCTTCATTTTGTTAAAATAATGGTAGGTTTTCAATTTCCTTTCAATCGGTTCAATAGCCACTGACGCCCTCTCTAAAGCTGAAGCATTCGCTTCATTCTTCGCGACCAATGCCACCCTAGACGACAAGGGACTTGACCCCCTGCCCTATACCCCTAGCACCAATATTATGTCGGATATTAAATTCAGAATACCAAAAATATTAAAAGTAATAAAAAACCTAAATGTTAATTCAGCCGCTGGCCCAGACAACATTCCCACCAGTATAATCAAAAATTGAGCGCCTGAACTTGCTCCTATTCTCTCAAAAATTTTCAAACTTTCATATACCACTGGCTCATTTCCAGAGAGCTGGAAAACAGCAAGAATTCAACCAATTAAAAAAAAGGAGATTCTTCAAATGTAGCCAATTATCGTCCGATCGCCATAACTTCGGTTCTTTCTAAAATCATGGAAAAAATCATTAATGAGCAAGTTCTTCACCATTTAGAATCTAATAAACTAATCCATGATAGTCAATACGGCTTTAGACAATTTCGGTCCACCGGCGATATTTTAGCATATATAACTCATATTTGGAATAAAGCACTAGAGACTGGTAAAGAGACTTTCGTAATAGGCTTAGACATTTCAAAGGCCTTCGATCAAGTCTGGCACAAAAATCTTCTTGCCAAATTACCTTCATTTGGCCTCCCTCCGAGCCTCTGCAAGTTGTTTGAGAGCTTTCTCTCAAACCGCTCTATTAAAGTCGAGGTTGACGAAATATCATCCTCGTCCTTTAATACTAATGCTGGAGTTCCTCAGGGCTCAGTCATCTCTCCCACGCTCTTTAATATCTATATTAATATGACCTATTAAATCTGCCCTCCAATCCAATACATTGTTACGCTGACGATAGCACCCTCCACAACGCTCAATCCTTACTAGACAATCGCGCAAACATAGCCTCCTCAATAAATTCAGATTTAAGCATGCTTAAAAAATGGGGATCTCACAATTTGGTAAACTTTAATGCTAGCAAAACACAATGCTGCCTAATTTCTAGGCACGCAGATAGGAACCTACCGGACATTTCCTTTGATTCGAGCTCATTGGAATTCCGTAATAAAATATCAATGTTAGGTGTCACCTTAGGTTCTGACCTCTCTTGGAATGACCATATTATCTCAGTAGCAAAAGCTGCAGCATGTAAGCTTGGCTTTCTTTTCCGAACCAAACGATTTTTCACCCCCACTCAACTCCTTATATTATACAAGGCTCAAATTCGCCCCTGTCTTGAATATTGCTCGCATTTGTGGAGAGGAGCCTCCAAGTATTCTCTTAATACCTTAGATACAATTCAGAGGCGAGCTATCAGACTGATAGGCGATCCTACATTAACTAACACTCTCGACTCCCTAGCCCATCGTAGATCTGTCTCCGCCCTTTCCCTTTTTTATAGATATTACCATGGCTTTTGTTCTGACGAAATAAAATCGATAATCCCACTAAAGGCTTCATTTGCGCAAGGTACACGATTTTCTAAAATTCAACACCCCTACGCGCTCTAACTAGATACTAATCGAACAAACGCATTCGCCAATTCGTTTATCCCTATGACATCTAGAGACTGGAACTCTCTTCCCCCGACCGTCTTTCCAGCTACTTATAACCTTCAATCTTTCAAGACCAGCATCCACAGATACCTTCGACTGCTACCCAATCCCTAAATCTCCCCTTATCTTCACGTTACAAGGGTCCACCACGGACTTCAGAGGTTATACCTTCTTGGTGCAACTTCTTCTTGTATCAATATCATTATAAAAAAAAAAAAAAAAAAACGGTGTGGAAAAAATCGTGGACGAAAAAAAAACGATAACATCCATCCATCCGCACGCAATTCCTGAAAAAATCGCACTTTTTGGCCTCTGGACAAGACCCCATGTAATTTTTGGCAAAACCGTCATGTGCTAAATTCCAACCTAAATGAATACTGCAATTTGTGACTTTAATAGAGACCATGGGTTCCGTAGTCTTTACCTGAGGACCCACCCTTTGAGGTCGCGCTTGCCACGAGACAGTTTACAATACCTTAGCCATGTTTCGCATTAGATAAAGTAAAAAAATGAGCCTGGGACCGCCCCTGTGTCGGTAGATAATAATGTTGCCCAATATGGACAGACAAGAAAGGTGGCGACTTTTTTCACCGCCAATGTTGCTCTGTGCCGGCGATTTTAAATCGTCAACAAAATGTACAAATCGATCGATAATCGTTCAATGTCTACATACATAGCTTAATATTCATTTTCAAATAAATGTGCTCGGTCGTGCCAGCCCTATAAGCTCATTGAAAAGCAATTAAAGAAAGCCCTTCCAGCAAAAGTTGCGAGTTTCCCTCTAAAGGCTATAACAATTCTCGAGTGTATAATATCACAATAGAACTATTATATTGTTTAGTGTTTATGTTTTGAAATTATTTTCTAAGTGATTAAAGAGTGCAGCAGACTAGTATGTTGCAAAATAATTTTTAAAATGTTATTACCTGTGTGAAGATCTTCCGCTGCCTGATTTTTGTTCAGAATTACGTTTAAAGTTTCCAGAAATTGCTGACACTCCACTATTTGAGACGAGGGATCCACGAGAGGCAGTCTGGAATAAATAATATTTATTAAAACAATTTTCTATTGAAATATACATATATATTAAAATTATAATGAAATACCTTCGATATCTTTGGCTTGTTACAATCTATAATATTATCTTTGCATTTCTGATGAACAGTAGAGGTACAAACTAAAATAGAAAAAAATTAAAAAATTTTTATTTTTTTATATAAAAAGTGTTTTAATTACTTTTATTAGAAATAAAACAAATGAAGTTTTAATTAAATGATTATATGGCAAATTGAAATGAAATGAGAAGAGTCAAATAATGAGAAATAAGAATATAAATTATTAATAATAAAATAATTGTTTTAAAATCTATTTATATAACGGATTCGCAAATTTAACATTAATTATTATTATTTTTTTTTTTAATCCGATTCGAGAATTAAAAGATATTTATATAATCCGAGATAAATATTTAATAGATAATAACATACTTTTACAATACAGAGCAGGATCTTTAGCTAAAGATTTGTTACACCAATCACAAAGATGAGCTGTAGAATGACAGGCTGACTCCCAATGATGTATAATCGGTTTTTTTGATTTATCCTAAAAATATTTTAATTAAATAGAATAAAAGAATTAAAAATATATAAATATATTAACATATGGTAATATTATTTAAGTTTAAAATTATATATATTGAATAATTTATAGGAATACGGGTAGAGTTTTGAGTTCTTTTATAGATAGACGTTGGAATCACTAATATTATCACGATTTCATGTGTATGCCCAAGTCAGGGCCGTGCCTGGCGGATGTTCATTGCGTGCGCCGCACGCAGTCGTTCAAATCGCCAGGGATTTTTTTTGTTTTTTATGAGATTAAAATAGGAAATTTGTAAAAACAAAAAAATTATGAATGATTTGAAATTTTTTTTACAAATTTTATATTTGAATCTCATAAAAAAAATCCCTGGCTATTTGAACGCCTGCGTGCGGCTCACGCAATGAACACCCGCCAGGCATGGCCCTGGTCCAAGTTGAATAATTTTGGAATTGATTGTTCTCTACTTCTCCCAGTTCAATAGACTAATAGGAGATAGAGCAGTAACTAGAACCCTCAATTTATCTGGCCCATCGTAGAACCGTCTCCACCCTTTTCCGTTTTTATAGATGTCGTTTGTTCTGAGGAGATAAAATAAAAAAATCCCCCTTAAAGGCTCATTTGCGCGAAACAGACGATTTTCAAACATTCAACACTTCCTTACGTTTAAATGAGATACTAATCAAAAAAACGCATTTGTCAACTCGTTTATTGATATGACTTCTAGAGACCGGAACTTTGTTCTTGAGTCCGTCTTTCCGGTGACATATCTTTCAAGACCCGATTTCACAGATTAAAGGCGGGTTCACACAGAGTCGTGAACTACTTGATTTGCGCATGCGCTACGACTCGCTTATTCAACACAGTAATCCACGACCTTTCCCAGTTCACACGAAACAAGTACCCAGGTTGGACGTTAATTTTTCACCCGTTGTTCAATCATGGGAGAACATGAAGCTGCGAAAGTTGTTTGTACTATTAATAAAATAAATTAAAAAGTCATTTGAAAAACTCAAACATTAAAAAAAGAGATGTGTATGGGTGGTGGGTAAAGAGGCCAGTAGTATTTGCAGGGAGTTATCCTTGGAAGATCAAAACAGTTACAGAAACTTTTTTAGGATGGAACGAAATCTGGTTTGATTTTTGCTTAATAAAGTGAAAGCAACAATTCAGAAAAAAGACATTATTCATTTTATATACGGACATGTCTTACTTAGAGTGAGAAAAACAATACAATCACCGAAGTATAAAAACTATAATTTACATCGAATTATTATTTCTCTAATTAAAATTATGTAGGCCTTTTATTTATCATTTAATTTTAAGTAAAAATATGAATTAAAATGTGTTAAGTCTCTCACTGGAATACAGGGATAAAATTTCAATGCTAGGCGTCAAACTAGGGTCTGACCTTTCATGGAATGACCATATCTCAACCACTGCAAAAGCTGCAGAGCGCAAGCTTGGTCTCCTATTTAGGTCTAGACGCTATTATACTCCCAGTCAACTTCTTACACTGTATAAGGCTCAAATTCGTCCCTGTCTCGAATATGGCTCTCATCTGTAGAGAGGGGCCTCCAAGCATTCTCTTGCTTCACTGGATGCAATTCAGAAGCGAGCAATTAAACTAATAGGAGACCCAGCCCTAACTAACTCACTCAACTCCCTGGCTCATCGAAGAATCGTTTCTGCCCTTTCCCTGTACTACAGATACTATCATGGTGTCTGTTCAGTAGAGCTGAAATCAATTATCCCTCTTTGCTAGAAACACGCGGTTTTCGAAATCTCAGCACCCCTTCGCTGTCAAATTGGATAAAAATCGAATCAGGGCTTTCACCAACTCTTTTATCCATATGACCTCCAGAGACTGGAACTCACTTCCAGCTATACCGTCTTCCTCGCGACTTATAACCTTCAGCTGTTTAAGATCCACAGATACCTTCGACCCCTACCCAGCTCATAAAAACCCTTCTTCTTCTTCTTTTCACGATGGAGGGGCCAAACCAGACCTTTAGGGGATGCACCTTTTTGGTGTAACTCCTTCTCTCATCATTTTCATTAAAAAAAAAAAAACGAGTTCACACAATATTTCAGATTTTATATTAAAATTATTAAAACAGTTAATTTCAAATATTTAATTAAATCTTCAGTTATTTTCCAAGAAATGTAAATGAAAAATAATATTAATTTTTAGATTTATTTCAGAGGTATTTATTTTACACACACGAAGCTAGCTAAGCAAAACACCTAGCTTCGAATTTGAAAAATATAATAATTCTAAAAACTGAATTGCAAACCATTAAGAATGTAAAAGTTATTATTAATGTCTCTCAAATTGCAAAAATTAAAATATTAGCTTTAAATTAATGGAAAAAGAAATTATACCTTTTTCTTTCGGAAGAAGATGCTTCCTCTCTTTCTCCGTTTTGATGCTTGGGCGTCATAAGCATTACTAAAGCAAAAATCACAAAAACATACCAAAAATCAAAAGATGTTAGAACTAATTTTAATTAATTATATATTACAAAATAAATCAAAAAGCACATAAGCCAACATGCAAAGCTTGCATCATAAAAAAAAGAGGAGGTGATTGTAAAAGGACCTTGATTTTCTTACCTAGAAAACAGTTCTTGAATCCTGCCAGTTCCGGTGGAAGACAAACCTTTCAGCAAGAAATGATGATGACTATGATGGGGTTCTTCTTCATTTTCGCTTTCAGTTGCGGTGCCAGGCTGTTGACAACTGGCAGAGAAGCACACGATGGATAACAAGGACAAGGAATTTTCAGGAAGGGTCTAGCCAATTTCAAATGCGCTAAATATCTTTTTAAAATATGAAACGATAAACCATTAGCTTAATTTTTATTTTTCAGTTTAAAAACTGGTAGTCTGATTGATGATTAGAAGATATTTTCGGATTTGACTGACCAATCAATGATTTTGAATAATTTTCTATTTTCATAATGGGTGGACAAACACGTAAATACATTCCAAATCACCAATATAGAGGAGGAATAAATTTTAATATTTGTTGAATGGTTAATCTACCGGGTGAGTTTTTTATCTTGAGACAGTCTTATAACTCAAATACAGTGCATTATATGAAAAAAAGTTTCAAATAAAAGTCCATTTATATCGAGGGGGAAACTAAACTACGATATTTTTTCTTGACCTAGAACAAGCCTTCAAGGGTATTTCAAGGTCAACTTCTGTTTTTTAAATAGAAACCTATATTTTTCTTTACAGAGCCCAAATCTACAAAAAAAAAACTGAACATTTTTCATAAGTAACTTTTAAGGAGTTAGGTGTTGGTTCTAGGTGAAACATTTTAATATAATAATAAAACTTTCACAAACCTACCTCGCATCTTGCTCAAGTTTTATTATTATATTTTTCATAAGAACTATTTTTTTAGTTTTTAAGGAATTTGGTGTTGGTACTTGGTGAAACATTTTTTAAACTTATTGGATAAAAAATACTTGGTAGGTTTCACATTAAGACTAGAGTTTTTTTTTATACATCAATTAAACAAAATATTAAGTCAATTATGTCTCAAGAAAAAAATCTTAATAATTATTTTCAACAATTATTCGACTTAATTATCAAATAATAATGATTGAATAATTAATTATTAAATTGAAGAGTCACAACAATGAAAATAAGTGTTTTTAATGATATTAAGACTTCATTATACACAGATTTAAGAGATTATTTTCTACTTAATAGATCTATTTAAAATTCTTGAGCTTAAAAAAGTTTATTTCTCGTGTCAATTCACTAGATAGTAATATTGTATTACCATAATAAAAATGGAGCATTTTTTTTGTTGAAGACATATTTCATCCAGAAGACTTGTGATACACTCTGGAATGTCACAGAACATTGTTATAAAAAATTCTGAGTGTGTCAAGCTTACGCACGACGCAAGTGAAACTTCTAGTATTCCTCTCTCTCTTTTCATTTCATTCTCTCTTTTTTTCTCTCTTAGGTTAGTTTGAAGATTATAGGTTAAATAATTCAACGACGAAGCATAGATTTACTATTTCTAATATTTTCTTATACATGAATGAATTTCGATTTATGTACAGTTCCAAAAATTTTCAATTTATTTACAATTATCCAATACTATTTACAATTATTACAATTCAATAATGACCTATTGCTTTGTTCCCAATTGTTTTTATTCAATTTATATTACTTTTCTAAAATATCATGTATTTTTTGTATTATTTTTTTAAATGAAGTTTAGAAATTAAGAATTTATGGAAAATATTTAATCCAAACAATATATATGGTATATTGTAATTCTATTATAATTTATGTCTTATTTATTTATTTATTTTCCAGATTTGATTTAACTATCTAAGCGAAATAGAAGTTTGGGCTGAAGCCATCCAAAGTGAGATTTTTTAATAAGAATATCTTATCGAAAAATGTCAATTTAGATGGCTTCAGCACTAATTTCTATTTTGCTATTTATTTTTGGGATCTAATTGATTTAATATTTTGTTTATTTGATGTCGTATAAAAAAATAGTTCTTATGAAAGATGTTCAGTTTTTTTTTATAGATTTAGGCTCTGTAAAGAAAAATACAGATTTCCATTTAAAAAACAGAACTTGACATTGAAATATCCTTGAAAGCTTGTTCTAGGTCAAGAAACAATATTGAAGTTTAGTTTCCCCCTCGATATAAATAAACTTTTATTTGAAACTTTTTTCATATAATGTACTCTTTTTGAGTTATAAGACTGTCTCAAGATAAAAAAACTCACCCGATATATTAAATTCATAACTAACTTGAAGATTTAAAAAAAAAAGTGATTGAAAGAATAGGTGCAAAAGCAGGAGACATAGCCAAACGAAAGAAAAATTGTGAAAATGTCGAGAACGTGCTGATGCATAAGTGAACATTTAAACATAAAGTGTAAAAGTGATAAAAAAGATAAAAACAAGCAAAAAATTGATTTTTTTAACTTATAAATGATATATGATATGAAAAATATAGAGAGAATGTAAAAGACAGATATAATATTATCATCGGCAACATTAATGCTTATTTCTGTAAATAAAAAAATTATTTAATAATAAATATATAAATGTTGAAAACATTTTTTATTTTTCACAGACACTATCCAAAATAGTTTAAGGTACAAAATATATTTTGTGAATTTTTCTGGTATTATAAGCATATCTTAAAAAATGATTTCTCATTTTGTTTATTACTCTCAGCCTACATTTTAGAATATTGTATAGAAAAAATGGAATTTAAGAAGAATAAAAGATATTTAACTCCTTAAGTCTTTTAAACTTTGTTTGAAATTGCATATTCAAATATATAGCCATAACATTTTATAATTAGAACCGTTTCGAGCATAGTAGGTGCAGGGAAGCTTTCAGATTACATTTATATGAAAAAGTATATTTGTCAAAATATTCGAGTTGTTCCCTTTTCGAAATTGCATATTCAAATATATAGGAATAACATTTTATAATCAGAACCGTTTCTATGTGGTATATTTTTTAATGTTTAGAAGTTTTATAGCGACTTGTTCATTCCGAAATCCGTTTCAGATTTATCGAACCCCCATGTGAGGCACAAGTCACAGGTTGGGAGCTGCCGAATTAAATAGAAGTAACCGTGTTAACTTTAATTAAAAAGTTAAGGTCCTTGTGGACTAGTTAGGAACCAATAACAGTTGTGAAGCGGTGAGTGAGGACCGAGATCCTTTTCAGGTGAACTAATCTGCCCGAAGGTGGGGGTTCAAGAGGGTCAACCCCCCATACATGTAACACTTAAACTTTTCTTTTGATTTTCTTTTCGAAACAAATCCTATCACTACATAGCTGTGTCTTAATTATGTATATTAGAAAAGCATTTCAATTTTGTTTTACCTGTGCCGGAGTGTGGGGGAAAAAGATACCTGATCAAATCAGTTGCTCAGTCCTCGAATCCCCCCCCCCCCTCCATAAAAAATCTATATCTATGTTCTTGTTGCCTGGGTCATTACAGATTTCAAGGTTTAAATTTTAAAACAAACGATTAAACTCACGGTGGAGGGCCATGCGAAGCATAACACAAGAAAGTCGTTAAAGTATAATTTTTTTCTTCATATTATATTCACTCTTATTTCTTAAATTTTGTTTCCTATGTCGTCTAATAAATGAAATGAGAATTTATTTTTTAAGATAGTCCTAGATTCACAAAAAAATAATAATTTGTTCCTTAGGCCATCTTTGGCAGTTTATATAAGAGCTCCTTGAAAGTTGGAATAGAAAAAAGTAAAGGGTAACCTAAGTGCCGAAAATCACTATTTTATTTAAAATTATTTTAAGAAGATATACTTTAAAATTTAGGAAAAACTAATAGTTTTTATAAATAAAATACATATGGAATAATCATTTAAAAATTATTATATATCTTCTTTGTTCCAATTTGATTTTTAAATAAAGGAATTTATTAATAATAATATTACATACATTGCTTGTATTGCATTATTTGCAGCAGACGGAGGTGGAGAAGGGTCAACTTGAACAATTGAAGGTGTAGAAACTGATTTTTGTAAAGGTTGACGTACAAGAAGCATTTGTATTTGTTCTCTCTCCCTTTTGGCAGCTACTTTATTAAAATCAGCCTGTTAAAATAAAAAATTATAATTTTTTTTTTAAGTATGAAACATGTTAAAAGAGTAGTTAATTAATAAAAATTTATGTTAGTTGGGATTTTACAAAGAATATTTTATGAAAAAAATTAATAAATAAGCAATTTTATATCAAATCTGCGATACAACATTTTATATCGCGAGTGGTGTTCAGAGGTTCTGAACTTTATCGAGACTAATTACTTATAGAAGTAGGGCTTCAAGCTCGTACGGCTTTACTTTTTAGATTGTTCATAAAATACATTTTGTTGGCAGTTAGAAATGACGTGGGTGTATTATAACTTAAGAAAGGAGAAATTTTAATTTTCTTATGTTAACGTTACACTTAAGGTAGTTGTTTCGCGACAATACTAGCAAAAAGTTAATGCTAGAGTATATAGAACAGACAATAAGGATTCATAGTACATAAGCCCAGAACTTTTTGCTGTTAATGTACCAATTCTAGCCAATCCCGTGCTCGTTTGACAAATTTGGCACTATTGTAAGAGATTTAATATTTTTATATTAAAATGACAGATAAAATACATTTTAAATTTCTATAAAAATCGTTTTTTTTTTATTTTTTAACAAATGTAATCAACGCCTACGTTACACCTTATGAAAATTATAACTTTGAAAAAATCTAGCGCATACATCTTTCGCTGATTAAATAAATGCGCTGTTGCCAAATTGTTTTTAGTAAAAAATTTTTTTTATGCATTTTTCATTATTATCTCAAAACTGTGTTGTAACTATGAATCAAAATTGTCTTCAAATATGTATTGGTTATTGTTTAATGTTGGTTTAGTTTTTTATAAAAATGGTAAGAAGGATTTCTTAATTATAATTAAATATGTATGTAAATTTTCCGATATCCTGTATAGTGCAATGTTAAAGAGCCTGAAAAACTCGATTTTTTAAATTTAATATCTCGGGAACTGTATTGATCATAAATTTCGTTTAGCCACCAATCGATGCTGAAATATTTAAATAATAATCTGTCTAAATTTCAAAAAAAATCCTAAGAAAACGCATTTGGCGGAACAACTACCTTAAACATTTAATTTTCATAAAAATTACAAAAAAAGACCTGTAAATCTGCTTCATTTAATGAATGTGTAGATTGAGCCCCACGCGAACGTGAGGGAGTGGCAGTAGAAGAAGTAGCAGATGCAACAGTAGTTGAAATGGATGAAGCTCGTCCATCATTTCGATTTGGACCTCTTCCATCAATTGAATCACCTCCTTGAGCCTAAAAAGTAATATATTGAATAAATAATATTTAGATTACATAGGTATACATACTAGATAAAATATTTTTTCAGAGAAAAATCAAATTCAAATTTTTAAAAATATCTAATGTGAAAGTTTATTTCATTCAAATTTCTTTATAATTAGAAGACTAAAATTTAACGATTAAATAATAAAACTAATAAATAGTCCAGTCAAATTGTGTTTTTATCAGGAAAGTTTTGGAGCAGTTCTGATTTTTTGCATATAAGTATATGTTTTTTTGGGGCGTTGAATCCAAATCTGAGGTCTCCCACCAAAATTTCGAGACGCAACATTGTAGAAAATGCAAAAAATAAAAGTGAGAATTTACATTTTTTGGCGGTTTTTTGCTTATAACTCGAAAACTATCAACTTTTCGTAAATAACCATCTATTCAAAATGAAAGTTCATAAAATCTCCTACAAATTTCATTATTTAGGTATTTCTACGACAAACCGTTTGTGCTCAAGCGCTAGTTGAAAATTAGCCTATTTTTTCTGTTTCGGCAAATTCCAAAAACTTGAACTTTTTTTGATATTTTCCCATTTTGACCATGAGGAAGCACGTTTTCGACAAAGACCACTCTATACATTTTTAAACTAGATTAAATTGGTTACAATTGAAACAAAGTTTCATTTTAATTGGATAAATGATAATCCGTCCCGCAATGAAGTTGAAGTTTTTAAAAACTGCAATTTTTTGCAAAAAATCACAATTTTTCCTTCATAAAATGAAAACCACTCAGCCTAGAAACTTGATTTCTATCTCATTCTCTAGGAAATTTTGTTTACTTTGTCTACTTTTTTGACAAGTATTAGATTTATAGATATCCAGCATTTTCCATGACTGGAAATTATCTATTTTTTCAAAAAATCGCAGTTTTTCCTTCATAAAATGAAAACCACTTACTCCAGAAACTTGATTTCTGTCTCATTCTCTAAAAATTTTTATTGACTTAAACGTTTACTTAGACTACTTTTTTGATAAAAGTCTTAGATTTATAGATATCCAGCATTTTCCATCACACTTCTGAGGATTCGGATCATATCCTGTCATTGAAAATGCTGGATATCTATAAATCTAAGACTTTTATAAAAAAGTAGACCAAGTAAACTAAATTTCCTAGAGAATGAGATAGAAATCAAGTTTCTAGGATGAGTGTTTTCATTTTATGAAGGAAAAATTGTGATTTTTTGCAAGAAATTGCAGTTTTTAAAAACTTCAACCTCATTCCAGGACGGATTACCATTTATCCAATTAAAATGAAACTTTGTTTCAATTGTAACAAATTTAATTTAGTTTAAAAATGTATAGAGTGGTCTTTGTCGAAAACGTGCTCCTTCGTGGTCAAAATGGGAAAATATCAAAAAAAGATTTTGGGATTTGCCGAAACAGAAAAAATACGCCAATTTCCAACTAAGGCTTGGGCCCAAACGGTTGGTCGGAGATAAAAAACCTAAATAATGAAATTTGTAGGAGATTTTATGAACTTTTATTTTGAATAGGAAGGTTATTTACGAAAAGTTTATAGTTTTCGAATTATGAGCGAAAAATCGCCAAAAAATGGAAATTTTCACCTTTTTTGCATTTTCTTCAATGTTGCGTCACGAAATTTTGGTGGGAGACCTCAGATTTGGATTCAGCGGCCCAAAAAACATATATATGCAAAAAATCAGAACTACCCCAAAACTTTTCCCATATGGGCACATTTGAGCACAATTTGACTGAACTATAATTCCTTCCAGTGATAAACTAACACTCATCTTATAGGTAAAGTAAGTGACTTTGAATTTTCGATTAAAAGGAAAATAAAATTTTCAAAGATTAAAACACTAAGTCTAGTAAAAATGAAATGACATACCGAGGGTTTATTGTTTTTTACATGCTTTTATTTATCTTGGTTCCACTGTCTGTTTATCTGTCCATCTATCTATAGAGCCTTGTAATCGAAATTAAACTGAACCGATTTGCTTGAAATTTTTCATGAATACTTGTTTGCAATTCAATTTAAGAAAAAATCAACTGTCCAAAATTGGGAGAGGGGTGAAAAATTAAAATTCTAGCAGCTTTGCCCGGGCTGGACCAAATTTTTCAGTTAATTTTTAGAACCCTGTGGAAGTATTAGTGTTAAAATCATTCACCCAAAAGTGTTTTAAATTTTAAAGATTAAAAAACGTACAAAATAAAATAAAATTTAAAAATTAATTTTTTTTAGTACTCTTTAAAAACTTGCTTACTTAAAGGACTAAAAATTAAAGCATGGGCACTAGGGTCGTCCTTATTTTAGGCATTTTCGAATTTTTACGCTGACAGAGGCTCATATGGTTGGAAATAAATAAAAAAAAATATCCACCAAGTTTCAAGTCTCTATCTCAATTTTAACCTGTGGTCCTGTGCCGCACAGCGATGCAAGAAGTTTCCCATCTAAAAAACATGGGGTTTTTTGCCATGAACGAACAATTTTATTCCGGCCAAAGTTATGGTTCAAAAAATTTAAAACTCTGTAGACTTTATCCCTATAATAGTAGCTATCTCTCAGAATTTTTACAGATTTTTAGCTATTATAATTTTGGAGTCTAGAACTTACTAATACTAAGATATAGCAGTTTTTATCTAGACGTAACTCCAAAAATTATAATACCTAAAAATCAGTAAAATTTCTGAAGGATAGCTACTATTATAAGGATAAAGTGTACAGAGTTTCAAATTTTTGAACCATTACTTTGGCCGGAATAAAAAATTGTTCTTTCAATGCCAAAAATCTCATGTTATTTAGATGGGAACTTACATCACTATGCGGCACAGGTTAAAATAGAGATAGAGACTTGAAATTTGGGGGATATTTTTTTGTATTTATTTCCAACCATATGAGGCTCTGTCAGCATAAAAATTCAAAAATACTCAAAATAAGGACCAACCTAATGGGCACAGGGCACTTCTAACATTGAATTTAATTAAAAATAATGTTGTCATGTAAGAAAATTTTTAAAAGTACTAAAGAAAAATGTATTTTTGCTTTTCAATTCATTTAAAAAGAAGTGTTTATTTTTAAAAAGTTTTTAGGATATATTTTTTTATCTGTCAACCAAAATAATTATTAAATATTTATATAAACTAAAATAATGTTCATCGAAATTATTCCAATTTTCCTGAATTTTTACAGATTATTAAATCAAATTGCAAAAATTTTTTAAAAGGCCCATTCAACGATAAGATGCGGAATTTTTTTTTCATCACTTATGAAAGTGTCTAAAATATTTTCTTTACATATATTTCAACCTAAGTTTTAAAAACATAAGTCTATGTAATTTAATAACAATAAATGAATAAATAAAATAAGCTGACGTGTTCTGATGTGGCCATCCACTTGACTTTACCATACAACCTGGCCCCTCACTTATATTTAATATTTAATAAAATTATTTATAATCATGTAGGGGAGGGAGTTAGTTTTTGCATTTTTAGACTTCTGGGGGCCCACTGATTATGTATACAAAATTTGGTTGAGTTTGGTACAAGAGCCTATATTTTCATTTTTTGACCATTTTGGGCGGTTAGTTTTTGCATTTTTAGACTTCTGGGGTCCCACTGATTATGTATACAAAATTTGGTTGAGTTTGCTCAAATGGTCTAGATTTTTAATTTTGGGTCGATATGCACCAAAATTTAATCAGCTCTTAATCTTAATTGACCATAACTAGGTGTGAAATTTGGTTTTGATATTCACACTAGTTTTTGAGCTAGCTCATCCACAAAAATTGATAACGCACCGACTAACAACAAGACTAACTAACTAACTAACAGACATTTTGACAAAACAATTATTATCTCGAAAAATATAATTTTTTCGATGTTCACTTATTAGGGCTTTTTTGTAGACAGAAATGCCATGGTTTCGCTCAATTTATTTAATCAAAATAATAGTTTAAGCCGTTTTTGAGATATTTCGAAAAAAAGAAGAAAAAAAAACACTTTTGCCAAGCACGATTACAATACTTGACCATACCCTGTATGGTAAAGTAAAAATAATATATTGAGACTCTGTCACGTGGAGCAGCTAACGGGATTCCTAGTAACTATGGAACCCTAAAAAACGAATAATGATACATATAAATCAAAGAAATTAAGTAATTACGTGAAATCTCACCTAGAATTTCTTTGTCCTATAGTAAAAAATTTCACCTTACACCCACCCCCCATTCTTTCAATATTATTGAATAATAATAAAAATTAAATTTTTCAGAATATAAAAATATAGTTTACCTCTTCATACGTTTCATCATCATCATGTTCTGAATCAATAGAAATAAGAGACATGCTTCGTTGTCGATTTGATCCAGGGACACCATCTGCTACAGTCCATGAACGTCGACGTTGATTCAAATCATCCGAACCACTAGCACTTCCACTGCCAACTCGGCACATCAACCATTCTGTTCCATTTGCTAAAAATAAAGAAAAAGATCTTAAGAATTCTTTTCTGAAGAAAAAAAATTCACTTAACAGAATTGAAAATTTTGAAATAAAAAGACTAAAAAAAATTTTCCCGAAATTTATTTTTTGATATTTTATATCATTTTGAAAATTTGATAATAAATTTTAAAATGAGGTAGTCCAAACATAAATGAAAAGAACTGTTCCAAGTGCGAGTGGGAATGATATTCTATAGTTACGTTATTTTTTTTCATCAGTGATTCAAACTGATTATTTTATAGCAATCAAAATGATTTTCATCTAAACTACTCACACTAAGCTATTGTCTTGAATTTTTACAGATTTTTAAATCAAAGGGATTGGAGCTTCAAAATACAATTCAATTTACAAGATATGTTGAATTTAATATTTTTTAAAGAGGAAATCAGTGAGGTTGATCTTCTGTTTGATAAGAATAAACATACATATATATTATATAAATGAAGTATATATACGTAGGAAATATATCGTCGCCTTAAGAGAGTAAACCTGCTAACTCACAACAAGGAAATTTTACAGGGCAGAGAAAAAAACAAACAAAATTTAATATTGTTGTTATGGAAACAACATTCACATTTTTTTTCTACAACTTACGATGGTAATTTTAAGTAGCAGTTTTACTTGGACGATACTGCATCTCTTTTTCTTTCGAACGGTATTAATACGTCATATATGATAAAAAATGAAGTTAGCAGCTTTACACTCTAAGCCGACGATATATAATTTTATTTGTTAGAGACAATAATTTCGAAGACTTGGCCTTAATCTTCAGACCTTTTTTTTATAAATATTTTATTTGTTTTTCCTCTTGAGAATGAATACTCGATTGAAGTTTGGTTTTTAAGTTAGTTCATTCACCTAGCAACTAATACTAGACCTATATTTTTATTTGCATCAAGCAGAGGACACCCGATTTATTTTCTCATAACAACAACTCTACTACTTTCGACAAGAAAAAATCTTTTTTTTTTTAATTAATTTCTTCGGCTGTGATTTCGGCTAGATTTTATAAATAATCAAAATTTCATAAAAAAGTGATTCAATTCACTCTATTTTAAAATTATCAATTGGGTATTTTTTTATTTATTTATTTTTTTGGCTTTTTAGGGTCTACTGTAAATTATGTAAAATTTTTGATGGATAGATAAAATACCAAATGCATCTCCAGTTGTTGAAAGATTAGTATGTCCTGTAGCTATACCAAGTTGGTTACTGGCTTCATTACCATCTTGAAGTTGATTAAGACTTGGGCAAGACGCTGAAAGCCTCATAAATCCGGCTGTTCCACTTGTTAAACTCAGCCCTAGTCCTAGACCAAGACTTAGACTGGCTGCAGGAGTATAATAATTATCCCGCATTGCTTGGACTTGTGCATGAATTTCATGAAGGTGTTGTAAAGTCTCATCTGTTTGAATAAAAAAATGTATATTAATATTTATAATAATATTTGTAAATATTCATGATTACAGCCCTGAAGATTATTTAATAGAAGATGGAAAGTTTAGAAATAAATATTTAAGGTGATATTTTTGACCGAACATTAGATACTTCCTAAATATTGGTCTGAAAATTTAAACAATATTTTTAAATAATAATAAATTATTTCTAATCTGACCTAGTATTGGTTTGGAGCCAGAGGCTGGCCCAGTGTTATTGGTTCCACTTGTAGCTGGAGAATGCGGGGTGACACTGATAATCGGAACCCCGGCCACCCCAGAGCCCAAGCTTTGCGCAGGCTCCAGAAGTAAATAATCAGTGATAATATCTTCGTCGCTGTCATCTTCCCCTCCGTCTCCACCTGAAATAGAAAAACAAAAAACAAATTGAACAAGATAAATTATTAGAGATATTATTATTAAGAGAAAATTCTAAATTTCTATTTATTTATAATATATTATATATTTCTGAGAATTGATTTTAAAGTTAAAGGATGAGAGAACAAGTACGATTTATAGGATTCCTTAGCAAAAAGGTAAAAAAAAAGGAAATCTCAGAGTTCTTGTGTGTCTGTCCCTTATGTTACAGTCTTAAAGCTTCTAAACTAATTAATCCAGAAATGTTATATGTTTGATTATCCGTTGATAACACAACTCTACAAAAAAAAATTTTCTTTGTATTTCATGATTTTTCTATTCATTGTGCACCAAAATAAAGGAAAAATACCTATATTCCGTATAAAGTTTGCTTTTGTAGTGGTTATAATAATAATAAACGACGAAAAAGTTCATTTTGACCTATTTTAGAGTCCCATTAGATATTAAACAGCAATATTTGAAATAAAAATATTTTGTTGACTTAATAGAAAACAGCTTCCTCTTTGATTTTCAAATTACCACTTGTTTGTAACTCAATTAGAACTCGAGTTATAACTAAAAAGTAAGACCATATATTTTTATATATGTTTATTATCCTTTATAATCACGTAGTTTTAGTTTTTTAGTTATAACTCGAGTTCTAATTGAGCTAAAACAAGGCCTAATTTGAAAATCAAAGAGGAAGTTGTTTTCTATTACTTCAACAAAATATTATGATCTCAAACATTGCTGTTTAATATCTAATGGGACTTGAAAATGGGTCAAAATGGCCTTTTTCGTCATTTTGACCGATAATATCTTCAATCGGTCATTTTTATGGTGATTTTTGAATTCAGCAGGTGGAAATACATAAGAATCAGCTATTTTTGAGCCCGAGACATTTTCATTGTTGGGCAGTGTAATTAAATCGTAAAAGTTGAAAAAATTGAGGTACCTCTCTCTTCAAATTTAAGAAGGGTGGTAAAAAAATGTCAACACCCCATCAAGTGAAGTACCATTGAATAGGTCTTTTAAAATCCTATTAATATGTCATGTTAAAATTTTTATTTTGCTCCCTAGTCGTTTGCTATTTGTTTTCAAAGCCCACTACCTTGTAATTAAAAATCTAAGAAGTAGCTAAGTGTGCCTACTTTCGATGGTTATTATAAAATAATTAATTTCTATCAGTGTCGTAACTAGCATTTAAAGGGCCCTGTGCTAAGTATTAAATTTGTGCCCCTTATTTATATTATTTTTAAATAAATTTTAATAAAATAAGTTGTGTGACGCATTTTTTTTCTGAGAAATTATTTTGATTATTATAGTATTCAGCAATTTTATTCTTTGCCATTTTTACTAAGTGTTTTTTATCATGGGGGTTTTTTAGGGCTCCCTAGAGACAGGGCCCTGAGCGGGTACACTTGTTGCACTTTACTAGTTACGGCACTAGTTTCTATAGCAGAGAATAAAATTGCGTAACCTTCATAATGCAATTTCAACTCGCACTTACTAGATGTATTTTTTTAAAACTATAATAATATTTGGTAGAGAATAGGACAAATCGAAACTTATTTCAATATATTTTATATAATAAATAATTAACTTATAAAGACTGGAATATATTGTGAAAATTCATCCCCTTAGATAGGACTGACACTGACTGATCTTTAATATAATTAGAATAGAATTTTTCTATTTAGTTATTTTAATATTCTTTCCAGAAAGGCTAGGCATTTTTAATAGGTTTATTGTTAAAAAATATTAAAATGATTTTTTTTTTAATGGGCTGGATGTGGATGCAACTGGAAAATGCAGCTGCTATAGGTCTTGTGTTGGGGGTCCTGAAGAACTTGAAATTGCAACATTCGAAAAAGAGTTACAATCCCTACAAGTAATGGAGATTAAAGGTGATGGCAAATGAACAGGTTAGAAGATCTCCAATTTTAATTAAATAAAATTGACTGAATAATTTAGAAAAATATTTAAATTAATATTTATTTTTTCTTTATCCTATTATTATGATAATATCATATTTATAAAAAATCTTCAATAAGAGTAATAAGGTCAATAGAATCCGCGTATACGTATTCAATTGTTGCTAAAATAGATACTATCTAGAATGCAATGTATTTAATGTAAAACTGTCTTTTCAAGTTATATATATATAGGTATATAAACATGATGCCAGGTGAATGTTATCGTGTTTCCTTACAAATCAAAAGAGATGAGAAATATGATAACAATGTCACTTGAAATGTAAAATTCAAGTTAGATGTATTCAATTTAATGAGACGAAAGATGCTTAAATAAATAAACGAATTAAATTTTAAAATAAATAAAAATGATTCCACAGATGGTTCTACGCTTTAGGATCCTCCCTTAGACTCCTCTAATCTATTCTTAAAAGTAATAAATTAAGATTAAGGACAACAGAAAACTAATTTTGCCAAAGCTTTACCAGTTAGAAGTTAAAATGAAGTTTCTCTAAAAAATAATATTTATTCATATTTGGTATAGAAGCAGCATTTTTGATTTCTCATTTGAAATTGAAATAAATCCTTAACAATATTCTATTTTATAAGAAATAAACCTAAAAGTGCCTCTTTTGTGAATGATGTAAATAAGTATATCAATATGGAAATAAATACAATTATTTTATAAAACAATCTCAAAACTTTTATTAGAAATTGAAACGTTTCGGAAGAACTTTATATTTCCTTTTCTATTTTGACAAATTATCATTGATAAAGGAAGAATTTCTCCAGAAACGTTTGGATTTCTAATAAACATTTTGAGATTGTTTTATAAAAGAATTGTATTTATTTATATATCTATATGTTTATTTGAGACATTAGTTTCAAAGGATTTGCCTTAATAGATAGTTTACTTTATATAAATATTTCCCACGAATATTCAATAGCTTATCAAGTTTATGAGATATTGAGGAAGTTCAATTATAGACTTTCTACCTAGACAAATAACATTTAGAGAAATCGGTGTTGGTTTATAGTGAAACATATTAAACACAGGTTCACAAAGAGGAAACAACACTATAACCCGTCAAAAAACTCCTGTACCTATAGAACAAATTCTGAAATCAATTTAATTTGTATCTTAAAAAACGAGAGTCTTGATAGAGAATCGGACACCTCATGGGGCAAATATAGTATTTCAATTTGAAAATTTGCTATTTTGATTGATTCTCGATGAATCTATCCCACTTGAAATAGGGGACAAAAGGTCGTGAATTAATATAAAGGCTGAAGTTGTTGGAATTGCAACAGGTTAAACAAATCTATAGATGCTTATGTAAAGAAGAGGATACATGATCAATAGATAGCAAAATATTATCACTTCCAAATTCTATCCTCTTCTAACCTTATACATTTAAAACAATAACAAAATCTATTATAGCCATTAATTAGAAGCGTTGACAAGCTCAATATGAAGACTGTTAGGGTTCGACTTCCAAATACTATCCTCCTCTAACTAGTCATTTGAAACAATAACAAAGTCTATTATACTCATCATGAAATTAGAAGTATTGACAAGCTCAACAAGAAGACTGTTAGGGTTCGACTCTAATGAAATTCTTCCACCATGAAAACGTCAACAGCGGCCCCCGTGTTGAGCGGGTCAATGTTTCTCGTCATGATTACTATAATAAAATAATATTTCCATAATAAAGCGATTTAAATATTTTTATTTATTATATGATGACACTATGTGAATAATAATTCAGTCAATAAGAGTTCTCTTATTAACAATTTTGGTATGAAACCCTAAAAAATGAATAGTAAGATGCGAAGAAATGAATAAGGGTGGGAAGAAACTAGCAAGATAAGTTTGCCAGTGTGGCTTAATTCAAAGTTTATAGACGGATAGTCAAACGAACCTGATTAATTGCTATGATTCTTGATAAGATAAAGTCGGAATTACACTAGAATAATAAAGTAAAGAAAAAATTTTGAAATTTTTTTTTAAATTTCCAAAAAAAATTTTTAAATATAAAATACTAGGTAGGTTTCACATAAATAAAAGATCAGATGATTGTTTAGCACGACTCAATATATATTTCGGGGTATAAGCCCATCTTCAGAAGTTCACAAAGGACACTTATATTTAAAAAAAAAAATTTCTTTACTTTATTTAATGTTTCACCAAAAACCTACACCATTTTCCCTTAACTAGGATAATAATTCGAATAATAGAATCCTTCGAAGTTTCAGACTAGAATTAGTTTCAAAATCAATCATCAGTGTCTAAAAATAGTAGCTAAGTAGTCACTAGCCAAAAATATTGATATTGAACTTTAACCGAATATTACAAAAATAAGTTTACAAAGGCCATGTCAATGATCTTATTTAATTTGTTTGTTTGTATGTCAAATGGCATCTTACTTCCTTGGGAATTGTACCCAAGTGTCAAAATGCTAACTAAGCAATTGGCTTTGAGACAAATCCCTTTTGATCTATGTCTATATATTATTTAATTTGTTTGATTGTATATCTAATGGGCTCTTACTTCCTTGGGAATTGTACCCAAGTGTCAAAACGCTAACTAAGCAATTGGCTTTGAGACAAACCCCTTTTGATCTATGTCACTTATTTAATTTGTTTGATTGTATATCAAATGGGCTCTTACTTCCTTGGGAATTGTACCCAAGTGTCAAAACGCTAACTAAGCAATTGGCTTTGAGACAAATCCCTTTTGATCTATGTCTATATATTATTTAATTTGTTTGATTGAATATCTAATGGGCTCTTACTTCCTTGGGAATTGTACCCAAGTGTCAAAACGCTAACTAAGCAATTGGCTTTGAGAGAAATCCCTTTTGATCTATGTCTCTTATTTAATTTGTTTGAATGTATATCAAATGGGCTCTTACTTCCTTGGGAATTGTACCCAAGTGTCAAAACGCTAACTAAGCATTTGGCTTTGCGACAAACCCCTTTTGATCTATGTCACTTGGTTTCGATTACTGACTTGAGGCCAGCAGTTTTGACATTCAATTAAACTTAATTAATAATATCTTGAATATGGCAATTAAAAATACGTTGTTTTTTGTAAAGTTAATGAGTTTTGTCTTTGGACAATGTTGATTTTAAAAAATTGCAATTTTTTCACAATTTAAGAAACTCTTGTTTCTATATGCAATATATTATTTATTTATTTTTTTTAATGAAAATGATGAGAGAAGGTGTTACACGAAAAAGGTGCAACCCCTAAAGGCCTGGGTTGGCCCCTCCATCGTGAAAAGAAGAAGAAAGAATTTTATGGGCTGGGCAGGGGTCGAAGGTATCTGTGGATACGGGTCTTAAACAGCTGAAGGTTATAAGTCGCGGGAAAGATGGTGGCAGGGAGCGAGTTCCAGTCTCTGGAGGTCATAGGGATAAAAGAGTTGGCGAAAGCGCTTGTTCGACTTTTATCCAATTTGACAGCGAAGGGGTGCTAAGCGTTCGAAAACCTCGTGTTTCTCGCAGAGGGCTTTAGGGGGGATAATTGATTTCAGCTCGAGTGAACAGTTTGTTTATTTTATAATGTTTTTGAGTATTTTAAATGATTTTGACTAATTAACAAAGAAAATTATAAGAAGTTGGGATTGTTCAAAACTCATCAGAAGTTTAGCAGGAGCTAGTTTGTGTTTTTAAATTAAGAAGAATTTCAAAAATTAACAACAAATCATGGATGAAACTTTTGCTAAAACCTAGTTTGTTTACTTGGGTGAAAGCTTGCATGAAATTCGGAGTTTAATTTAGACTTAACAGGGTTGATTTGTTAATCGAAAGAAAACCTTCAGCTTAAATAATTTAGAATGCACATTTTTAATAAGTTTGAAAGTTTATATTAGGAAAACAAGGACAAGTTTTTATGTGTGACCTTTTCATTTATCCACCAACGTTTCGTCCACTTTGCCAACTTCTTGAGGGCTTCAAATAGCCATGTCACACATTCGTCTACTATTTGAAGCCCTGAAGAAGTCGGCAAAGTCGACGAAACGTTGGTAGATAAATAAAAGTCACACATAAAAACTTATCCTTATTTTCCTAATATAAACTTTCAAATTAATACAAATTATGGACTGAAATGATAATAATAATTTTTAATAAGGTCTGATCAGAATGCACAACGTTTTGACATCTATTATTGGAGTCGTTTTTAAATGCTGTGGGAATAGTCTTAAGATAGACTGAGGCTCTGTCATAAGACAAGTCAGCACTTGAAAACGTCTCCAGAAATAGAAGTCGAAACGTCGTACATTCTAAACAGACTTTCTCATTAAAAATGTGCAATGTAAATGGTTTTAGAGGGTTATCAGACATCAAAAAGTACCAGGGAATCAGTCATTGAGTTGACAAGAGCAAAAACAAATAGTGAAAGAGCCGAAGAAACTCACCTTGAGACAAAGTTTGAAATTTCGGTTCTTGAAAATCCATTGTTAGTTTAATTGTTAAATCAAATTTAAAGGTTGATTATGTCCATTGTTGAACACCTGCAATAAACAATTCAATAATCACAAGTCGAGAATTTTTTATAATTGAAATGATAATTATTATTTATAAAGAAACTTTTAGAGTAAAGGATTTTATTGAATATAAACTTCATTTAATTAAATTATATGCGGGTAATTTCATTAAAAGAGAGAAAAAATTAGATATAATCCACGTAAAATGAAATGTCAAGAAATAAACAAAAATATTGTCGATTAAAAAATAGAATTTTTGTGTTTTACTCACAAGCTAAGTTTTATCAATCCTTTAAATACTTTATTTTTTTACTTGTATGTCTATTTTATGTCTAAATAAAAATAATATTATTATATTTATTTAGCATTTGCTGTCGCCATCTTGAGTAAATAATCAATGATTTACGAAATGAACACATAATTTCTATCCTAAGTAGCCTTTTCTGTTATTTTAAACACTTCATTATAGAACACTTTTCATGGATTATCAAATAAATCATTTAAAATTAAATGAATAACTTGCAAATCTTTGTCTTGTATAAGAAAATATGGTTAAGTTGGGATTTTATCGCAACATTTCTTGTTGAATCTCTGACGTCAGAATTGCAACGCAGAGAATCAACTTGGGATTGGAAACTTAGACCCTTGATCAAATTTATTTTAACCAAGTGGAATTAAAACTCAAAATTAAAACTATTAAAAATTTCCAAAACATTTTATAGAAGGATACTATTTACTTTCCCCCATTTTATGATCTTTTAATTCACTTATAAGTCATTTTGTGATTGACTTTTGAAAATCTTATTTTGTTTTTAAACTCTAATATATCACTTATTTTTGTTTAACATAGTGTATATGACATTTGACAGATCAGCTGTATTTTTAATAAAAATAATCGAATAATACTTATAAATAGCTAATTATTTTATTTTATAAATGGAAATTTCAAGATCCCTAAGTCTAATATATCGGAATAAAAATAATCATCGATTTATTAAAAATTTTAGTTCCAAATCAAATTCTCCTTTGAATTATTGCTTAGAGAATGTCAAGTGAGTTGTAATAATTAATATTATATTGATATCATTTAATATTAAAGTTTAATTTATAGAGAACGCTTACTTCTGGTCCTAATCCTGAGCAATTCAACGATTCTTTATCACTTGTAATGTTTAATAATTTAATATGTTTTTCGGATAGGGTAGTTTGCTCGGTTGTTCGGAAAGGACATCACTCAAATACATTCGAATCAGATTAATGGAAAAGCTGCAAGGACTCTGAGGATACAGCACGTATAGATTTGAGATCTATTATAAAGATAAAAGTAAATCTACTCTTATTAAACGAGCAAAAATTGTATATATACCTGGTGAGTTTTTTATCTTCAGACAGTCAAAACTCAAAAACAGTGCATTATATGGAAAAAAGTTTCAAATAAAAGTTTGTTTATATCGAGGGGGAGACTAAACTACGCTATTGTTTGTTGACCTAGAACAGGCTTTTAAGGATATTTCAATGTCAAGTTCTGTTTTTTAAATGGAACCCTATATTTTTCTATACGTCTCCTTAATCTACAAAAAAAACTTAACAACTTCTATAAGAACTATTTTTTGATACGACATTAAATAGACAAAATACATGAATCAATTAAATCTCAAAAAACAAATTCTTAATAATTATTTTTAACAATTATTTAACTTAATATCAAATCATCATCAGCCTGTCGATAGCGACAATCCACTGCTGAATATAGGCCTCTTCCATCAAATGGAAGGGGTTGGCATTAAGTCACCACGCTATATCAAATAATAATGATAAAATAATTATTAAATAAATAATTTAATAATTTTTCGACACTGCTCTGAGACATTCCAGAGTGTAACGCAAATCTTCTGGATGAATTCCAGTTCCAATTTCCTTATTTTGGCCTGTTCCAATTTCTTCGTAGCCTTTACATTCCTTTTTTTTTCTTTTTTTTTAACAGATTTTACAACACATTAAAATGAAGCTTTTGAGGGTATATTCCTATAAGGAAAACGCTCGGCATTCTTTTCAATGACAGCCCCTAACACTTCTTTCACATTCACCGCATAAATTAAGACCATTTTAATTCTGCCTTCAACAAAAAAATGCTCCATTTTTATTATGGTAATATAATATAACTATCTACTGAATTGAGACGAGAAATAAACTTTTTTAAAATGAGGAATTTCAACTAGTTCTATTAAGAAGAAAATAATCTCTTAAATCTGAGTATAACGAAGTTTTAATATCATTATAAACAGTTATTTTCATTGTTGTGACTTAATAATTATTTATTTAATAATTATTTATTTAATAATTAATTATTTAATCATTATTATTTGATAATTAAGTTAAATAATTGTTAAAAATAATTAGTAAGAATTTTTTTGAGATCTAATTGATTCATGTATTTTGTTTATTTGATGTCGTATAAAAAATAGTTCTTATAAAAGGTGTTCAGTTTTTTTTGTAGATTAAGGAGACGTATAGAAAAATATAGGGTTCTATTTAAAAAACAGAACTTGACATTGAAATACCCTTGAAAGCTTGATCTACGTCGACAAACAATAGCGTAGTTTAGTTTCCCCCTCGATATAAACAGACTTTTATTTGAAACTTTTTTCCATATTATGCATTCAACTTGAGTTATAAGACTGTCTCAAGATAAAAAAACTCACCCGATATATATATATATATCCGGTCGGGTTCTCGAAAACGGCTCTAACGATTTGGATGAAATTCACGGGTTAGGAGGGTTTTGTGTTGGCGATTTGATATCTCACGGTCTCATCTTCGGCTAAGTTGTTTTTGATGGGTTTTTTGTTAATTGAAATAATTATTCACAGATGGTTGTCTCGATAAAAATGTATATTTACATTTTTATTCAATTTCCTTTTAATTTTTAATTGGTTTTTTAATTTTAAATTCCACTAATAGATCATTACAAATATTATTATATATATTAAAAGTTAGCCAATTTAATTGATTTTTAAATCCCACAAACGTATTTTTTCTATATTAGAATTTGGCAATTTAATTGATCAACTCAAAAATTGTTATTTAATTAAAAATTATTATACGGTATTTATTTATATACCTATACATATATACACATATGTGGGCCACTACAAGGCTTGAAATGCAAAAACTGGGTGAGGGGGCGAGGGAAGTGGTTTCGAGTGTGGAGGCGGAATTGGGGTGGGGGTGGAGGGGTACAGGAGGTGGGATGAAGTGGTGGGGGTCCGGGGTCGGGGGTGGGGCGGAGTTAGGGGATTAATAAATATATAGCTTTTAACTGAAGCAAAAAGTTAGCGAGCACCGCTCGGTGGCCAGGTACTAAATATTATATGAAATATTCATTTACTATGAGTTAGGTTTTCTAGGTCACTTGTTTCACATTAAAAATTAAAAAAATAAAACAGGTAAATTTTTTCAATATATATATTTCGGGCTATGAACCCATCTTCAGGAAAATACAGAAAGTAACAGTTGGGGAGAGAGTTCCAGTCCTAAGAAGTCATTATGATAAACTTACTGGCAAATGAGTTGATTCGGCACTTCCCAAATTTCCCGTTGATTTAAACAGTGACGCCTTGAGGCAGACCGGGGTCCGGAACATAACATTTTATAAGCCCCTTCCAATTATAATGTGAGATAAAAAAAATTTAAATGAAAGGAAAAATTAAAAAAAATTGTTATTTCCTCTAATATTATTTTAATTAAAACTACTTAATTAAAATAACATTATACTTGAAATAAGTACATTTTTTCATCTTTCCCATCATTTTAATTTAAAATATCTAGTACACACTGAGCCAGATTAAATTACATCGAAGAGAAGAAAATTAATATTTTTTTTTTGCTGGCTTTTCGGCCTTTCTAGCTATAAGCCAATTTACGATACTACTTATTATTTTTTTTAAATTTGTCTCTACCCCGGGGTCAGATTTTTAGCCGGATGTCTCGAGTCGTATCCGATCTCGGGTCCACTTGGTTAGCAGGCTAGCACATTAACCCTTATAATTGTTATCTACCGTTTTGTAATAAAGAAAATGTCACATTGTTACCATTTATGTTCTATTATTTAATTTTTTACGTGGATGAACAAAAGGGTAGTTAAATTAAAAGTTTTTTGCCGAGAGTAGCAGAATTTTTATAAATTGAAGGAGACAATAAAAGAGTGTGTCTTCTGCTGGAATTATAAATATTTATAATAAATATTTATTTATAATAATTCCAGCAGAAGACACACTCTTTTATTGTCTCCTTCAAAAAAGTTTGAAAAAATTAGTCAAATTTGCAACAAAACAATCACGTAATTCCGTCATAAGATATAGTCCATAATACCACGAGGTTGTAGAATTAAAATAAATAAAAATACATACCTTATGACCATTTAAGAAAATATACGCTCGATCCCTGAAGCCACTTGATATTACTGTGTCCAAGCATTTTCTCCCCTCTCATCGGACCTGGATATAAATTCGAGGATGTTGGAAATTGAGTAGTACCCTGCTGAAAGCAAGCTTTTTTTGGAGAGGGGAGGATAATCACTAACTTTATTTTATTTGAGCACATACCATGATAATATCTATAGAAAAGGGAAAAAGCGTGGATGATTCTACGATATGTCAGCAAATCAAGGGAGCCAGTAAGGGTCGAATCGTTTCTTCATTGCCTACAGGATGAGAAGAGAATGCTTGGAGGTCTCTCTTCACAGATTATGGCCATATTTAATTCAGGGGCAGATTTGGGCATTGTAGAGGGTGAGGAGTTGAGTGGATGTAAAATAAACGTGAATAGGAAACTAAGTTTCCTTGCGGCATATATCATCATAGGAACATTTGCAATGCCATAAACGATGACACTCAACAAACCAGAAATCTTCAGGGTGTTCGATCTAAAAAGAATCTTCTTAAGAAATTTTGATCCTTGCCCCTAGAAATTAGTCAAAACTGTGATATACATTTGAAAGACTCAAGGGCAAATAACTGAGCCTTGGGAAACCAGCATTAATAGAGAAGGAATAAGGGAGAAAATCGATTGGCGAAAACCTAACCGAACAGAAACGGATGCCGAATTTAATAACATTTCGGCTCTCAATGCCTTCTGGTCATTATATAAAGTTATCTTAACACATGAACTGTGAACACTACTTTGTTGCGTTGCTCATTAGGAAGGTCAGAATTAGTAAGCGTTGAAATAGCTAAATTTTTAAAATTATATTTTTCTTTCAGAAAATATGATTTTGAAAATTTCTTATGTACACTTTTATTGCCTGAAAAAATAAAATCCAAGGCTTTTGGACTTCGGGCATTCAATATTGAATTGGCTCGAGTGCAAGATAATGTTTCTGACCCATTAATTGGAGAAATGCGCCTACAATTCTGGTCAAATACAATCGATTCTCTTTATAAAGGAACAATACCCGAACATCCAGTAGCTATTCAATTGTATAAGGTAAGTTTTTTTTTTTTTTGTTTAATTCAAATTAAATATATAAATTTTATAAAGGGTGTGTTATTAATAAAAATGGTATGGTTTGTTTCTGAAATTCATCTGTCGAAATATTTCGGGGGAGGGGAGAGAGAGTTATCCAAACTATTAAAGAAACTAGCCATGTTCCTTGTATAATTAAAGATTGTGTATGTGAATGGGCGTAAAATATAATCGATAAAAAATAGTTTCCTTAAGGACGTTCCCTAAATACCTCAGATGCAGTTCGCTCTTTCCCCTACTGTCAAATCGCAGAAAGGCAAAAATATTTTTACTGCGTCGTTTCTCGGTTCTGGCAACATTGCATTCTTACCGACGCTAAAAGACAAAGAATAAAAAGAAAACACTTCATGAAACAGCTCAATGCGGAATTCCAGATGAGAACAAGTATTGTTAGGTTGAGAGAATTAGCTAAAAATCTCAAATGCACCAGCTGCAGAAGTTTTTTTAGATATGGAAAAATTGAGTGATTTTAGTGGGACGTTGCCAAGTCCCCATCTCTCACTTGCCATGCCATGAGAGAAAAAAACGAAAACCATCAAAAGTACCTAACTTTTAACATTTTTCATACATAACGAATACCGCTTGATACAATTATTTTAACAGAAAAATATTTGTTATATCTTCAGTTAATGATTCTCAGTTTTTCAAAATAATTTCAAGAAAATTACAATTGTTATTTAATGAAACAGTCGCTTTGCGTGTTAAATATGCAAATTTCAAAGGTCAATATTTACAAATTTAGTGCCCCAAGGGTTATTGAAAAAAATTTCTAAGTATAAAGAATACTTATAAATATGTGTATTCAAAGTTTTAAAAGGATTGCAAGAAAATCGATTTATTAGGGAACGTCCTTAAGGCAGATTTTACCTTAGATTAATAGTATTCTAATTAGAAATGAGGTCAGGTTATATAGTGACACCTTATAATATCTTTATAAACTTATATTTATTTTAAAATTTTCAAAAGTTGAATTATTATTATTTATTTATTTTGTTTGTTTCAGGCTTTAGAAGCGAATAAACTATCAAAACGTTATTTCTCTCGTTTAATAACAAGTAGATTAGAATTCCTTAAAAAGCCATATTTTAATTCACTTGAAGAAATGGAAAAATATTCGGAAAATAGTGTCTCATCTATTTATTATTTGCTTCTTGAGATTTCGGGTATCAAAACAACAAAAAAAAACATAAACTTGATATAAAGTAAAAAGTTTTCGAATTTATGTTTATTTAAGGTATCCAAGATTTGCAAGCGGACCATGCCGCTAGTCATTTAGGAAAGTCAATTGGAATTGCAAATTTGTTGCGTTCCCAGCCTTATTTGATTTCAAGCAAGCAGAAAATGATTTCTTTACCACAGGTATTGTATTTTTTTTCCTATAATTTTGTTTAGGGCAACTTCTGGCGCAATTGTGCCAAACAGGTACTTTAGAAAATGTATGGAAAACTAAAATATCAGCGTTAATACACTAATTTCATAGACAAATGCATATTAATTAAGAAAATTATTTTTGAACTAAAGAATTCTTTCTCATTGTGTACTTATTATCATAAAATATAGTTTTTATTTCCAAGTCGCTTGGTCTCGCTGTCTTGAGGACGAAAACTTAACAATAAAAAATTACTGTTTTGAGTTGTAAAAGATCATTATTCATGTCAAAAATTCTAATGTAGTCAAAACTGGAATAGAGTTATCACTCGAATCAATTTTAGAAAGTTTGTATCATTTGAATGAAATAAGGTGAATCCCAACGCTAGTATTAACTCTTAAGGTACCTTTTCCTAGAAGTGACTAATGATTATCTCAAAAGACTCTTCTGTTTGTTTGTTATTGTTTTTCTACGCGCATCATCGCCTCTGAAAGGAGTAATAATTGTAGTCGCTAATGATTATTTGAGCATTCTGCACTTGTACATACATACATTGATTTAAAAAATGTCTTTTAAGAATGCATAGCTACATTTTACCGCTGAAGAGAATAAAAAATTCAGGGACACTGAGAAAACACCCAGCTATTATATATAGCTAAATAAACATCATGATGTCTCCTTCATTTAAACTCAATATTAAAAATAGGAAGAAATCAATCAAAAATATTCCCCGAACTATTCAACACCTTAACTTAAATGATTTTTGAGTTGAAAGAAACTACCAACCCTCCTCGTTTCTTGCTTTGAGGCACTTCTTTTCTGGATGAGAGATATTGTATAAAAAGAAATAAATAAATCACTGAGGTTGCCCTCTGCTTGTAAATAAACATATACTTACATATAACGAATATAAATATATATATTTAATTTATTTAGTTAAATATTATAGTTTCGAAGGTTGATCTTCTTTTCTTCATCAGTTTTTTAATTATAAATATTTTATCTATTATTTTCATAGGCTCAAATACCCGATTGATATAGGTAAATTCGTTTTGTTGTAATAGCCAAAGTTGGTCAGTCAACAAATGAATTATTTGCATCAACTGCATTGATTTCTCTTTGTGAATCAACAACTCGGCTACTCTCGGCAAACAAAATCTTTTTAATTGAGAGATATGCCAATATCATCATCTTGTTCTTCCTACCTCAGTAAATATGCAAAAAGTAATTTCTTTAAGCTCATTAAAATACAGTAAACTCCCAATCAAAACCATTTGGTCAATGTCATTCCTTTGTTAATATGACTTGCTTACTATTAAATACTTGAATCCAATCGGGTAATTGAACCCATGAGAAATAACAGATCAAATATTTCTAATTAAAAGGACGGATGATGAAGGTCAAATTTTCGAAACTATAGTCTCTAACAAATAAATTATATATACGTACATATTTATACTCGATATATAGTATATAAGTATATGTTTATTTGTATCAAGCAGATGACAACCTCAATGATTATTGAGGAGCGCTTATGGCTAGAGTCTCTTCGAGGAAAATGTACCTTTAACAATGATATTTTTTTTTATAAATTTTAAATAAAATTTAGAATTTATTTTACTTTCATTTTGTATATTAATATATTATATTTTTAGGATGTTTTATCGAAATATGGGATTTCCCAAGAAACAGTCCTTAGAGCAAGAAGTCGTAATCCAGAATTCCTAGATAAAGCAGTTTTTGATATTGCATCAAGATCTTGGCAACATTTAAACAAGGCTCGAAATATTAAATTAAAGCAGTCTCAAGTTAAAAAAATTTTCTTACCTGCAGTTCCTATCGAAAGTTATCTTGAACGTTTAAGACATGCCCAATTTGACTTATTTAATAGTCACCTTGAAAAAAGAGATGGATTTTTACCTTTGAAAATATATTGGCGTAAGATTAAAGGATCTTTTTAGTTTAATTTATATTATTTTAGTGTAATAAATAAATTGAAAATTTATGTAAAATAAAAACAATTTTTAAGTTCATATATTTATTTATAATTCAATTCCACACATCTCTATCTTAATGAGCTCTTATAAATGAAATAACAATTTTTGTATTAAATTAATTTGTGCTATAAAAGTAAATACTAAATTCATGACAATTTAAAATAATATTGAAAAAAAATAAAAAAAACTACAACATCAAAACATCAATTAGTATCGAAGCCCCTAAAATCTTTGTAAATTAGATATTGGATTGTATCTAACTTTCTGAGATTTGGCTCGTGATCCCGGCTTCTTTCCTTCTACTCTGTTCTTTTCACGATGGAGGGGCCATCCCATACAGGCCTTTAGGGGATGCACATTCTGGTGTATCTCTTTCTCACATCAATATCATTAAAAAAAAAAAAAAAGTTTGACTAGAAAAAATTAACATATTATTAAAGCTAAACAATACAGTATGAAAACAGTTGTTTATTAGTTAGGTAGTATACAAGTGCAGATGTTTTGCCCTTGTGATTGATTTATTTATAGCAAAATGCAAAACATGAACTTGATGGCTACAAAGAAATCTTGCAAATTTAATGAAACTAGTTTTTTCCCGTGAGTAACAAAGTCGATTTTATAAAATCAAATCAAAAAGATTTCCCTGTGCTTAATCTGAGATGCTATAGATACTTTTCTTTACATGTTGGAAGGGATGTCGTCGTCTCGGGATTCATACTAAAATTAACAAAATATATAGCCTTGAATGAAAATTTTTCTATCATATCACTAATTATTTTAAGGATTCTCTAGAATGACATTATAATACAATTTAGAAAGCAATGGCAACCTACCAAGAGTATAATTGCCTAGTAAACCTCTCCAAACTAGCCGTTCGGAACCGGCGTTAAAAAGTAGTCCCGTATATCTTCTGTGTAAAACAACTAAACACACTCAGCATAGGTATATGTGGAGAGGAGCCGACGCCCGTTTCGGGTATGGTACTCTAATTTTAATAATCACCTATTCAAAATTTTAAACAAAAAAAAAAACGAAAAAGAAATGAAACCGAGATGATATAGCCTATATCAATCCGGAGACTATGCAGAAGAATAAGTCAATAAATTTTAATCTCAATAGATACTTTTGGAGTGAATGCATTACAAAGAAAGATACTTTTTTTAGGTTTAGAAATACAAAACTTATTTATTGGTCCATTCACTTGTAACACTTTAATTTTGATATTCCTAATACATATTAGAAACTTGTCAGTAATATAAAACTTAATAAACAACCCAAATAAATATATTTAAGCGATTATTTTTTTCAAAAGTTAATGTTTTTTGTCCACTACCCCTCTCTTCTGAAGGCGGTCATGGCCCGGACAGCTTTTTGGCGCTTGGGTTCGATTCCTGAGGGAACTTGTGGCATATAAGCAATATTATATATAACATCTTAGATTAAACAGAGGACAATCTCCAAGATTTAATTTAATTCCATTTACCATAATAATAATACATTTCCAAAATCTTATTCTAAATAAAGTGCTATACTAGCTTTAATCCACTTATCAATATTATCTTTATTTTCTCTATCATTTTTTAAAGCTATAGATGCATAAGCTGAGAATATTTCAATTTCTCGATTTGAAGATAAGTAAACTGGTAAAGGGACAGTTTGTGAGAAAACCTGTTTTTTATCTAAATGCCATTCCAATGAACAATTAGGAGCAGATGTAAAGGTAGGGTGTTCAGGTGAAGTAATTGGTTGAAGAATTGATTCTCTATCAAAATATGCACCTTCAATCAATAAACCAGTCAAGGTGATCATTGAAGAATTATTTTCATTTTTATTCCCCCATGTTGAAGTTAAACTTAGCTCGTTTATTGGAACTTTATTTAATCTGAAATATAATGATTATTTTATTTGTATTTTCAAATTATAGATAAAATGATTAATAAAATATATCAGGTATAATTACCTGGCTGAATATTGCTTAAAAGCATTTAAAAACGCTCTCGGTCTTAGAAGATCAGCTAGGCTTAAAAAGCCAGAAAAAAATTGATTATTTTTCCATCTTATTAACCACTGCTCAATTGCTAAGGCTTTTTTAACTAATGCTCGAACGAAAGGAATAGGTTCAATTGGTCCTTGAGGCCATATATCAAGCCAAGAAAGCGGGGTCTGAAATCAATTTTAAATGTGTGTAAATAAATAATGTAAAGATTAATTGAATATCATATTTTTATTTCGATTTATATATTTACTAGCTGCAATGCCCACCTTCGGTGGGCCTCTTTGCCCCCTGGACCCCCGTAACTTGAACACTCCCTCTCCTCCATCTCCAACCACTCCCCATCCCACTGACTCTCTCCCAAACCCCGGAACGTCTGCCCCCTTCGGATCACACTCCACCCTGGTAAACCTACCCCTGGACTCCCTAGCCCTAGACCCCGCATGCCCTGAACTCCCAGCCTTGCCCCTGCACCTCTCAACGCCTGGGGGGACATAGAAACATAGGTACATACAGAGACAGGCACAAATGCCTTTTAGTAGTATGTGATATAGGTACAAACATAGAGAGATGCCCTTTAGTACCCCTGGACCCCCACATCCCTGACACCTGGGGGATGGATAAACATAGATATATATACAGGCACAAATGCCCTTTAGTATCTCCCCCCTGAACCCCGCCTCACACCCCCTGGGGGACGGACAAACATAGGTATATATACAGGCACAAATGCCCTTTAGTACCTCCCCCCTGGACCCCACCTGCCACCCCCTGGGGGACGGACAAACATAGGTATATATACAAGCACAAATGCCCTTTAATAGCCCCCTGGATATAGGTACAGACACAGAAAGAAATGCCCTTTAGTACCTCCCAACCCCACCCCTGGACCCACCTCCCACCCCCTGGGGGCGGGGACATAGACAGGCACAAATGCCCTTTAGTAGTATGTGATTATACAGAAGAATAAGTAGATTTGTTACCTTTTGTTTAATGAGATCCACAGCTAATGCTGGAATCCCTTCTTGGGGATTATTTTGAACCTTTGATAATTTTGCAAGAGTAGCTAGAGTTTTATGAACCTTTTGAATTAAACTTCTTGCCATTTGACGTTCTAATTGTAAAAATTCTCCTAGAGGATCTTTTTCTTGAGATTGTGATATATTTTGAAGAAGTCCTGTGCCCTAGGAAAGTAGAATTAGAAATTTAGAAAATTAGAAAATACGAACTTAAATTTTTACAAAAAATAAAGAATATTTTAAAATTCTTCACATTATCTGTGTTTATATATATAAATAATAGATAAATTAAAAAAAAAATACCTGATTTAGTTTTTTCCATAAATTAAGCAAAGGATGTAGTTGATCTTGCCAATTATATTTATTTTGAAATGGTGTAATTTCTTGAGTATTAATATTATTTAAAATAACTGAAAAAACAAGAAAAAAATGAAAAATAGTAAACTGATAAATATTTTTAAAAAATAGTAATAAGAGGGTAACAAGTAATCAAATATTTACCTCTGAGCGAGCGAACAACATTTGATGCCGAGATTTGCTTCCAAGAACGTTCAACATTTGCTGGTAGTCCAAAATATAAATAAGATTCTTTATCATTTATAGAGTTTTGGATTAATTTTTTTATATCCTGGAATATTGATCAGAATAATAAATTTAATTAGATATATTATTTATTTCCTTTTTATAAAAAATAGACTATAATTATTGCTTAAAATTTATCATCAATATTTTTATATTTAATTATAACTTGTTGCCTTAATAAGAAATCTCCACTTATTGAGGAAATAAGATTTTTACCATCTATTAGAATAACATTTAAGCCATCCTTGGAAATTTGTCTATGTTTCAATTATACCAGTTAGTTTTAAAACATATCATAGAATTTTTTTTTATTGATATTGATGAGAGAAGAAGATACACCAAAAAGGTGCATCACCTTAAAGGCCTGGGTTGGCCCCTCCATCGTGAAAAGAAGAAGAAGAGGGGATTTTATGGGCTGGGTAGGAGTTGAAGGAATCTGTGGATGCGGGTCTTAAACAGCTGAAAGTTATAAGTTGCGGGGAAGACGGTGGCTGGAAGTGAGTTCCAGTCTCTTGAAGTCATAGGGATAAAAAAATATGCCTATATTCGACTTGACAAATGAAAATTTTCACAAAATTTAAATTAATTTGTACCTTTGGATTTTCTGAATCAGGAAGTTGAATTCCCGCAAGAAAGCCATTCCTTTCTAACGCATTTGAGTTGAGCCATTCACGAAAATAAACTTCTAAAATTCGACGATCTCCTTGATCAGATATTCGCCCTCCATAAAGAGCATCCAAACAAATGCCTTGAACAATTGGCCATTCAATAGATCCTCCTATAAGAATAAATATTATTTCATAAACAAATAAATTAAATGTATTTAATGAAAGTATGATTAATTAATAAAGTAAAGGGAGTGTAGTTTCACAGTGAATGGAATAAAACTCAAAGAGGTTGATACAAACTCAATATATTTCGGATTATTAGTCCATCATCAAGAGTTTAGAGATTAAAAACTCGTGATGATAGACTAATAATCCGAAATATATTGAGTTTGTATAAACCTCTTTGAGTTTTATTTCATTCTCTGTGAAACTACACTCCCTTTACTTTATTAATTAATATCATGTTTCATATAAAACCTATACCACTTTCCCTAAGTAAAAAAGAAAGTATGATTGAAAAAGTAAAGAAATACCATTGGTTAAATTTAATCGAGGCTCCAAAGCATGATTGGCCGCTGCTTCCAGATCATAATCCGTGAACTCGTACCAAGCCCTCCAGCCTTGGGGTATAAATGTACGCCGTTCCTGAACAATTGCATGTAGCCATGCTAAACAGAATCTGGCTCGAGCTTTCAGTAATCCTCCCCCTTTGGAACTCTTATTAGATGCCCATCGAGAATAAGTGCGAAGCAAATTATTTTTAATTCCAGCAGGCGCCTATTAAAAACAAATATAAATAATAAAATTAATTTATGAATTTCTTAACTTATTGAGTTTTTAATAATTTTATGAAATTGATGGAATTGTTGTAAATTATAAACAAACTCTATCTGTCGTCACAATCCTTTGAATAGAATTTTAATTTATAAAGACGCTAATAAGAAATCTAAAATTATGTTTTTATAAGATTGAAGTAATTTTTGGAGACGATAAGTGACTGATACAAGACTGATAAGTGAAATTGAGTGGATATTGATGAGGCAGTCCAAAAGAAGAAGATAATTTATATTATCTTTTTATGCATAAACCAACGTTTCGAAGGCTATTCCCTCCTTCTTTAGGGTTTTGAAAAGTCATTTCCTTCACTGACTTTTCAAAACTCTGAAGAAGGAGGGGATAGCCTCCGAAACGTTGGTGCATAAAAAGATAATATAAATTATCTTCTTTTTTGGACTGCCTCATCAATATCCACTATGTTTGTATGTTTAATTTTAGATAAAAATTTGTGAAAGAAAAAATATAAAATTTATAATATTATAGGAAAACTTAAGGTACTTAATAAACGTATTTATTTAATCAATAAATTATTATAAATTTATTGCTCCATGTCGACATTGTTTGGGAGAAACATCGATCCCCATCTTTAGGGCGGATGTCGTATATGAATATTAAAATTTATATTTCACCTCCCATTCAAAATATAGTGAGCACAGTAATGTTTAAGAAGGATAAGTTCATACATATATGTACATACAATTAGAAAGGATAGATAAAACAATAAAATTTATATTATTCCTTCTCACTTCTGCTGAAGTGCTCTTTTCGGCATAGAACTATCAATTTATTGAGTAAATACCGTTTAAAAACACATAACATTTTCCTATAATTGAAAAGAATACAACGGAGAAAGAAGAACTTTAAAATTCACATTATTATTACTAATTTTATGAGCGACAAGTATACCTCATAAGCAAATTTAAGTGATATTCTTATTAAACCTTCCGGGAAATTTTCATGTGGTTCAGAAGTAAGCCAAAGTCTAAAGTTATCATGAGCACTTTCAAGGGTTTCTTTACTTAAATGGCTCATCAAGATAGGCAACCAATTGATAACAAGATGAAGATTTTTAAGGCAAAGCCAATGGCCATTTTCAATACAGGTTTTTAACAAGTCTATTGCAATTTCTAATTGTCCATCTCCTAGAGAAATCTGAAACAAGTTTTTTCATATATAAAATCTTAAATAAAAATTATTCATTAAATGTATATTTATTTTGTATAAATTAATTAACAATAATTATAGAATACCTCATGATAAGTGTCCTTGGGTTTAACATCTTCGAATAATTCAGTTAATTCTTTGGTTGGATCGGCTCCTCCCAGTGGAGATAAAACTATTAATATTGGCGATTCTTTAGAAGTTTCAGAAATTATTTCCCGTAAATTAGTAGCTCTTGATAAGGACACTATTCCTGAAAATTTAAGAAATAACATTTTTATAATATTATATCTTCTTTTGAAAAAAAGCGTTTTTAGTTTATTAACTTTAAAGTGAAAAAATAAATATAGTATTAGATATAAAGATGAAGACAAGAATAAATGGTTAGACTATAAAGAAATCTTGTATTTCTTTTCCTAACGAAGACATTCCACCTGTTTCCAAGGTTTTCAAGAGCCTCATCAAGCACCAAATTTCTAATTTAAAATTAAATTAAGAAAACATATTATGAAAATTTAAAAATGTTACATTGACATTAGAACTTAATTGTAATTATGTAGTACAATGTAATATAAATAAAGTATTATAAATATAATAATTACCTAATGTATTAATTGCAAATGAATACAAAGATTCGTGAAGTCGATCAGGTCGAAGCGCTTGAATAATTAAAATACGTTGCCAGGGAGTAATGCTTCCAGTTTTACTTAAATGTATTGGAAACAAGGAATCTATTTCCCGATTATCAAATTCATTTAGGAATGTTGACCAAGCATTTTGATCAGTTAGTCTAAGATTTTCATACAATGTAGGTAGTCCATTCTAATATATATAATAAAAAAATTAAATTGTTGAATAATAATTTAATTAATTCACTTGACTCTATTCTGACCTTAAGAACAGACACTTGAAAATGTCTTTCTTTAGGAATCCATGAAGGGAAAGCATTATTCGAATCGTTTTCACTTCCACCAGACTGATCGATGAAAGTTTTCCATTCATTATCCGGTATAATATGTGGTTCGGTTAGATGAGATAAATATATAGCAAAAGCTAATTGATCAGATTTGAAGAGAGCTCTACTAAAATATCGATAAACGTATGTATTAAAACGTCTTCGATGAGCTTCTATTCGTTCGCTCACAGATTCATTTGTCTGAAAATTTAATTTTTAATAAGATTATTTGTTGATGAGCTTATAATATTTATAATTATATATTGAAGCTAACAATAAAATATTTACCTTGTTTTCCGGTGTATCAGCTTCCAGAGTTTCTTTAAACAATTTTAACCATTCATTTAAACCAAAACGATACATTGGACATAAATGAGAATCTGCCAAAGTATCAAAACACTCTAATCCTAGTTTGGCGGCAAAGGAAGCCAAAGGTCGATATAAATCACATTCTTTTTCAATTTCTTCTCTGATCTGTTTAGAATCAGATAATGCCACCGTCACAGCAGCCGAGCTAGCTTTGGCAGCATTTAAAGAGTCTAGTAATTCCTAAAATTGAATCATTCTTTTATAAAAATGATCGATTTAATTGGTGATAAACTTCAAAACAAAATAGATTTAATTTAGAACAAAAATAATAAGATAAATAGATATCTAATTTCGTAAGATTCGAGCTCCACTAAGAAGGCCAGCGTGTGTCCCTTCTCACTTGCTTATGCTTGAGTCTAATTAGATTCGAGACGAGGGGTGAACCGCGACCTAAAATCTTGTACACCTACTTCCACTTTCATTTCCAAGTAGAAGACAATAGATTATCTAATGAATTCCAAAGCAATTCCAAAGACTGTGTACACCTAATTCCAATCGCGGTTCATCCCTCGGTTTCAGATAAGGTAAGGATTCTTTATTCTTTTTAAGAGTCCGGTTAAAAAGTAAAACGGAAAAACGTAATTCCAATAATGGATGTTAGACCACTGTAGCTCGTAAACTAAATCGGATAAAAACTTGAAGTTTAGAAGTTTTATGTATTCATTTTCCCGCAAATCAAAAATCGTATTAAAATTTTAATCGAATAATTATTTTAGAGATTCAAATTTTACGTGGAGTCAAGAATAACAATTTTTATCATAGAGTGTGACAAATCCCTGTAAAGATATCTTTAAGTAGAATTAGGATTAATTTTTTTACTATTTATTTTCATGAGGATATTGTACTCCATTGACTGAGATATTATAAATATGAAAAGAAGACATCTATGTATAACTGAAAATCTCGATGTGAGAGAGCTTCAAAATGGCCATTTTTAAGTGATTTTTGTTCCTATCAGCGTTTCGAAATGGCTGAACTTAAAATTATGAAAACATTCCAGAAATTATCACATTTCCTACTTATCAACTACAAATAAGAAAGATTTTTATATGTCAAATATTTTGGAAGTTATAAGGAGTGGAAGCTGTCCAACCCGCACTTGTCACCGGCTTATTTGTACTATAGTTACGTCCAAAGTTTACGAAAACTAGACCAGCACATTTGGTCTTCTGGGAAGGTTCTTGGTGTCAAATAATACTAATCCACCCCAGATCTTAATATTGGCAAATAAAATTTTCAAATAAATAATTAAAGAATTTATATAATTATTTTGATTATTTATGTCCTCGATTGAATTAATAAGTTGTTGTAGGGAAATAAGGACAATAGCTTATGCAAACATTTTTTATTTTATGCCAACGTTTCGTCATCTTTGTTGACTCTTTAGGGCTCAAATAAATTAATTTCTTTTGCATATTTGTCATTTTATAAATATTCATTCTTAGCAAACACTTTGAAAGGAAGATATTTTTAGATTTAAATAGGACAAATTTTCAATCTGTTCAATGACTGGCCTATTTGTGTTTGCTAAGAATGAATATTTATAAAATGACAAATATGCAAAGATGTTAATTTGTTTGAGCCCTGAGGAAGTCAACAAAGTTGACGAAACGTTGATTATAAAATAAAAAATATTTGCATAAGCTATTGTTCTTATTTCCCTACAACAACTTATTAATATATATACCTAATATGATACATTTCCTTCATTGACCATCTTATACCATGTAGAAGCTGAGAGGATCCTGCAAAACGACTGTTTTAAAAAAACATTGAAAATGAGATTCCAATCAATATCGGAAATTAAATGAAACTACGGCGTATTAGATCCTCTATGTTGAAAAATTTTTCTATCGTGATCATATTACCATAAATTAAAAACAATTCAATTCCAATTATATTATATAACGAGTTGGCGCGAAGGCACGAAAAAGCTCGTATTATATTAATTATTGGATTTAAAACTATATACTACATACCTTGTTTTCAAGAATGTCTCCTTGGGCAGAAGAAAGTTCTTGTAAAACTGTATCTTGCAATTGTTTTAATTGTCTTGATAGATCAGCTTGTTGACGGTTTAATTCATCTCTTCGTTTTTGGAGTTCTGGTTTTTCTAATGAGAGAGCTATTGAAAGTAATTTCGCTTCCAATCCAGCACTTGAAATCGACATATTTACACAATTAACTAGGCCTTCTCTTACAAGACGATTTGCAATTGTTTGGTTTCTTGTGCATAGAAATAGTTCAAAAGATTCATGAACATCAACCATTTTGTCGCCCATTTGAATAACTTTACGTCCACTACCAAGGGAAATGTAATCCCTTCGTAAAATTGGATACATTATAGCAGGAATAGTTTGATCAATATCATCAACTATTAGTGTTTTTCCAAATCTATGACATAATCAAAAATGTAATTATTACTTTGAAAATATATAATTTAAAATAAATTTCATGTAGACAGAGGCTTTCAGAGTAAATAAAAGTGAGGCCCGGGGATACTAGTATGTTTGCTCAAAATTTAAAATTAAATTTTAACAAGAAAATAAGCCTGACAAGTGCGAGTTAAACTTGCATACCGACGGCTCTATACTTAATATATATTACTAGCTTAATGATCAGTCGCTCCATGAATTTAATTTTTGGCCGGTCCAGAGATCGGCATGCAGCAGAAAAATGATTATATCTTCTAAAATACTTGATATAGAAAATTCGTTCTTATTTATTTTTGATAAGCCGAAAATGAGATAATTTGAGGATTTTTTTTATAATTTTAATTCAAGATATTTCTAGACGCCGATAGGTACAAAAATCATATGAAAATGGCCACTTTAGGCTCCTCCCAACATCATTTTAAACCCCACAAAAAATTCTATCCTTCACAAAATAATCATTCGATTAAAATTTTAATACGAGTTTTGACTTCAGAGAGCATGAATATATTTGATTTGTAAATTTCAAGTTTCTATCAATAAGATAGTTTACAGGCTAGAATGCTCAGTCAGGCTCTAATCGGGTCCCGTTTTAATTTTTAAACAAAACTCTAATAAAAACAATGCTATTTAATATTTATATAATTAAAACATTTATTAATTTCGCATAAGCGGGGCGCGCTTAACTTGGTAAATTCATATATTATGAGCAGATCTAAAATCGCGGGAACCGCCCCTCTTCCCTCTGATAGGCTCTACATATATGTTTTAATCGTACCTGATTGCTAATTCTAGAGATGGTGTAAATCGATTATTAGTTTGACTTATTACTTCAATTTGTTTTCTTATATTATTTTTATTATTCGAAATAGATTCTTCGCTGACTTTGAGTTGATTTTCAAGCCATTGTGATGCTTCTCCATTAGGATCGAGCAATAAGGGAGTTAACTCACTCTAAAAAAATTGTTCGACAAAACATTAATATTTAATTTATTAATTTCATAATTATTATTAATTTTTCTTCTTACATTTAAAATAAAAGCAGTATGTTGTTCACTGGTTTCATTTCCTACATTAATAACTTCGTCATTTGGAAAATTAATATTTAATAAAAATTGAATGACATCAAAATTAAATTGTGAATCATTCATTTTCATTTCACGTTTATGATCAGAAACCCTACAAATTTAAAAGTAAATATAATTATTTACAATAAAAAATATTTTTCTAAAACTAACCTGTTTCCCTTTTATGAATAATTGCATAATTAATAAATTGTGCTCGTGCTCAAACAATAGACTACAAAAGTGCTGAGAAAAAAACAAAGTTAGGCTACCCAGGATTGAAATTTCCAGAAACTATCATTTCAATCCATTGTTTCATTATTAATTGTATATTTTCTTCTGATTCTGAAGACATATAATTTACATATGCGGCCGCTAACAAACACCATTTAGATAAATTCTGTTCATAATAATCAGAATCAATAAGTTGTTTTTGCCATCTGGTATATTCATCATCTAATTTAACGACCAAACCTAAAAAAAAAAAAAAATCTATTTTAATAATATATCTCATCCTTTCTTTTAAAGAAAATAAATTGACACGTTCTGATCTGGCCATCCACTTGACTTTACCATACCATACACTTCTGGTTGAGTTTGGTCCAAGGGCCTAGATTTTTATTTTTTGACCCTCCGCCACCCATTTTGGGGGTTTGTTTTTGCATTTTTAGTGTTATAGGGGCCCACTGAGTATGTATCCAAAATTTGGTTGAGTTTGCTCAAATGGCTTAGATTTTTATTTTTTGACCCCCCCCCCTAATTTTGGCGCCAGAAAAAAAATATTTTCGTTATTATAGGTTCATTTTATATGTATATTTCATTTTTCTTGTTTTTTAGTTTGAAAATATTATTATAATTTTAAATTTTAACCCCTCCCCCTTAGTTTTGGGTCGATATTCACCAAAATCTAATCAGCTCTTAATCTCAATGCAACAAAACTACGTGTGAAATTTGGTTTTGATATTCACACTAGTTTTTTGAGCTAGATCGTCCACAAAATTTGGTAACGCACAGACTAACTAATGACTACATTTTGACAAAACAATTATTATCTCGAAAAATATAATTTTTTGGATGTTCACTTATTAGAGCTTTTTGTAGACCGAAATGCCATGGTTTCGCCCAATTTTTTTTATCAAAATAGTTTCAGACGTTTTTGAGATATTTCTAAAAAAAGAAGCAAAAAACCACTTTTTTCATGCATCGATTACAATACTTGACCATACCCTGTATGGTAAAGTAAACATGATTATTTTATTTTAAGATTTATATAATTAGTACAAATCTAAAAAGTAACGTTTCTCAACCTATGTGGAATCCTCGAAATAATATTCATGTCTCAGCGAATCCCAACATAAAAACTCTGAAATATATTCAATATTAAATTTCGAACTTATATTCAATTAACTTCACATTATCTAAAATCTCTAAATTATCTCGAGATAAAATGGAACGTCAAAAGCTGGGCACTTTAAAATACCTACATGTACCTATTTAAAATAATATACGATATTTGAAATACATTTGTATTTTATGGATTTATATTTCAAATACATGAAGTCGAAAGTATTTGGTAATTAGTGTTTTAAATACTTTGCTGCGTGTATTTTTAATTTTTTTTATTAGGACTCCGAGGAGCGGCCGCCTCCTACAAAGATATATATGTACATATTTACAAGTAAATTTAAGTAAATTTGAATTTACAATAAAAAATACATCATTTCAGAGTAATTTCAAAACTGCCAGTTATTCTGCCCCAGCCTGTCCTAGTATTCGAAATTTGTTTTATATACGTAATCCGTGTATAAATTATAACATTAAAAGAGAAGAGACATTTAATTCATGTACTACTTATTTCATTATGTTTTCAGAAGCTGTAAGAGACCATAATTACTTTTATTCATATCTTATTTTCATTTCAATTTATTAACTTAAAAATATTTAGGTAATAAATTTAATTGATAGTTATTTCTCACGGACCCTAAAGCAATTTCTTGCGGAAACGTAGGATCACGAGAACTCCAGTTGAGAAACGCTGATATAAAGTATTACCTATGGAGACTGACTGAGATTCCACAGGTATTTGAGTTATTTATTCATAAAGATAAGAGTAAATAAATATTATATTTAATATTGATTTACTATGAGTTAAGGATACTAGGTCACTTATTTCACATTAAAATTAAAAAATTAAAAGATATAAAAAAATTTTCTTTTTCAATATATATATTTCGGGCTATCAACCCATCTTCAGGAAGTACAGAAAGTTTCTGTACTTCCTGAAGATGGGTTGATAGCCCGAAATATATATATTGAAAAAGAAAATTTTTTTATATCTTTTAATTTTTTAATTTTAATGTGAAATAAGTGACCTAGTATCCTTAACTCATAGTAAATCAATATTAAATATAATATTTATTTACTCTTTTTCGTTATTTACTCTTATCTTTATTAAAGATGTTTCACCTTGCACCAACACCACAATCTCTACTAATTGTTATTTATTCACCCATCTGTGGAATCCCAGTCTTGCTTGGTAAACCTCTACATGCATAAACAAGATTATGAGTCAAAGAAATTTAAATTTTAAGAATTATATCTGGCTTTGTGATTTAACACGAATACTTTTTGAAGCATCGGACCTCCGATTTTATTTATAATATTAATTAATAAAATAATATTTTTATCTTTTTTTTTTAAATAAAGGTATATATATATGTATAAAAACCTTGAGCAGAATGTAAAATCCGTTCTGCTTCTTCTAATCGAATTTCCAATGTTGTCGCTGCTTTAACTGAATCATTTAATTTGACTTTTAATTCAGCAACAACTTGATTTACATCTGTTAATCCAGTACTTAATGAAGATACTTGATCTTCTACTGCCTGAAATTAAATTTCTAATAATAAATATAAATTTAACTAAAGGTGAGTTTAAGTAAATTTGAGCATTGAGCATTGACGCTCTCAACTCCAGGGCCTACTGTTGCCATTTTCAGGTCAAGAGAGGGAAACGCTAGAAACGAAGTCTGATGTGGCAACCGCGTTCTCGCTCAATGAACCTCAAAACGGCAATGTTTTCCTCTGGGGTTGAGCAATTTTTGCGACGTCAACAGTAGAAAATTATATTTTGAAAAATATTTTTTATAAAGCACCTTTAAATGTTTTAATAATGTAGCTTGTTCTTGTTCTAATGGTCGAATCGAATCAAGGACTTTTGAATAGCGCACATTTGCAAGAACCCATGAAGCCAGAGGTGCGGCAGCAGCCGATGCTCGTTTAGCAATTTCAGGTTTAAATGAACTCCCTCGGCTCTCAAGTAAGCGTTCTACTGTAGCTCTGTTAGCAGTAATAATAGCTCTCGCATCGAAGGATCTTTAATAATATCAATAATTAGTAACAATGATTACATATATTTTACATAATGGTTAAAAGTAATAATTACCGAATATCCTCCTTAATACCCCTTTTAGCAAGAAATGTTTTCATACTATTCCATGAAGTATCTTGAATTCCCATAAGTCGGAGAACACCTTCAAGGATATCGCGTACAGCTTCTGGAGGCGCCCGCATTGATCTAACTTCTGATAAAGCTTCGGGTTTGATATCAGCCACGGCTCGTTTCGCTTCTTCGATCAATGGTTCCACCTCTGCTAATTCTTTGTCAATGTCTTCTTTCCTAATTAAAGAAATGAATTTCATGTTAATGAAATATCAAAAATATCAATTAATTTCCACTTGAATATTTTGATTAAACAATTTATATAGTGTAAATAGTGTAATCTAACATGGGTCGATTCTGAAAAGCGATGTAAGCGTTCCACCACTTAACATCCATCCTTTCTCTTGATCAATTTGTTCTTCTCTTCGGTAATGCAAGGGTCTTCCGAAATCCAGGGCAGCATCTTCTTGGTGTGCCCCTTATTGCATTCGTTCGCAGTAAAAAAAAAAAAAATAGAATTCACGAGTACATACACCAGTTGTATGCCTAGACCTATTTTCAGAATCGACTCATAAGTATCTAAATCTAGGGGGCAAAAATGAAAATATTGGTGGTAATGAAGGCTCATTAATAATATAAATAAAATGCTGCTGTCGTTTGCAACAAGCTATATTTGAGAACAAATGTTTTCCACATTCATAAACAGTGCAGGATTTACGTATAAGCTACACAAGCTATAGCACCCCAAAAAAATTGTCCGAGTGAGCAATTGTCATATATACTTAAATATACTGGATACTGCAGCATTATTTGAAAGAAAATAGTTTAGTTTAATATAATTCCATAATCCTTATAACATATAACATGTTTCAAGAGATTAGATAATAAGCCTTTGTAAATTATGCCTTTTAAAAGAACTTTTTTTTTTACCAGAGTTTGCATTTTTAAGTTTGTTATGAATAAAAATGATTTTAAGTTAATGATTTATTATTTCACTATCTATAATATACTTCTTAATTGTATTTCAGTTTAACCCTCTAGGTATCCGAAAACCATATTTGGCACTGACATATAATATCTGGACTTATAAAGGGTCTCATATCTCAAATAGCTCAGGGCCTTACCAAGTCTAAGTCCGGCCCTGCTCATTTACTTAAAAACAAAATATAGATTGAAGTTCAAAGACAGAATCAAAATTCCACTGATATCAAAAAGACCCAAGCACGTTGTAAACTTTGTAAATCAGGAAAGTCAAATGTAATTAGGGGTTCGTTCATAAACTGCTACTGGGAACTAGTGACTTTGAAGTTTGATTATCTCAAGCCCATAGTGTATCATAAATTTTTTTATTTGAATTTTTAAAGTATTTTCTAAATACTATTATGTTTTTAGTTCGGAAAATACATCGTACTTCATTTAAAGACAAATAAGAAGAATTCGCTTTTGAGACTGCGCTATTATAAGTAATGAGCATACCAAGACCGATGTACACATGTTATAATTTTTTTATAATTTTGTGTTTAATAATACATAACAACTCTTTCTGCACTGAATGTATTGAGTTAGAAAATAGTCCCATTAGAATTGAAGATGGCATTATATAATTAAAGCCAAAACTGTTTTCTACAATTGAGTTTTTATTCGACAGAGGCTTCCTTTACTGGCTGAATTCCTCTCTTTTCTAATTTACAAATAAGAAAGAATTTGATATTTCAATTATTTTGAAAAATATAAGGTACGGAACCGGGCCGGTGTATTTTATTTATTGTATCAAAAATACCTCTTTCTCGTCTATTAAGGTGTAACTGCAAACTTGACAAGTATGCATGATCAATCTTTTTGCACAAGTATGCTTTAGAGTCTGTAGGATAATTTTGCGCAAGTATTTAACTTGTACAAGTCGCTTGATGCTTGATTGAATTTTAATCGTGCAAACTTGTGCAAGCCGCTCTTGCGCAAGTGAAACGGACCATGTGTACCTAGGACATGCCGATTTGCACAGGTAAACCCTATACTCGTGAGTGAGCTCTAGACGAATCATCATGTCTAGCGAACTGTAGCTTCTCTCATATTCGTATCCTTCTTTTGAATTAAAGGTGTAACGAGTGATAAGGCTCAGGTAAGTTTCTTAATTCATTCTGAGATAATTATGCCAATCACGAGGATTTATCTTCAATTCACTCAGTAAATTAACATGGGAATATTTCTTTTCATAAACCACTCTTTACACCACATATCACGTTTCTTCTTTTGCGTTTTTCTCTTGTGGACAAGGCAAAAAGCAGCCACAGCCAGCACATCGTCGCCCGAACTCATCATCGTCCAAAAGCAAAGTGGCGCTTGTGCAAGCATACTTGTACCGTGTGGCGCCGCGGGGAAATTTACCGTACTTGTGCAAAAAGATTGATCATGCATACTTGTTAAGTTTGCAGTTACGTGTGTAACCACCTTTATGTATCGAAAATATTATTGTAAAGTAAATATTTTACATACCTAGCTGCTAGTTCTTTGCTCTGTTTTTCTTGCTGTTCTTTTAATGTTAGCATTTCGCTCTTTTGAACATTGGTGTCACGCATTGTATCGGAAATAAGTTGTAAAGCAGCATTCGCTTGGGCTTGCTGTTCAGAGAGTTGTTCCCGTTGTTTCGATGCTTCTGCTTCAAGATCAGCCACCATTTGACGGGCTTCAGTGAGGCGAGATAGGCCCGCCTATATAAAAAAATAAAATATATATATATATATATATATATATATATAAATAAAATGTTGAATTCTAGAAAATAAATTTAAATCAACCTTTAGTCTAGTAACTTGACGTGTTGACTCAACCCTTCGTTTCATTAATAAACGTTCATAAGTGGAGATAAAAGACATATAACGTCGAGGAGTAGCAAGAATAGGTTTTACTTTAAGATGAATTGAGGTCATTATATTAGCAGCAAAATCCAAATCTGCCTTATCTAGTTTCAATATTTCTCTTAAAAAAAATTAATATATTAATTTTATTATTTGTTTATTCATAATTAAACGATATTTACGATAAAACATGTTATTTTCTTTTTTCAATATCGTTTTATATTTATTTAAAAAAATCCCTCTCTAACTTTTACCAATTTAATTATTCATACATATTTCGAGTATTGGTCTAGTCATCCTCAGAAACTTATACCAATTTACCACTTTTAATACGGTTAGAAACTTCTTGCAATCTCCATTTTTCTCTTTCATTGTGGTATCAGACAATTTATTGATGCAGAAAGATGGATATTGCAAAAAGTTTTAACAATATTAAAAGTGATAAGTCACTGAAGATGAGTAGACTAGTACTCGAAACATGTATGATTAATTAAATTTGTAAAAGAAGGAGGATTTTTTAAATAAATATGAAATGAGATTAAAAAAAAAATAATAATAATAATAAGTATTATTGAAAAATAATTTTAGTTTAATACTAAATGATAAGATAAAAATTTACTTTTCTTGAAATAAAAGGCTTGGAACACTGAGCATTGTTTTTGAGGACCAAGTCTCCATCCAAACTATTGAACATTCTTTAATAAGACCAGGATTTTTTTCCCATATATCATTAATGGTTGATGATTCTACTGTTAATACAACGTGAATTTTTTGACGAATTCCTATAAAATATTTTAAAGTTTAATACAAATTTAATTACTGTCTTAATAATAATAGTTTTTGTTGATTTATTATATTTAAATGAATAAACTTACTCTGAGCAAAATAACTCGTTAAAGAAATTCCTTCGAAACCCTCTTGAGAAGCTTTATCTTTTAGAATAGACACTATTGATTCTAATTCATCAGGAGTGTAGAGACCGGGAATCTTTAGAAGAGAATAATAAGCAATAAGTAAAGAATGATTGGAAATAAATATGTTTTTAAGATATAATCTTTAAATCAAATACTGATTATTTTTCTTATAATTTAATTATATTTTCTTGTTAAGGATACGACTGATGATTTGTTCAGGTGAAACAATTCGTAGTTAAATTAGAATATTAGTTAAGATTGGTTCTTGGTAATCATGAACAATTTTTCGATCGAGGCTTCCTCAAGCTCTGAACTTAAGGAAGCCTCGATCGGAGGCGAAAACTTGCAGAATAAACCTAGATTTTTATAACAAACTCAAGTTCCTGGGAGGGAAGGTTAATCTTTAGAAGGTTGAGGAGTATTTTGGTTGGGGCGACAGGAAAAGAGATGGAGCTTTTCTTCGTAATTAATACCAATACGTAAACGTAGGATCCAAATCGGTTGAGAAGAAGACTACCTTAGGGATACCTTAGGGATAAGAACGTAATTTTTTTTGAGAGTTCATATCGACAAAAGAGATTGCGACCTCGATGTTGGATTAAGAGTAGCCTGGGGTGCAGAAGTTCCAGGTTTAGGGCCTGCTTTTGCATTAACTAATTTATTTATAATTAAGAGAGCTAGCAGAAGGTATCAAGCTAATCCCAAAGTCACCCCTAAAGTTGGAAAATTAAAAAATGAAGCAAGGAACGTGGCAGGGGTAAAATTCTAGACACCTGAAAAACATGAAAGGGGAAAAGGTTGTCAAGAAAAGAATCTTTTTAATAAGTGGTTGGTAGATCAATTCGTAGTTAAATTAGAATATTAGTTAAGATTGGTTCTTGGTAATCGGGAACAATTTTTCGATCGAGGCTTCCTCAAGCTCTGAACTTGAGGAAGACTCGATCGGAGGCGAAAACTTGCAGAATAAACCTATTATAAGTGTTCAAAAAATAAACAAAATTTAAAATATTGGTTGCTCATTTAATTATTTCGTCGTTATGATCACGCTCAGATTGCAAACTCATTATATGTACCTATATATCGTCACTTATAAAGGGCTTCAGAATTGGAAGCCGAAACAGCGTGAGAAAAAAAGAAAATTTTAACTAATAATCTAATTTAACCATGTGTCGGCTCATTTGAAAAAATCTTCCAGATCAATTTATTTACCTATGCACTAAATTGATTGACGGAATATATATATTTAAAGTATAAGAGATTATAGTTTTTAAGGAATTTGGTGTTGGTACTTGGTGAAACATTTTATAAAATTATTGGATAAAAAATACTTGGTAGGTTTCACATTAAGATATAAAAAAAATAAAACGAATTTATTTTTGGAGAATCTTTAATCTCGATATATATATTTAACTGCTAAAGTTACTTTCTGTTTCTCCTGAAGATGGGTTAGTCACCCGAAATATATATATCGAGATTAAAGATTCTACAAAAATAAATTCGTTTTATTATTTTTTTATATCTTAATGTGAAACCTACCAAGTATTTTTTATCCAATAATAATAAGAGATTATACTCAAAATGATTATTTTCCTAATTAAAATCTTGTAAGGTGGAATTTCTAATTTAAGAATGTCTTCTATTAGATAGAGAATTTAGCAATCGTAATAATTTTATCGAATATAACTAAATATAACTAAACTTCTTGAGGATACAAATTCTCAATAAAATAAAATAAAGAAAAATAAATGATAAAAATGTGGGTTTTTTTTGTCAAAAAAGAATAAAACCAACACCTATTTAAATGAGAATTTGTATCCTCAAGAAGTTTAGTTATATTTAGTTATATATTAAAATAACAAATTCTCAAAAACTAATCAAGAAATTAATTTTATCGAAATTAAAATTTTTTCAAAGTTTAAGTTTATAAAATTTAAATGTAATTTATTTACCTCTCCGGATGCAACTAAACTATTGACCATATCTAAAAGTGAAGAATTATCTAAATGAAATTCTTGTAGTAGAACTATGACTTGTTCACCATCAATTGCTCCAACTTGTAGTATCTATAAAAATAAATTAAAAAATTTAATAGAAAATCCATTTTCTCTGACTCAAAAATAATTGTCATACTGTTTTTAAATCCGAAGGTGATCTAGGAGTAATAATTCGGGCATCATGTCGAGCAGCAACTAAACGCAATGCAAGACGACGCCCTACGCCAGCTCTGCCAGCTAAAAGAAGATGACCGCGAGGGCAGGTGATTGCTCTATCCGTTTGGGCAGTTAATTTCAATCGTTCTTCCAATAACAAAGGACCTTTCGTTTCATCTCCATCTTGACCTTTGAAAAAAGAAAAAGAAAATTTGTTGAGTTGACTAAATTCTTGCAACTTCTATTCTTGTTATTTTTTTATTTTTCAACCTTTAGGTATATACATCGTATTAATCATCATCATCATTTGCACGAAAACCCCTAGAAATCCCAAGCCTTCCCAAGAATTTCATCCCAAACACTTATTCCTTTTCCAATTTCTGAGGCCAATAGCTAGAACAGGCGACCCTTGGGTCACCATTTGGTAATTTCAAGTGACCTACTTAAATACGCAAAAAAAAAAATTACTTGCAATCTTCCAGAATTTAGCAATATATTTAATATTTTTATTTACATAAACGTATAATATAATACAGAAGTTTTTTTTCAGTCTTTTGTAAACTCCTGATGATGGGCTCATAACCCGAAACATCTCTAAAGAAAAAAAAAAATTAAATTAAAGGAATTTTATTAATTTTTATTTTTTACTTGTGAAACACCATTCTATAACCCGTTAAAAAATTCCTGTGTTTAATATGTTTCACTATAAGCCAACACCGCTTTCCCTAAATGTTATGAATAATTATTATTATCATTTCCAAAAAAGTTATGTATAATTTAATCTCAACAAAAACACTTGTGTAAAAAAAGGCCACGTCCGATTAATAAATACCATTTGCCAAAAAAAGTAGTGAGATCTAATGTGCTGCCAAGTTCAACATCATCAATTTATTAAATGAGCCGAGAATATATTAAGAACTTCATTTAAAACGAATGTTTTTCATTTCACATGTCCAACTATATTTTTTATTGATTTCACATTTTTAGTTGAAATTATTTTTCTAAAACTTGGCTTTTATGCATTAAATTATTATTATTATTGTTTGATAGGGCCTCCACCTCTCCCCTTTAGCCCTTCCACCCCCTCTTATTAAGATCTCATGATATGGTAACTAGTAATTCATGACATACATAACAATGCGTAAAAGCCAAGTTTTAGGAAAATAATTTCAACCAAAAATATGAAATCAATAAAAAACATAGATGGACATGTGAAATGAAAAACATTCGTTTTAATTGAAATTACCAATATATTCTCCGCTCATTTATTAAATTGATGATGTTGAACTTGGCAGCACATTAGATCTCACTACTTTTTTTGGCAAACGGTTTTTATTAATCGGACTTGGCCTTTTTTTACACAAGTGTTTTTGTTGAGATTTCACTTCTTTTTGTAAGTTGGATGGGAATTTAGACTGCAAGATTATTTTAAAGGCAGTTGAAGATCTTTTTCGAATTCTCACTTTATTAGTGATTCGAGTTATTACACTATGTAAAAATTTTAGCATTCTTGTGTCGTTGAATTTTAGTTAATTTAGCTCATAAAAGTTTCTCTCCTTGATTTTAGATGCTGAAGAAAGGAAACTTACAGTTTTTCGATTTCCCCCACTATTAAAGCCCCAAAATCTACTAACATGCCAAATTTTAGCATTTTATGTCCTTTGAATTTTTACTTGATGAGAATTTATATTAAAAACCACACCTACTTTTAAGATGCTGAGGAAGGAAACGTTTCGTTTTTCGATTCTCTTCTTTATCAAGCCAAGCTCTACCAGTATGTCAAATTTCATCATTCTAGAGTCATTGTATTTTCACTATATGTTAATTTAGCCTATAAATTTCACCCCTTCATTTTATGTCCTGAAGAAGGGAAAGTTTCGGTTTTTCGATTTCACCCTTTATTAACCCCCCAAACTCTACCACCATCCCGAAAATAATGAAAATTTATCGCACGAATATCACCACTTCATTTTATATCCTGAAGAAGTGACAGTTTCGGTTTTTCGATTTTTTTTTTAAATTAAAAAACTCCTGTGTTTAATATGTTTCACTATAAACCAACACCGCTTTCCCTAAATGTTATGTATAATATAATAATAGATTTTTTAAAGAGTTTTGTTAACAGCCAAAATTACGCTACATCTGCCAGGTTTGTTGCATATTGATAACAACGGAAAACCGTTTAAAGACGGTGAATTTTTGAATAACCGATTCATAATTGTTCCAAATAATTATTTAATGACTTCGTAAATAAAAAACAAATAATTGAGAGAATTAAAGAAATGCTTATGTCAAACAAAATAGTTCAGTCTCGCATTGAAGATATGTCTAATAATATTGAGTCACAGGTCAAAAATGTTTTGTTATTTAGTGACGTAATTAGCATTGCACGCGATGAAAGTATAGATGTAAATACTAGTATGCCTAGACTGGCAATTATTATTATATTTATTTTCTTATTAGTATAGTATAGTAGTATCTTATTAGTATTAGTATAGTATAATTATTATTTAAAAAAAATTTTAATATAAAATAATAAAAATAAATATACTTTTATGTTTTGTTTAATCAAAAAAATATAATAGTAGAAATATACAACGTGTATCTGTAATGTGAGGAGATATTTTATAATAATCAACCCCTGAATTATCTCTGCACATTACAGATACACTCCGTAGAAGACATATCATTATTAGGTTTGAATTATTTACTGAAACGATTCGCTGCTTTGTGAACTTGTGATCGCCATTCTTCTCTTGATAAGCGTTCCAATTGTAAAAGTTCTTTTCCGGATTGAGAATCTTGTTCAGAAGTAGCAAAATATATTTCTGAAATTTATTATTAATGAATTTAAATGGAACTATTAAAAATATAAATAAAAACCGTGCACATTATTCATTACCTTCCACATTATTAGTTGGGACAACATTGTTTAATATTTTATCGAATTCTTCTATATCATTAGAGGTAGTTAGTCGATCGCGAAAAATACGAATTGCTTCATGACTCATGGCAACATATAATTCATCTTTCTCTTTAAATGGGGAATACCGGGGAAGCGACCAGCACCATTTTATAAGTTCTCTTAAAGAAAAACAGTAATGAGGCCATTGAGAACCACGAAAAACTTCTCGAACCTATAAAAAATTATTAGAATGTGTTTGAAAACATGAATTCATTTGTTTTATGTAGATAAATAAAACTTGCCTGTTGGTAAATTTGTACCATAACTCCTGCAAGAGATGAAGATTGTATTTCTTTTGAAAGAGCACGATTTAAATGTCTTTCACAAATACTTCGAATATCCGAAGGGCTTGGAGCATCAATAGAATAAATATAAACAGAGCTTGCAAATCTTGGATCAATATTGATATTCTTTTGTGAAGATTGATTGGATGAAGAAGAAATTATTGTTGTGACCCAATTAATATTTTCTACATTAATCCACTCAAGAATATGAGGGTCGTGAAAGCCATTATGTGATATAACCTTCGAGAAAAAAATATAATAAAGAATTTCAAAGAAATACATCTATTTTATATAGTTATTTAATTTTTAACTTTCAAAATGGAGAAATTATTTTTATTATTAGTTGGTGTTAGTTTTTTAGTACTATTTCCTTCTGGGAAATCGGTTATTGTTATTTCATTTTTTAAATAAGTATAACAAATATTATATATTTAGATACAAATCGAATAAAAGAGATTGAAGGAGACAATAAAAGAGTGTGTCTTCTGCTGGAATTATAAATTTTATTTATTTATAACGAGACTATAGTTTCGTTATAATTAAATAAAATTTATAATTCCAGCAGAAGACACACTCTTTTATTGACTCCTTCAATATATAAAAATTCTGCTACTCTCGGCAAAAAAACTTTCAATTTAGAATAAAAGAGACGTTTCATCAAGATTGTGACATCTTCAGTCTTATAATGGTGTTTAAGATTGTCTAAAGACTGAAGATGCCACATCATTGTCAAAAATCAATTTTAATCAACAGATAAATCAAATTATATAAATATATTTGTTATATTTACATATTTAAAAAAATGAAATAACAAGAACTAATTTCCCACGAGAAAATAGAATTTAAAAAAATTAATACTAAGTAATAATAAACATTTAATATAACTCAAATCTATACAAATAATTTGTTCTAATTCTAATTCAGATATACATATACAAATTTATATAATCTATCAAGCAACGAGATGTTAAAATATTAAATTGGAGGAAAAAGTACAGATTTTCAAGATTTTGTTCTATGTCTGCCAAATTTTGAGAATTTGTGCAATTTCAACCCCATTCGAGGAAGTTTATGTCCCAGTTATTTTCTTCGTCATTTTTTTTCTCAGTTTAAGATAGTGTTTATTGAAATTATTATTTCACTAAAAGTTTATGTCTCATAGGTGGGGTGGGTAAAGAATTAAAATAATTAAAAGTGATCTATATAATTATTATATATATACGATCGGAAATGCCTCTAGCTTAGGACAAAGACTATCGTTGATGGCGAGTCTGAAAAAGCTTGGAGCTTCAAAGGTGAAACTCAAGTGATGTGCCAAATTTCAGCTCATTAGATACAACCGTTCAAGAGGCTTCAATAAATATTTTCGATTTCTATCTGATTTTTAGCATTATTCATCTGGAAGTTCTGAAGCTAAATAATCTAAGTTGTTTTCAAAAGATATACAAACATTTTGGCATCAGAACAACACATTTACGAGCTTCTATTTTCAAATTATCGTAGGTATCGGAATCCAGAAAGGAAAAAAAAATAGGTTTGAAAATGAATTTTCTTTACATTACGGACATTTCTAAACACGAATATTTGTAGTGAATTCACTATATGCACTGACTGTAAGTTAAGAGTAAATATTTATCTGTATTATTTATTTTTAAGTAACAACCTGATGTAGAAATGCAAGGAGTCGTCTAGTTCCGAAACGATCTGGCCGAGTCAAGTCAATATTTTTTAAAAATACAATCAATTTTTCAGCATGTTTTGGTTTAAGAACTTTCCCTGAGTGACTTGACACATAACTACAAGAATGGGCTAATGAATCCAAAATATGTTGCGGCTTAGTCAAAGCGCTACAATGTACAGTAGTCCATTCAGTTCCGGTCGGTAATTGAGCAAAACAATATTCTAATAAAGCACTATAAAAGAAAAGTAATAAAATTAATATCTTATTTTATATTAATAAATAACATAAATTGTAAAAATAAAAAAAATTAACCTTTTCCCAGATCCTGATGGGCCAATAAGAAGAATTGGTTCAAAAGCGTGAAGCCAAGGAAGTAGAGCATCAAGATGTCTTCTAACATCTGCTGTCATTACAAGGGAATCATTTTCTAAATCGGGTTTCGTTTCGTAGATTCCAAGCGAATCTCTGTAAGTATCATAGTAAATATGATTTAAACGAGGTCCATCATCAATTCCAAGTAAAGTTTCTCCGGACCATTCTAAAACCTATAAAAAAGGAAAAAAGCTGATTTTATTATATATTTTCCAATAACGAATTTTAATATATTAAATGTAATCATTCATGACTTTAAAAAAACAATAAAATATAAGTTGTTGATGAAGTCAGAATAACACAGAACAACATTCAACGAAATTTTTCTTCGGAGACAGACTGGTAGATTTATAAAGGAGGATTGAATGGAAGGCATTCCAGGAATAAATAAAAATATTATTTCCAATAAAAAAATATTTATGGGAAGGTTTTCTTTTTAGAGTTTTTTGAAACCAAAGTTTCGGAGGATCTTTTATTGAAAATAATCATTTTATTTATTCCTGACCTTTCTGACCATTCAATCCTCAGTTATTCAATATTGATTATTTTTGTTTTTAAAAAATTATTTTGTCCACATCCATAAGAATCCTCGATTCAATTTATAGAACATGGACACAAATCATCCTATATTATATTTACATGTGGGTTTTCGGTTAAAAGGTAATTTCTAATCAATCTATACCTATATATAAAATTAAGGTTTTGTCTGTACATTGGTCCAAATCACGCCAAATTTTGGTTGCACATGTTTCAAGCAAAGTTATGAACGAAAACACCCTCAACAAAATTCCTGTCTGTATGTATGTCTGTCTGTCTGTATGTTTCCGTGGGTTCCGCGAAAATTTGCTCACAATTTGGTTTCGATATTCAAACTAGTTTTTGAGCTAGCTCGTCCACAAAAATTTGGTAACGCACAGACTAACTAACAGACAGACTAACAGACAACCAGACAGACTAATAGACATTTTGACAAAACAATTATTATCTCGAAAAATATAATTTTTTCTATGTTCACTTATTAGAGCTTTTTTGTAGAGCGAAGTGCCATGGTTTCGCTCAATTTTTTTAATCAAAATAGTTTCAGCCGTTTTTGAGACATTTCGAAAAAAAGAAGGAAAAAACACTTTTTTCATGCACGATTACAATACTTGACCATACACTGTATGGTAAAGTAAAAAATGATAATAATTTGCCGATTCAAGAGAGTACATAGTGTCTGATGATGATGAAATTTAGAAAAATATCATCTTTTTTCAAAATTTAAAAAACTCTTCTGTTTTTAATTGTAATAGAAAATTATTAATTAATAAAGTAAAGGGTGTGTAGTTTCACTATGAAACTACACACCCTTTACTTTATTAATTAATATCATGTTTCACCTAAAACCTACACCACTTTCTCTAAGTAAAAACGAAAATTATTAAGTTGAAAATTTTAAAAAATTTTAAAATGAATTCTTCATAGGTAGGGGTAGGGATAAAATGTTAATAAATAAAAATACATAGATGAAGTTGGAGCGACATGTTTTGAGTATGTCTCGGACACAAGTCACTGGTCTTTAACTTGGAGTGCAATTTTTAATCTAGCCATGCTAGACTAAGCTATAGCGGTAGCTTTCTATTCTCAATCCCCTTTCATATTATCTGCCTTTATCTACCCGTCCAGGCTCTCTTAAGATAGTTCTTTCACAAATGCAAAAATTCAAGAAGTCTTTGAAACTTGGAATATAAGTCATTAAAAGCATAATATACATACTGTTAAAATTTGAAGACGATTTACCACACCAAACATGAAATAATTGCAATTAAAAATGACATTTTTTACATAGGGTAGATAGGGAAAGGGTGGGGATATGATCATTATTTTATTTTTTTTCATTGAAGGACTTTCACCATCTTGATGAAAAACTAATTTTTGTTAGAATAATATATTCGGAGTAACTTAAAACAAAATTGAAATTATTTACCACGTAGTTTTGATAAAAAACACAAAAAACAAACTTATTTGGGCGATTATTTTTAGTGGAGGGGATATAAGCACAATGGCTTGGAAACGATCCGGCTAGTGTGTGTGTATCCATATAGAGATTTCGTAGTGTGAGTGGACAGTCACGTTAAAAAAACATAACCTAAAATTTTAGTTCCGTTCATATTTATAGAGTGGTTACGAGGCTAAAACTTTTTGTGTGGATTGTCGCGAAAGAACCTCCTTAAGAGCCCGCAACACCACCAACAACACAATCAAGTAGACCTCACCTGGCCGTCTAAACACACGACTACGAGATACTTCTAATTCTACAAGCTTTCCAAAATATCATTTGTGTAATAGAAGCTCATTAGCACCATCATCGGTAGTCGGTGCTAAGGCTGATTGATGCAATTACTTGTCTCCATCCATTTGACATTATTTCATGCCAATTCTTTCAGATCAGATATCATTCATTATAAATTAAAATTTTAGATTACATTTTTACCTGTTTTGTAAATAATTGTCGACTAGATGGAGTGAGATTTGCTCCTAAGGCCAAGATTAATGCATAAGTAAATTGAGGATGTGTTTTGATATTAGTTATGTGAGAAAACAATGAATAAACAATGGAAGTCAATGAGGTTCCATTCGATAAAGCAGCTTGTCCATTTTCTCTAAGCCAAAATAAGGCTTTGTCGAAAAGTTCTCTATCTTGAAGTTCAGAATGTTCGGGATATTTTATTAACCAGGATTTGATGAGACAATCCACATTTATGTTGTTTTCGCTAAAAAGAAACAATCCTTTAAATTATCCAAAACGATAACATTATTAAAGTACAGTGGTACCTTGAGATACGAATGTCCTAACATACGAATGTTTTGAGATACAACATGAAATATTCTAAAATTTATACCTCAACATACAACGAAAAATTTGAGATACGAATTTGCGATGTGCCTTATTTGATGATAGGTGTCTCACATTCTTTCGTAACATTTTAAAAAGAAGGCAGAAACAGACCTCTCTTGATCGTTACCTTATGAAGGTCTCACGCAGTGAAAGTAAGGAAAGTGAGGCCAAAAAGGCCTGACGTTACAGAGATGATTAATAAACATTGTGTGTTATTAATATATTAATAAACAAATTAATAAACATTATGTGTATTATTACTCGTTTATCTATATACAAATCAAATTGTGTATATTATTTTTAATTTAAATGTGGTTAGTTTCATATCGCTAGAACGCATTAATATATATTACATTATTTTAAATGGGAAAAATTGCTTTGAGATACGATTTTTTTAACATACGACGATGATCACAGAACGAATTAAATTCGTATCTCAAGGTACCACTGTATATTTATTTAATTTATAGTGGGTGAAGTAAAAAGTTCTGAGCCATACCTCACGATGTATACGTCGCATCTGGTCATTCTTTTTTGCGATTTACAGGTAATATAAGGCTTTAAAAAAGCTCTTTGACAGTTTTGTGTTTGGTGAAGCCAGTTGAGTGTTAGAGCGTTCCAAAATGGAGGTAAAAAAAAAAGAGAAAATTTGATACATTCTCCAGTACCACTAAAGACCAAGGGGAAAAAGCGGAGCAGGGGGCCAAAAAAATTGTGCTGTTTATGGACCCAATACAGTATCGAATGCAACAGCAAAGCCGTGGTTCCAACGATTCCGTTCTGGTAAAATGGACGTCGAAGATGAGACACGCTATGTTAGGCCAATCGTCGAAAAAGTCGATAAAATCAAGGAAATTGTCGAGTCGAACCGGCATGCGAGGACTTATTTCATTTCCCAAGAACTGAAGATTAGCCAGAAAACCGTTTTTAACCATTTACATAAGACTGGTCTCAAGAAGAAGCTCGATCTATGGATGACACTTGACGCAAAACAAACTTTTGGACCGAATTGATGCCTGCGATTTTTTGCTGAATCGATGGCGATGGCGATGTGAATGGTGACTGGCGATGAAAAATGGGTCACATACGAGAACAAGAGTCAAAATAGATCGTGGTTCAAGCGCGGTGAGCCGGCTCAAACGATCACCAAGCCCGAATTAACGCCCAAGATGGTTTTACTGTGTGTTTGGTGGGATTGGAAGGGAATCATTCACTATGAGGTGCTCCCATCGGGCCAATCACTCAATTCGGTCCTATACTGCCAATGACCAGATTGAAGCAGGCGATCGAATTGGCCAATAGGAAGGGTGTTGTGTTCCATCAAGTGGACGCCAGGCCGCACACATCAGGACTTCTTCAACCGTGAAATTATGAGATTGCCTTCAAAAAGGACAAAAGTTATCGAACAAAACGGCGCATATTTGATCTAAATCGGAAAATCCTAACTTTGTTAATTTTATCGTCGAAATAAAGAGAAAAATGGCTCAGAACTTTTTACTTCACCTATTATTTATTCTTTAATTATTACATATTGTTTTGATAAAAAATTATAATCGAAGAATAATAAGTGAATATTTGAAAAAAAATGTAGATAACTGGAAATAAGAATAGATTAAATTTAATCAGGGATAGTTCGAGAAAAGCTCTGCCTTAAAAGGGATGACCACCATTAATTAATCATTTCTCTTAATCGTATCGTTATCATCTTTCAGTATCTAAGTAAATTTGGAATTACTAAACAAAAATATTGCCTGAATAATGTGATGTTTGTGATCACTCTTTACCCTCTAAATGGAGTGACTAGCCTTAAAATATTATTTCACTTAAGAAAATGGTTTTTTGCAGACTCTAAAGCAATCCCAATTCATTAATCTTCATGGCTTGAATAAATTTTTATGACTAACCCTTCAGCCTCAAAAAGAGGGCGCCTACACTTAATTAAACATTTCAATTTAAAAGATGGTTTTTTGCAGAATATTAGACAATTTCAAATCACTATGCATGAATAAGAAATGATTTAATTTTTTGGATCACCCTTACAGCCTCTAAAAGGGATGACTACCTACCCTTAAAAAATCATTATACTTAATAGGAATGTTTCAAAAAGTTGTGTTATAAATATATATACCTATAGCTAAGGTAAAAAGTGAATTAATATAAATATATTTTTTAAGATACCTCATATAAACTATTCCAAGTCTTGAGATGGTAGCTGGTGATGCATTGGCTAAAGAATGTGTTTCAAAAATGAAATTGACATTGTCCGCAAATTGAACACGCCAGCCAGAAGGTAAAGTAAGCAATCTATTATCATCCAGAACAGAATTTAAAGCTTCAGCCCAATCAGGATCAACATCACCATCACAAATGATCCATCCCAAATTCTCTAAAATAATAGGATATACAAGAGATGGATTATTTAAAAATCATAATTGAAAGAAAAAAAAATATATTAGATTGAAATGTTTATTTAGATTATTATTAAAAAAAAAAATATTTGATAAAATGTAATTAATAATTAAAAAAAGAAGTGTAATATACATATTTACCTTGAGGTAGATTATAAACTTTATTGGCGGCAAGAGTTAATATTCCGTCATTCCACTGTCTAGTATCTAGATCTATATGGCCCAGTAATTGAGTACGAGTAACTGCTTTGGGACTTATAATATATAAACGAACTGTTTTTCCTAATTTAATTAGGGCCTAAAAAAATTAATAATCAAATGTTAAAAAGTGATAATTTATATCAATGAAAATTAATTGTATGTATTTATAGGAAATGAATACACTTCTTTTTAAATAAGGTGTTGTAACTATCTACTAAACTATATCAAATACCTCCCCCTCCCCCCTGTATATAAAAACAAAATAAAATTTTAATTAATTTTTTCTGGCCTTTGAGATTTTATAATTTTAATTTATTCGAATTTCCTTCTCCCCAATTTTAGATCACTATCAATTTCAAGTAGGTATAGGTATTAGTCAGTGTCGAAAGGTTGGAGGGCTAAGAAAAATTTGGCATAAATGGATCATAGGGTGTAGAACAAATGACATCTGCATTCTCACATCTCCCAAAAATATATTTACGAGGATAAGTCAAAAATTACCTACACTTTTCGTTCTACAACTTTATTAAACTAAGATAAGAGTACAACAGATACATTATTTTTCGATATAGTCTCCACCTTTAGCAATGCACTTGGTCCAGCGAGCCACAAGCTTCCGGATGCCTTTCTGGTAGAAGTTTTTCGGTTGGTCATGAAGCCACTTTTGAACCGCATCCCGAACGTCCATGTCTGAGGCAAATCGACGACCTCTCAAAGCTTCCTTGAGCGCTCCAAAGAGATGAAAGTCTGAGGGAGCAAGATCTGGGCTGTTAGGGAGGGTGTTCCAGGGTCTCAAAGCGTCTCAAAGTTGACGGTCGTCCAGGTCCCTCTTTTTGTGTTACGCTACATAAAAAAATTACGAGATAAAGCACTTTCCCCATATTGTGACAAAAGTCTCCGGTGAATTTCAGCACCTTTCACACCCTCTGACCACTCCTCGTTACTCCTCTTTGGTGCAATCTGATAGCGGAACTGACATGCTTATGCTGTAGTAGCTAGACAACTGACGCGATCGTGATTAAATTCCGCACACCACAGACGCGCCAATTCAATGCCGTCTCCTAATTTACTCTTAGTTTAATAAAGTTGTAAAACGAAAAGTGTAGGTAATTTTTTACTTATCCTCGTATATTGAGACAGGAGCGGCGAATTCGGAGCCCTATGTGAGATTATTTTTCGTCCTCCCACTCCATATATTTATACTCAAAATTTGGTAACTAAACCATACTTCACACATATTTTGACAAAATAATTACTATCTCTTAAAATAATATTTTTCGATATTCGCTATATAAGACTTTCTTTTAGACCAAAAACATCATGATTTCGTTAAACTGTTTTTATCAAAAATGTTTTAGTCATAGTCATTATTGAGATATTTCGACACTTTTTTATGCAAGATTATAATATTTCAGTATAGGTATGGCAAAGTAAAAATCAATAGAACGTTATTTGGATTTATTATATGGAAAAATTTATCCTTTTAGGAATAATGAAATTTTATATTGTTTGTAATATTTTTGAAAAGCTTGACAATGGTATAAATTTTTGATTGAAGGAGACAATAAAAGAGTGTCTTCTGCTGGAAAAATATATAATGAGACTATAGTTTCGAGTACTATGCTCTCTTCATTAGTCTATTACAATTGATTCACAGGAATTTATTTTTCCAGCAGAAGACACTCTTTTATCTTCAATTTATAAAAATTCTGCTACTCTCGGCAAAAAGAAACTTTCAATTTAATTTTTGATTGAGTTATATACAATAGGTATGTATTTATATATACCTTTGAAAGTAATTTATAAATTGTGGTCTTGCCAGTTCCAGGAGGTCCCACAAGAACGACTCCCATCCGTTGATGTAATTGTTCAAATAATTGTTTACATTTTTTAAATTGTCTCTCATCTTTTTGTATATTAAGATCAACACAAGCTTGTTCCAAGGCAGTTTCTAAATCTTTCGCTAATTCATTTGTATTAATTTTGTTTTCAATATTTTCCTTCTCATCAGAAGTTAAACTAAAATATTCTGTGAAAATATCTTTTAATAAATTTTCAAATCTGTGAGCATCTTCATCAGTTAATTTAGACAACGTATCAAGTCGACAGGCGTTAGCTACAATAAGGGCTTCTACTTCAACTGTATAATTGAAAAGAAATGCAATTAATAAGAGAATTAATTTAAAATTAACATAAGTGAAATTAATATAAAATTACCCTTGGTTTCATAAGAGCCTTTCTGTAAAATTCGAAGGGCATTTCCACATCCACTTAAAACTGTTTTAAGTGCTCTTAACCCCCAATCATAATGCTGTTGCTTACTCAATAATTGATCAGCTAATCGGAAAAGTTCTACTAATTTATAAGAAAGAACTCTAGCATGGCGAAATCCTTCACAGTATAGAACCACTTCAGAAATTAATTCGGCATCAGGTTTGGTCATCGCAACAGGCCTAAAAAGTTGCTTCAAATTATCCGGTAATCTGTTCCGGGCACCATAGCCTTGGCCAGCAGGATTTAAAGTTACAAAAATAGCACATTTTAAATCGATTGGAATCTGTAATTTAAATAACAAAATTAGAGAAAATTAATGGAGATTTGTGGAATCAGCCCAAGGTTAATGAAAACAACAAATTCTGAATAAAATAATTTATTGAAACGTCATTTTCAATTTCATTATTTTTAATCCTTTCTGTAGAGTCGCTCACGTTAATTTTCATTCGAGCCCCATCCTTTTACTATTAATAAAAGCATTTCTTATTCTCTAATTTAATTTAAATTAACGAGGCCTCAATATGATTACAACAGGGCCACCCCCGCGACAAGCTATTTTGTCGTCTGTATGCAAAACTAAATTTTGCCCCCTACAGATTTAATTATAAATTAAATAGTTTAGTTATATTATACTTTTGTACTTTATCATATGACGAAATAACCGTTTCGTCAAAGTAGCATATACCGTATTTTTCGCCGTATAAGATGCACTTTTTCTCCCCAAAATCGGGGGGGGGGGGGGGGCGTGCCTGCGTCTTATACGGCAAATACAAAAGCCCACCATTTTCTAGATTTGCCTCCTTTAAAATTGGGTGCGTCTTATATGCCGGTGCGTCTTATATGCCGGTGCGTCTTATACGGCGAAAAATACGTTCTGTGGGAAAATGACAAGATATGCATTATTTAGATTTTGTTTTTTCATTATCCTTGGGCTGTCTTTCCAGTATGATCAACCAGAATGTATACAAAGTAATACTTATATATTAGAGTAAAAAAATTTTGGAATGAATCTGAATGATAATTAATATAAATAAGTGCGTCAATAGCCTGATACTGACTGAGGATTTTCCTCGCGAGGCCAGCCCCTTGAGGCAAATGCCTGGTCGGTCAGTACGTGCCTCGCCCAAGGCAAAAGTGCTCGTTGCTTCGGCCCCGGTTTGTGTAAATGCTCAAAGGCCCTTCGGGTGGTTTCCTGCGTTCACTCAGGACGGTTCTGCGGCAAACGCCCGAGGCAGCCTCGCGAGGCTGCTCGCTCAGTCAGTATCCGGCTAATTGCGATTGGAACTCGCATATATAAATTCTTAAATTAGGCTTAAATAAAAATTTGTTAATACTCATATTATAATATATTAGAGGTTGCATATTTTTGACTGAGTTTTTAAAATAACATTTATAAAAGCTTCCAAAAAAAGTTACCAAAAAGCTGATAGCTAGTAGAAATTTTTTTTTTATTTTTTTTTATACGTTTCACCGAATACTTGAAATTATATTAAAAGAAATAAACAAATTTTAACAATTTTTGATTTTTTTCAATAAAAGAATAATAAAATAAATATAATTTCAAAGCACCTGTAATTTATCAAGTGTTATAAAACTTGATTGGTCTTTAATTGCTTTCTGTATGGTGTGTATTATTCCAGCAATAGCAGAGAGAGTAGCTTCTTCAAGACGATTAAATTCATCAAAACATCCCCAAGTACCAGCTCGAGCTAAGCCAATTAATATTCTAGTCATAGCATGAACATCTATTCCCTAAAATAATCAAATAATTAGTTAAAAAATATGTATTTAAATATAGTTTTATTATTTAAATATAATAATTCAGTTACAATTAGATAAGTAAAAATAAATTGAAAGAAAATCTGAAAACTTTCAAGACTCGGAACGCTCTCCGAAAATTTTTCAAGAGAAAAGAATGACAGGTAAAGAGCAGAATCCTCTAGTAATAAATTTAAATATAATTAATTAAGCATTTAAAAATATTTTTTGTAACATCTTGAAACAAGAGGGGTGAACTGCGATTGGAATTAGGTGTACACCGTCTTTGGAATTATGTGGAATTATTTTATCTAAAGGTCTGGGTTGGCCCCTCCATCGTGAAAAGAAGAAGAAGAAGGGTTTTTATGGGCTGGGTAGGGGTTAGGGGTCGAAGGTATTTCTGGATACGGGTCCTAAACAGCTGAAGGTTATATAAGTCTCGGGGAAGACGGTAGCTGGGAGCGAGTTCCAGTCTCTGGAGGTCATAGGGATAAAAGAGTTAGCGAAAGCGCTTGTTCGACTTTTATCCAATTTGACAGCGAAGGGGTGCTGAGCGTTCGAAAATCGCGTGTTTCTCTTAAAGAGGGCTTTAGGGGGGATAATTGATTTCAGCTCGACTGAACAGACACCATGATAGTATCTGTAGTACAGGAAAAGGGCAGAAACGTTTCTTCGGTGAGTCAGGGAGTCGAGTGAGTTAGTTAGAGCCGGGTCTCCTATTAGTTTAATTGCTCGTTTCTGAATTGCATCCAGTGTGGCAAGAGAATGCTTGGAGGGCCCCCTCCACAGATGAGAGCCATATTCGAGACAAGGACGAATTTGAGCCTTATACAGTGTAAGAAGTTGACTGGAAGTATAACAGCGTCTAGGCCTAAATAGGAGACCAAGCTTGCACTCTGCAGCTTTAGCAGTGGTTGAGATATGGTCATTCCAAGAAAGGTCAGACCCTAGTGTGATGCCTAGCATTGAAATTTTATCCTTGAATGTTATTGTTATTTGAGGAGTTATCGATATTGAATGGTTGTAACGAATGATCTGGAATGTGACACACAAGTTTGTAATAATAAACTGCACCTCTATGCCATGTATCAACCGTTTACTGAGAAATAATTGCCGAATCACCAAGAGCCTACGAAGTGTAGAAAAAGTCTTCACTTTTTCCTCCAATTTAGATCATAAATACTTAGTGAATTTTTTATTAGTCTGATTCAAATAAAAATTCATAATGTACAATTTAATTAATAATATTCCTTCATCACAATTAAACACAAGAACATGACGTCCAAGATGACCAGCCAGTGCTTTGACAGATTCCGTTTTTCCAGTGCCAGCCGGTCCATACGGATGTCCTCCTAAGCCCATATGCATTGCTTGTGCGAGTGTTAAATAGCACCGATCAGTCAGGGGAGTATGCACAAGTCGAGGCGCGTTTCCTTGATATTCATATCCATATATGAACTCTGCATCCACCTGGTATTAATAAAGAAATAAAAAAGATGTTACTAATTAAATCTTTTAAATTGTTTTATTTTTAAATATTACCATCTTTGCTAATATATTTCCAGTAGGAGATTTATTTCTATAGAGACGTAATTGACGTTGCCAGAGCCAATCAGAAGTTTTCATAACATTATGACTTATTAATTCTTCTAAAATTCTCATTCGATGAGTTGTATCAATCATTAAAGTTTGTAATTTAAAAAATAGAACTTTTTCATTGGAATCGTTTTTTTGAGATGATGAAAACCATTCAGATTTAATTTTAACGTATCCTTCCAGTTGTACCTAAAAGAGATTATTTTATTTTACGATAATACAGTATTTAATGTTTCAATAAAGAAAAAAATAAAATAAAATATCTTTATAGATTACTAGCTTCGGCGGGCATCTCTGTTATCCATGAGGCTACGCCCCCTGGACCCCCCATCCCCATTCGACCTCCGCACCCACACTGCACCCCACTACGCACCCTTCCCCCCACTCCACCACCACACCCTCCCCATTCCACCTCCGCACCCACCCTGCACCCTACTACGCAACCTTCACCCCCATTCCACCCTCACACCCACCCCGGGGTCCTTGCACCCCACCCCCGCACCCAGTTTTTGCATTTCTAGCTTCGCCCCCATTTTGGGTGGTTAGTTTTTACATTTCTAGCCTTCTAGTGGCCCACAGATTATGTATACAAAATTTGGATGAGTTTGGTTGAAGGGCAAGAAAGATACTACTTTGTATTTTAGACCACAAAATCGAAAATCCCCCATTTTTCAGTTCAGGGGTCAAATTTCAAAAAAAATAAAAAAACTTTCTCGAGATAGAGCATTAATAAACGTATGTACCAAATTTGAATGCTAAAAGTTAAAAACTCGAGTAGATAGAGCAGTTTAAAAATTTCAAAAATTTACCCCAAAATGACTATATCTCCCTTTCAGGGACAAATAGAACAAAATACTCAAATATGTTTTTTTTTTGTATTTCAATGCTTCATCTTTTTAAACTAAACCCATATCGATATCTTTTCTGGTTTAAGAGATCTTAAAAAACTTTTTGGGGCCTTTCCCCCCTTTAGGGTTCGAATTTCAAAAAATCACACCCATAAATTGTTGAAAGAATATACACTCCAAATTCCATCTTTCTAGGTCAAGCGGTTTAGGCTGTGCGTTGATAGATGAATGATGAAACATCACCTTCTCTTTTTATATAAATTAAGATTTATTCCCCCTTGGGTTTAAAAGATAAAGAGAAAATTTTTAATAGCACTACATAACAGGCCGAAAAATCAAACCCAGGCCTTCACGATTTCTGAGATCTCCATGAACTAAAACAATATTTAATACTGAAGATGGACAACCAGTGGGGACCAAAACTTTTGAATAAATTTAAATGAAAATAATTTATCAAGATTACCAAAATTTTTTTTTCAAATATGTGACAAAGTTAAAAGAATAGAAATTTTTAAATATTTGAAAGAGTTAATAGAATAGATTAGAAACTTTTAATAGAGATACAAATAGTAAAAGTATAAATAGAGGCAAACCTTTAAAGAACTGAGAAGATTTGCAAGTGTTCCTCGGGCAATTGCCTGTTCGCATTTCTCTACGAATACTATGGATTCAGCCAAAGAGAGAACCTGAGATGGATAATGTAACGGATCCGAGCTTCCTTCTTTATCCATATCAATTAAGCAGCGATTAACAAGGGATTGTAATGTACTTCGCATTTGGTTTTCAAGAACACTTAGCCACTCTTCAGGACGGGAAGTCAAATTAACTGGTTCATTAAATGGAACTATTTCCTCTTGTTGGGAAATCATGGCTATAGCTTTATTTTCATCTGTTAATTCTAGAGAGTAAATGCCAGCGAATAATTTTTTAACATGACGTTGAATTACTTCATGACGAGTTGTTTGTCCCAAAAGTTCAAGCAAATCTTCATCTCCAAGGAAATAAAAACGAGGAAATGCACAGCGTTTTTCCTTGAAAAATTTAAAATAATATGTATTATTAATTGTGTTCGCTTCTATGATGTAAGTAAATTGAAATATTGGTTCTTGGGAATGGACATATAATTTTTTTTATATACTTATAACACGTTTATTTCGAAACATTTCGTCTCTAATCGAGATTCTACAATAGACTATATGTATCATAGTCAAACTACTTGCATTAATACGTTGTATTATCAACTTCTAAACGTTCCTAATCAAACACAAACAGTATTATATGTTTTACACATTTTATTTATCCTTTTGAGATAAAGAAATATGCACTGTTTGTGATTTTGGAAGTTGAACGTATGAATGCAAAGCTCGTATTATAAAAAGTAAGTAAAATTTCAAGGAAGGTTTCACAAAATAAAACAAATATATGTGGGAGATTAATTGCTTGATTAAGTGTTTGATTTGGTGAATTATATTGATTTCTGTTTGGGATCATGTGTTCGGCAAATGTGTGGCTGGCTTCCTGCCCTTGTACGGTGGGAGGCCGCTCTCTTTCTTCTTGGCCGGGTATTGTCCCTAAGATCTTTGCGTTCAGGCTGAAAGCATGTGATAAATATTATTATGACAACTTGTGTCGGCTGCCGGCGCCCTCACCCCACTCATATGCATGTGTGTGTGTGTGCTCCGGCTGGGGGACAGTCGTTGAGAAGACGTTGGCGAGTTGAGAGCAATTGTACGATGAGTTTTAAGATGTTTTAACGATGACCTCAGACACGAAAATGTATTAATTTCTTTTTGTTAATAAATATATATTAAAGTATAAATATGTTATTTCAATTCTATGAGCGAAGGGGGCGAACTCCGCCCTCTACATATATGTTTTATTTTAGACCCCCCCCCCCCCCCCCTTTTTGTTAATAAATATATATTAAAGCATAAATAAGTGTGTTATTTCACCCCTATGAGCGAAGGGGGCGAAACCCGCCCTCTACATATATGTTTTATTTTGTGAAACCTACCTTGAAATTTTACTTACATTTTATTAAAAATGTTTCATCTTGAACCGACACCTAACTTTTTAAAAAGCTTATATTATAGTTTGATGAAATTTATAATCTACTTTAGTTTGAGGAAGCCTCGAGTGAAGGAGAAACTATTTTACGATAGAAAATAAATTTATTCCCCATTTCCAAAAACTAATATTTCAAAATGCATTATTTATATTAATTATTAATTATAAATTACATACCTCTAAATATTCTGAGAGACTTCGCTGACAGCGTGCTAGTTGATCTAGAAGAAAGTCTAAGGAACTTTTTAAATTTGGAATACGACAGAGGCTGATAACCCGCTTATCTTGTGATATTAAAGTCATAATATGTCTAAAATCTCTATCGATTCTTTCGAACCGAGGTCTCTCTGGAGCTTGAGATCCAGGTATTCCAAAAATAGGCTCTAAATAAACCCATCTTGAGGAAAAAAAATTGAATTAAATTTTTTTTTAATGTATGCAGAGCTGGTCATTAACTAGATACAGGTACTCATTTTACTTGAGCCCGTTACTTTTTGTAACTTCTAACTGTAGCTAATTCCTCAAAATGAAAGTAAGTAGTAGTTGTATTCAGTATCCTTTTTTTTAAGGAACTATAACTATAAAGTTACTAATTCCTTTAATTTTTTGTTTCGAGGGACCTCATACTTTTCGATAAATTTGCCGAGATCTTATTTGAAATATTAAGTGAATTTGATCTTAAAAATGAATCAATTATTCTCAGTAACAGAAAATGGATCCAATTTTATAAAAGTTTTCAAAGAATTCGGATGCTTAAAATCTCCAAAAAAGCGAAGGTTAGAAAATATTCGAAATATTTATATTTTATTGGAATTTTAATTAATATTACTTTGATAGACAAAAATTTGGTTGAGTTTGCTCAAATGGTCTAGATTTTTAATTTTGGGTCGATATGCACCAAAATCTAATCAGCTCTTAATCTCAATGGACCATAACTAGGTGTGAAATTTGGTTTTGATATTCACACTAGTTTTTGAGCTAGATTGTCTACAAAAATTGGTAACGCACAGACTAACAACAAGACTAACTAACTAACAGACATTTTGACAAAACAATTATTATCTCGAAAAATATAATTTTTTCGATGTTCACTTATTAGGGCTTTTTTGTAGACAGAAATGCCATGGTTTCGCTCAAATTATTTAATCAAAATAGTTTAAGCCGTTTTTGAGATATTTCGAAAAAAAGAAGAAAAAAAACACTTTTTCCATGCACGATTACAATACTTAACCATACCCTGTATGGTAAAGTGAAAAAATGCGAGGATCTTCAATGTGTAGCTCATAAATTGTCCCTTGTGGCAACGACGGTTTTTAAAAGCTTTAAGAATTTCTCCTGCTTCCAATCACCCTGTCATGGCAAAATTTGTCACTTTATGGAATAATTTTCTAGTCATAGTTTACACAAGATAAATCATTTTTTTTTTAATAACTGTTACAAACACCGCGCTAGTTACAGAAACTAATAAAAAACATGTAACTAGTTACAGTAAATTGTAACTGCCACGATTTTTAGTTGCTGTAACTTGTAACTATCTTCGAAAATGAAAGGAACTAGTACTTGTACTCAGTTCTTTAAAATGTAATTAACTACCCCAAAAGTGATGGAAATGCCCAGCCCTGAATATATGCAATGAAAAATATTTTTGATATATTACTTTCGCTGAATTGAAGACAGGTTTTCAAGATGATTTTCGAGCTCGGCTAATTTAGAAGACCATATCTGAGTTCTATCTTCATAGCCTCCAGCATGTTTTACTGATTGTACAAGTCCTTGAAGTTCTCCCACTTTACTCTGAACATCAGCATAATCTTTTATGAGGGAGATTGATGTTTTATTTATACAGTGATGTTCAATCAATGTAAATCTAGAATCATTTTCCCAAGAATCAAGTTCAGCCAATGCTTGGCGTACAGCAATTTCATTATTTGCTCGGGAATTTAAATTTTGAATTATTTTTATATTTTCATCTATATTTTCTATAGGTATCGAAAGAAAATCAGACAAAGTCAATGTGTCAATAGATTTTGCAGGCATATTGAGGGTAGAAAATAATTCAGACCAGTGTCGATCACTATATGCATCACCTCGAAGTAGTTTTAGATGTGGTATATAGGCCTATAATGAGAAATTATACAAAGATAAAATTAATACAATAATAAATATTAACTAGAAAATTATACTAGAAAAGATAAATAACTTTTTATTAAATGTGAGTTGTAATTTTTTTTACATCTCTTTTAATGTAGGAAATAGGGAAATGTATTTATGCTGGAAATGGTTCAAGAAAATGCGAGTTTATTACTTGATTAGCTACGTGGAAAGATTAGCTATATGAAGAGTTGAGGAGTATTTGAATTACATATAAGTAAATTACATTTTGTAATTTGCATTTCAATTACATAGCTCGAAAGTAATACGTAATCGTATTTCAATGACTTTATTTTTTTTCTTTAAAATTTAATTATATTTTTCATTTACGAATTACAGTAGCTCAATTTATTTTTTAATTCAATACAAATTAAGAAGTTCAACTGAAGAGATCTCGCCAAGTAAGCTTAGTCGAGTTAGGGCCAGTTGTATGTCGGTTGGTAAACTCTTTGTCAACGTTTAAAAAGAGCTTACCAACCGACATACAACCGGTCCTTAGGGAGTTTGGAGTAGGTATCTATAGGATTCTTCCACGGATATCCAAAACTTAAATAATTATCTGACAGTACGGAAAGTATTCAAAAAATTTAATACACCACCATAGGTCCAGTATAAATTGAACAAAGGTTTATTTAACATTATTATTTTGATCTTCTTATTTTGTCTGTTAATTCCGAAGGAGCAAATAATAGATAATGTAATTGAATTACGTAATTTGTAGTTGTTAATCGATTTACACTAAGCAAAAGTAATTGGTAATTCAATTACCGAACGCATTGTATTTTCCTCAAATCTGGCTAAATGCTGATAGAATGAAACTTAAGGACTTTCCCTAATATAGCTCAGATGCAGTTCGCTCTTTCGCAAACTCTCACATGCGCAGAAAGGCAAAAATATTTTCACTGCGTCGTTTCTCGGATCTGGGAACATTACAGTCTTATCGTCGCTAAAAGACAAAGAATAAAAAAAAAACACTTCATGAAACAGCTCAATGCGAAATTCCAGATGAGAACAGTAGCTTGAGAGAATTAGCTAAAAATCACAAATGTACCAGCTGCAGAAGTTTTTTAGATATGGAAAAATTGAGTGATTTTAGTGCGACGATGCCAAGTCGCCATCTCTCACTTGGCATGCCATTAGAGAAAAAAATGAAAACCATCAAAAGTACCTAACTTTTAACATTTTTCCTACAAAACGAATACCGCATGATACAATTATTTTAACAGAAAAATATTTGTTCTATCTTCAGTTAATGATTCTAAGTTTTTCAAAATAATTTTAAGAAAATTACGATTGTTATTTAATGAAACAGTCGCTTTAACATCAATCGGGATAGGGATGTGTTAAATATGCAAATTTCAATGGTCAATATTTACAAATTTAGTGATGCAAGGACTATTGAAAAAAAATTCTACGTATAAAAGAACATTTATAAATATGTGTATTCAAAGTTTTAAAAAGATTGCAAGAAAATCGATTTATTATAGGGAACGTCCTTAAGGGGAAATCAAAGAGCTTGGAATTAAAGAAAATATATACAATTTATTTTACCTTTCTTTAAGGAGTTTGACCATGATAATAAAGTTTTGAATATAAGTAAATATATATTTAACAGGAAATATTGAAATATTATTCGCTTGTGAATTGAGAAAAGGAAATGAAAATATAAATTGAGAAGACTAACCAATAAGGAATCATCGCTTTGAGAAATAATAAAAGATGGACATTAAAAACTAACTTTATATCGTTCTATGAATAGAAGAAGTTTCTTCGACGCGTCTTCATTTTCAGGAGATTTAGCTTCATCGATTCTGCGTTGCCAGCGAGTTAATAATTCGTCAAATCGATAGCTCCTTGTTCGAAAAATTATCCATATTTCGTTAGCCAAACTTTCTAGATCTAAAAAAAGAGAATTTTTTTTATATTTTCTCTAAACAAGTTTTAGCAATTACTGAAATTTGAAATTAAATATTTTTATAAGAAAAATCATTGAGAGTGCCTCTACTTCATTTGTGATGTTATGGATTGCTTTGCTTAATTTTAGTCATGGACCCCTCGGGAATCGAACCCAAGTGCAGAAAAGCTACAGGCCAATGGAGATTCTTCGAAGCGGAACTCCTTTGACATATATAACCACTTAATAAATTTCGGTAAATATATTAAAATCTTTATTGTAAAATTTAGCTGATAATTGATTGGAAATTTAAGTATATAGCCATATTAATATAGTTTAAGGAGGTTCTTTCGCGACAATCAACACAAAAAGTTTTAGCCTCGTAACCACTCTATAAATATGAACAGAACTAAAATTTTAGGTTATGTTTTTTTAACGTGACTTTCCACTCACACTACGAAATCTCTATATGGATACACACATACTTGCCGGATCGTTTCCAAGCCATTGTGCTTATATCCCCTCCACTAAAAATAATCGCCCAAATATGTTTTTTTTTTTGTTTTTTATCAAAACTAAGAGGTAAATAATTTCAATTTTTTTTTAAGCTACTCCGAATATATTATTCTAACAAATATTAGTTTTTCATCAAGATGGTGAAAGTCCTATATCCCCACCCTTTCCCATTCTACCATATGTAAAAAATGTCATTTTTAATTGCAATTATTTCATGTTTGGTGTGTAAATCGTCTTCAAATTTTAACAGTATGTGTATTATGCTTTTAATGACTTATATTCCAAGTTTCAAAGACTTCTTGAATTTTTGTATTTGTGAAAGAACTACCTTAAATTAAAATAGATGGGTGTTTTGAATTTCGAATTTCCTCAAAACTCGAAGGCGACATAATGACTATTCATTGAATGAAATTCAAAAGATTTTTTTATTAATTTTCGCGAGTTGTAGTGGAATGACTATAATTAATATTAAAATTATTCTTATAATTGAATGTAATGGAAGGCAGCCCAGAGGTAGTCTACCAGTCCGTCTCTCTCCAGAGAAAATTTCGTTGCAAAAAAATTATTCTTATATTTTATAAAAATAATAATTTAAGAAACCTTGATTAAATTCCTCCCTCATAGACCATTCATATTCTTGAGATTTCATTTCATTTATCAATTCATTCCATTGTTTATCTTCATTTAACAAATTTTGAATATTAAAATGGGAACAATTTTCAAAAAGGGTCTGATATGTATCTTTAAGAGCTTGCCATTCTATTCGCTTTTCACGCCAAATCGCATCATTATTGAAATCGCCAATACTTGCATTTACATCGATTTCACGATTAGACCAACGATTTTTAAATTGCTTTCCTTCGCTAAAAATATTTTCAATTTGAACTTTTAGATTACTAGTAATCATTGATACCTAAAAAATCAAAGAACAATATTATTTTTGAAAATATTATTTAAAATATTTCCATGATTATAATAAAAAGTAGAATACTTGGGAAGCAAGGACTGTTTCATAAGCCATCAATCTCTGAGAAGTCGTTTCCCATTTAGAGGCAACCTCAGCTAATTGAAATACATTTTCTTTAGTCCAAATTGCAAGAATTCTATTTTTCCGATGAGCCTCTTCAAGTAGAATTCCCATCTAGAAAAAAAATAAGCTCTAAATATGGTATTTTCTAAAAATATACAGGGGGGTTACTAAAATGTGGGCTTGAGGAGCGTAATCTATTCATGAAAATGAGTCAAAAGTCTATATTAACAAATCTCCCTTTGTTTACCATCTGTTTGTTTGTGTTTAATAAAAAACCATATCTCAAGAGCAGATTAAGATTTTTTATTGAAATTTAGTATACGTGTTTAGTGTTGATATCAATATTCTATGTAAAATAAATTACTTATTGAAGGAGACAATAAAAGAGTGTGTCTTCTGCTGGAATTATAAATTTTATTTATTTATAACGAGACTATAGTTTCGAGTGCTTTGCATTCATAAATTAATTCCTATGAATCAATTGTAATAGACTGATGAAGAGGGCAAAGCCCTCGAAACTATAGTCTCGTTATAAATAAATAAAATTTATAATTCCAGCAGAAGACACACTCTTTTATTGTCTCCTTCAAAATATAAAAATTCTGCTACTCTCGGCACAAAAACTTTCAATTTAATAAATTACTTAATGACCAAACAAGCGTATTCGCCAACTTGTTTATCTCTGACTTCTAGAGAATGAAACCTGCTTCGCTTTCGTCTTTTCGTCAACGTTTAAGACGGCATATAACGTTCAGGGCCAGTTGTATGTCAGTTGGTAAACTCTTTTTAAACGTTGACAAAGGGTAAAACCTTATAATTCACCTGGTGGCCGGCGGGATGGCCAATCAGATGACAGGCACTTTCAGTTGATTGGCCATCCCGTCAGGCACAAGGTGAATTCTAAGGTTTTACTCTTTGTCAACGTTTACCAACCGACATACAACTGGCCCTCAGTCTTTCAAGATCCGCATCCTCCGGTACCTTCAACTCCGAAGAAATGCCCGAAATTTCTTATCTTTCTTCAGTTAAAAATCTTAATCTGTTCTTGAGATTTGTATTTTATTGATAAAACAGACATCTGTTGATAATGAAGTGAGTTAGGAGATTTGTTAATATAAAGTTTTCGATGAGTAGAATACGCTCCTTAAGTAGCGGACCATATTATATATACACCTTGTAAATTAAATTGTATTTAAATTACCTGAGGAGATCTTTCAAGTAATTGTTTATAAGTATTCTCAGCTGCCCCAAGTTCTTCAGAAGTTGAAGGTTGTTTAGTTCCAAATCCACTAAGACTTTCATCTGCTTCATTACAAAATAAAACTAAAGATGCGATATCTCTTGAAATTGATGTATGTAAAGAAGTAACTAAAACATCCCCATAACGACGATTATGAAGTTCAATTTCTTCCCGAATTGGTAATGTAGATACTTCAAAGCATCCGATTCTCTCTTTAATACTAAAAATAATAACTTATATTAAATATTAATTATATTTTTATAATAATTTTAATTATTTATTAATACTAGGCAGGCTAGCTATTTTTTGTCCCCAAGATTTATTTTGGCGAAATTCTCTATCCCAGTCTTCAGCTATTTTGAGCTGCTCAGAAACAATTGATTCAAAATCTAATGTACCAAGTGCAACTCGAGGAATCCATTGTTTACGTAATTCTTCTAGTCGTTTAAATAGATTTTCAGCTTGATTATATAGAGTTTCGAATTGATGAGCATTTCTATAAAATGTTTGTAAAAAATAGTTTATAAAAAAAAATACATAAATAAATTTAGTTTCAATAACAAAAATAAGTGGGAAAAAGTGTAATTAAAGAATTATAGTAAAAATTTACTTTATTCCAGTGTTTCTCAACCTTTTGTAGAGCGAGGAACCCTAGAGCACTTATATTTATTTCTGAGGAACCCCCTAGGACTAAAATATGAGATATTTAATTTTTCGTCAAAATATCAACATCATGCAATTTTATAGCTTCCAAATATAACATACCGCCGACGATGACGGTGTTGTCACATTTTAAAAATTTATTAAATTTTGGGGAAATTGGGTTCAAAAAACGTGCATTTTAAATTACAATACCTAACATTTTTATTTTCATGAATAATATTATAATTAAATTTTTTTGGTAATGTCATTGGGATATATAGAGTGTAAACCTGCTAAATCCATTTTTTATCATATATGACATATTAATACCGTTCAAAAGAAAAAGAGATGCAATATCGTCCAAGTAAAACTGCTACTTAAAATTAAGATCGTAAGTTGTAGAAAAAAAATGTGAAAAATAGTTTCTTTCCATAACACCAATATTAAATTTTGTAGTTTTTTCTCTGCCCTGTAAAATTTCCTTGTTATGAGTTAGCAGGTATACACTCTAAGGCGATGATATGCTCCTTTCGGATCTGACAGGTTTTTATTTTACATATTCAATGTATACTAATAAATAATATTCTCATCTATTTGAAAAACAATATTATTTCAAACGTCATTAATAACAAAATAATAATAAAACAATTTAAATGATGTTTGCATTTTGTTACTAATGTAACATAATCCTTGTAATATAAGAAAGTTAAGGAACTTTAGAGCAACAAAAATGGTATCACTGAGACAATAATGCTGATGTTCATCGCATTATTAAGTATCAATAGTTTTGTTTGACCATAAGGTAATACTTAGACTCGAAATTTAGTAGTTTTTCTTTACATGACAAATTTTTTGAGGGGTGATACTACTAACTATTTTTTTTGTTTTTAAATTTTTTATTTTATTGACCTCTAGGCGCGGGGAACCCCAAACCTCCCTTTGTGGAACCCTGGGGTTCCGCGGAACCCAGGTTGAGAATCACTACTGCTTCATTCTTTTATATCAATTTAATACTTACCGATGAATTATGGTTTGAAATAATGTATTAGAAGATAAGCCATCATCAACGCCCCGGAATCGGGTTGGAATGGAAAGAAATCTCTTCAAAAGCCCATAATATTTCATACGCAACTCTTCAATTGGGGGACTAAATTGTAATTGTTGTCTTCTGTAAATTCAATTAGAAATTATTTTAAAAGCAAATCTAAACCATTTAATCATAATTTTTGCCAATGCGTTCAATAAAATCCTATTGTTCATTCATGTAATATAATTTTTTATTAAATATTTAAGTTTAAAAAGAATAAATTAAATCTCAAAGATAAAAAAAAATCAATAAGATGATTACCTATAAACCAATTCTACTGAAATTTTCGGCAATTCTTGATCAAAACCTTTTTTAATTACTAATTGGTATTGTGTATCCAGCGCCTTATATAATTGCATATCCCAATGGTGTACCCAGGCATTAAGATTAACAAAACCCTTCTCTCGAACTTCATTAATCAAAGAACGAATATTTTTAAGTCCAGTTTTCCATTTTTGCTCATCTCGAAGTAAATCAGTCGACATTAAATTTATTAACTGAAAGAAAAAAAGATTTCAGTTTGTTTTTCATTGGATGAAATATTGAATATATATTAGATTTAAAAAATAAAATAAAAAACGTTATGTATTAAAAACATAAAACAGTAAATAGTATCATCTGAAATTTTGTCATAATTATCATTTCTTTGGTAATAGGATTCGTCTACTTTTTTTCAATGCCTCTTACTATTTATTAGTAGATTTTAGATATTAGTGTTTTTGTTTAGAGTCTAGAACAGTGTTTCACAACGTGGGGCCCACGACCCACAGGGGGGTAATTAAAAAATGGGCTCGTCCAGATAAATATAAAAATCTACAAAATTATTTACCCATATTTGAAAAAATAACTGTTAATAAAATTTGATAGCTTCGTCAATAAATATAGTAGATATAAAACCTTCTAAACTACACTTAAAAGTATGTAGAACTATACAAAATACTAATCAAAAAAAATTTTTTTTAATTATATTTATATAAATAATAATTCATTTTTAGAATACAAAAATTGTGTTTATCTTAAATAGGGGGCAATTTTAGAAAGGCTTAGGTGGGACATGGCACAAAAAAGGTTGGGAAACAGTGGTCTAGAACATCAGGATTTTAGATATGGTTAGGAGGTCAAAACAATGTTGGGAACCACTATAGTTTAGAGGAAAAATAAATGGGTCATAAAACAGGAATAAAATCTATATATGTGAAGCAAGGACATGGACATTCTTCATTATTTCTATGATTGCGCAAATATATTTTTCGATTTTCTTTTGAAAGTAAACCATTATATGATAATCTTTAAGAAAAGTGCGCTTAAAAGCTTATCTAAAAACGAAGGAAATAATGAATAAAGTGGAATTTTTTTACTTTCCCTTCTTTCCCTGAACTCATAAATTATCAAATTGTCATTTTCATATGGAATTTAGAGAGTTTCTACCAATAAGATGATTTAGCTCTACCCTCAACTCTTTAGTTACGGGTAATTCTATACACGACAACAAGGAGAAAAAAGTCGATTTTAATATAATTGATATTTGTGTTTATAAATAAGTAAAATTATTTCAAATATGCTTTAGAACAATGCTTCTTAAAGTAGTGGGCCGCGGCCCCATAGGGGGCCATGGATTACCCGCAGGGGGGCCGCGTAGAGTAGCAAATGTAACAAATAAATTATTATTGTTAAATAAGTATATTTTTATAAATAGTTTTTTAACCAATATTAATTTCAAATAAACTGCAACGGATCGTTGCTAAACTTTATCCAAAGTTATTTGAAATATCAATATTTTTATTCTTTCATTATTTATTAATCACATATCACTGCCTATTTGCGCTCCATGTTTAAAATAAAATAATAAAGAATTTTAAAAAAAGTACTATCTTACTCTAGAGTAAAGTACTTTAAAATATAATTTTACCAAAAATTTTATTTAACCTTTTTTGTAGTCCCCGAGGTCCTTAATTAGCATATTAAATTTCATCAAAATGGTTAAGTCATTTTCAAGATATTTAGAAAAAACTAAAAAAGTACTGAAATAAAGTACTAATGTTTGCGGGCTGATATGTACCACAAACAAATCAGCGCTTCATTTTGTTAAAATAATGGTAGGTTTTCAATTGCATTTCAATCGGTTCAACGATGTGGAAAAAATCGTGGACGAAAAAAACGATAACATATATACATCCGCACGCACTTCCTGAAAAAATCCCACTTTTTGGCCTCTCGGCGAAACCTCATGTAATTTTTGGCAAAACTGTCACGTGCTAAAATTCAACCTAATTGAATACTACAATTTGTGACTTTAATTGAGACCATGGGTTTCGTAGTCTTTACCTGAGGAGCCTTTGAAGTCGCGCTTGCCTCGAGACCGATTACAATACTTTACCCATGCTTCGCATTGGATATCGTGAGATATTGACTTGGGTTCCAAGGGGGCCGCGACTTCATAAAGTTTAAGAAGCACTGCTTTAGAACATTGTTAAGACTTAAATCAAATATTGTAATCGTCCATTGGCAACCGCCGTATACCTCACCTATAATAATTAGTTAAAAAAATTAATGGTCTTATGACGATCGCCGGAATGCAAGACAGACTTACTAAATCTCTTACTGTCGGAAGTCAAAGTTAAAGGGTTAAAAATCTATAAATCTACCTTATGTTATTTGAGATAGATTATTAAAAAAAAAAAAATACAAACCTGTTGACGAATTCGGAGATGATAAGATGATAAAAATGAATTCTCATTAGCCAGCCTCTCTATTGCTTTTTGAAGACGTGAAATATAATCGTCAACTGATTTCGTATCTCGCCAACTTACAACAGAATCCGTTTGTTGTACAAGTTTTTCAAGTTCGAGTGCGGCTTGTAACATCATTGGACGTTGGCTAGGGATCATCCGTTCTCCAATTGTGTTATGAAAATTGGCAATCTAAATTTAAAAATAATGAAGAAATTTCATTAAAAGTATTTTATTGACTATAATCAACATCATCATTGAGTATATAGTCCTAAGACTGATTTGATGCAACAATCCGTCTCCACTCGACTCTGTCCCCCGCCAGCTGTTTGACCTCTCTAAATGTCTGGCATCCCATATCCCCAATTATTTGGTTGAAATATTCTAATCTGGGCCTTCCCCTTCCCCTTTTCTTTCCCACCTCCCCCTCCAAGATATCCCTAAGCAGTCCCCCATGTCTCAGTGTGTGCCCCATCATCTGACCTCTTCACTTCTTCAGACTCTTCCACAAGGTTCTTCTTTCTCCGATTCTTCCAAGAACTTCTTCATTTGTAATTTTATCCATCCATTTGATATTCATCATTCTTCTGTAGCATCACATTTCGAAAGCCTCTAATCTCTTTCTCTCCTCTTCTCTAATTGTCCAGGTTTCCCACCCGTACATGGCTATGCTCCATACATATGTCTTCAATAGCAACTTCCTGTTTTCTAAGCTGATTGAGGATGAGCATAGTAATTTTTGTTTTGAATTAAACCCCATTTTTGCTTGGGGAATTCTTGATTTAATTTCGTTTTCGCTCCTCCCATCCCATGTTATTTTACTTCCTAGGTAGCGGAATTCCTTAACTCCTTTTAGGTTTTCTTGGTTTATTTTGATGCATTCCTGTCTCGTTTGTTCTTTTTTTGTACATACTAGCTTGGTTTTATTCTTGTTTATTTTCATTTTGATTTTTTCTATTAGGATTTGGTTAATTCCATTCAGGGCGTCCTCTAATTCTTTTTTATTGCTTCCTAGAAGGGCAATGTCATCGGCAAATCTTAACATAGCAATCTTTTGACCTTGGACATTTCGAAAGCCTCTAATCTCTTTCTCTCCTCTTCTCTAATTGTCCAGGTTTCACACCCGTACATGGCTATGCTCCATACATATGTCTTCAATAGCATCTTCCTGTTTTTTAAGCTGATTGAGGAGGAGCATAGTAGTTTATGTTTTGAACCCCATTTTTGCTTGGGCAATTCTTGATTTAATATCGTTTTCGCTCCTCCCATCCCATGTTATTTTACTTCCTAGGTGACTATAATAGTATTTTAAATTAATTAAACATAATAAACTTGGTGATAAGTGATGAGGCAGAATAGCTCCTGACTCCATACCACTGTGTTCAGCACTTAAATTAGATAAAAAAGAAAAATATATACCTGTTCAAGGGCTTTAGCATGTATGGCAAAGGTAGAAGCTGTCTGTGCAGTTCTTTGTAATTTAACTGGAATTCGATGACCCAAGGAAGCCAAATAACGTGATTCTTTGACGAAAGCCACAAGTTTTGGATTATACGTGACTCGCATTAATCTGCCCTTCTCAAATTCAACAACCGGCGAATCAGTTCTGAGAGATAAAGATTCATCGCGTAAAGCATTAGACATATCATCACACCACATTTCAAATTGTTCATTTTCATAATTTAAAAGATTTTCTGAAAGATCTGTTAAAGCAGATTCTAATTCTTGATGCTCTTTCAAATCTTGAAGAAGCTGAGATGCTATTTCCTTCATATCATCCGCCTAAATAAAATAAATAAATAATTTTAAGATAAAATATAAAAAAAAAAAAAAAAAAGTAAAATTTATTAATTTTTCGAACATAAGTGTAAGATGTATAAAACATATATAAATCAGGGATGTCCATCCCAGACAGAAGGGAATATTGCAGCAATATTGTTTTGTTGTTTTCATATCCTATATATTGTAATTTTTTTGTTTTTATATTCTATATATTGTAATTTTTTTCCCCTCTCTTTCTATATATTTTGTATTTTTTTTTATTTTTGTTTCATATATTTAGTATGTATTTTTTTTTTTTTTTTTTGATTTTTTTGTTTTTTCTTGTATTATTTTAATTATTTTTTTTGTAAATATTTTGGTCTAAAATTGTACAGTAAAGCGGCTAGATGGCCCTATAGATACAATGTTATAATAAATAAATAAATAAATATTTCGAACCTTGCACAATATTGGCAATATTGCAGTGACAACATTGAATTGGCAATATTGTAGTGGAAACATTGAAATGGTAATATTGCTGCAATATTCCCGCAACATTGGCAATATTGCTGCAATGTTCCTGCAAGGTTCAGAGGCGGACATAGGAATATTGCTGCAAGGTTTAATAATGCAATGTCATATTGCTGCAACATTCATTTCTGTCTGGGTAGGCGGAGAGGGTTTAAGACGCAGAGTGGGTCTTGTAAATTTCTGGTGAGGGGTTGAAAATTGTTGGAAAATAAATTATATACTGGGGGGGGGGGAGTCATGAAGTTAGAGGGGATGGTCACCTCTATATAATTAAATATATGATAAATGTAAAATGAAAACAACCTTGCAACGAAGATTTCGTGCCCAATGTATTTGGGCAGCAATTTGTGGAACATCTAATATAGTAATAGCGGTAATCATTTGAGAATTATTTGAATCTTTTAAAGTTAAATTCCATTTTGCAACTAAATCTCTCATAGCAGCTAATAAAGCCTCTCGATTCGATTGTAAGGCAGCTCGAATGGATGGTCTTTCAAGAAGTGAACGGTATCGTCGGACTACCTGAACGAACTAATAATATTTTATTTTAGTTTCATTTAATAAAACAAAAAATAAAATAAAAAAATAAAATATGAATAAATAATAATTTCTTTATACCTGAAGTGTATTAGAAGAAACCTGTTTTAAATAAACTCGTAATTTTTCAAGTACACGTTCTTCAAGAGGGATTATTTTTTTTTCAAATTCTGAAATTGCTTCTTTCCAAGCGGTATCCGCATAAGGATTATAAGCCCAAGCAATAGTCTTCTTCAAAGATTCAAAAATATCCCCAGAGCAATCTTCTTGTTCAGATTTTGTCAATAAATTGGAAAGCTGATGATATACTCTTCTTAAAGAGAATATCTAATAAATAAATTTAAAATAAAATTAATTTTAAATTAATCAGTCATACAATAATTAGTGTAAAAAAAAATTAAACCTCTCGTAGTCGGTTAAGAAATCCCCGAGAATAAGGGAGAATAGCTTTTGGATCAATTTTATCTGAATCCCATCGATGTGGAGCATAATTAATCCAAATTAACTTAATAAGCCTATCACATCCAGAAATCCAAAATTCTATAACTTCAATGCACTGAAAAGTTTTTAAATTAATTAATATTATCAATAAAAATGAATATACTTTTAAAAATCTTACTGGATTGAAGTTTTCTTCAAATTTAGAATAAGATAATTCCCAGAGATCGATATTTTTTAAATTATTTTGAATAAACCGTGATATAGTTATTCCTGAAAAATACAAAAACTAATTATATTATCTTGGAACGAAATTTTCTCTGAAGAGAGACGGGCTGGTAGAACTTTTAATTGAATGTAATGGAAGGCAGCCCAGGGGTAGTGAGGAAAAAAAATTAATACATATCAAATAAGGTGTAATTTATTGGAATCCTTCCTCCTTTCCTTTCAAACCGACGTTTCGGAGGATTCTTCCCTCCTCTTCGGGGTTTCAAGGGGTCAATGAATGAAACAAATAAAATGCTTCCTTCTTCTCTCCACAGCAGTGTTCAAAATTTTCTTCTTCTTTAGCAAAGGCATTGAAAAACATTTTTTTTCCTCCTTTTCTTAATAAAAATGAGGGAAAAAAAAATTGTTTTTCTATCCCTTTGCTAAAGAAGAAGAAAGTTTTGAACACTGCTGTGGAGAGAAGAAGGAAGCATTTTATTTGTTTCACATTGACCCCTTGAAACCTTGAAGAGGGAGGGAAGAATCCTCGGAAACGTCGGTTTGAAAGGAAAGGAGGAAGGATTCCAATAAATTACACCTTATTTGATATGTGTTATTTTTTTTTCCTCACTACCCCTGGGCTGCCTGGTAATGGTAATGGAAATTACATTCAACTAATTATATTACTTAATAAAAATTTTAGAATAGTTTTTTTTTTTTTAAGAACTATTAAAAAGAAAAAACTAAATGTATATATTTACCAATAATTTCCATAATATTTTTCATCCTGTCATGCGGATAAAAAAAATCATCAAGCCTCCAGAGATCATCCAGTAAATTATGAATAGTTTCAATAATATCTAAGCTATCTAAAATAGGTATGTTGTTGTTCATTTGAGCAATTTCTTTTTTCATAGAAGTTAGACAATTATAAAATGCTAATGATTCCTCCCTTTCATGTACTTTTTTCGAATAGTTTCCGTTTGATGACCAAAATCCAATTTCATCGTCAAGAGATAAAATAACATGAAAAATAAATAAATAAATATAAATATATAAGTATTATACATTTATTCAGAAGAGAATTTAATAAATAGAAAAGGGAAGATTAATTATAGCTATTAGGGTTCTCTTTGTTTAAATTGAATTTGTATGTTTGAAAAAAGGATTTTTTTTTTTTATTTAATAGAAGATAATTTTTCTAAAAAAAATGTTGAAAGGTTTCTGAAATGAGCCAAGGAGAAATTTCTAAATCATATTGCAAGATACATAAAGAGAAATAAATGAGGTTGTCCTCTGGTTGATACAAACATATACATTATACATACAACGAATATAAATATGTATAATGTATATACATAATTTATTTGTTAGAGGCTATAGTTTCGAAGGTTTGACCTCTATGATTAGTCTTTTTAATTATAAATATTTTATCTGTTATTTCTTTTGAGTTGGTTTGTTATGTGACCAGCTCGCTATTACAACAAAACTAATTTACTTACATCCAATTGGGTATTTGAACCCATGAGAAATAACAGATAAAATATTTATAATTAAAAAGATTGATGATGAAGTTAAAACCTTCGAAACTATAGTCTTTAACAAATAACATATTTAATATATAATATATATTTATATACCTTTATTTATATATACTAGTATGTTTATTTGAATCAAATAGAAAACAACCTCATTGATTTCTCTTTATGAATCAACAACTCCGCTACTTTCAGCAAAAACAAAATCTTTTCAATTAAAGATTGTAAGACAATAGTTGGAAGTTCTCGAAAGATACGAACTGCATTGGAGATATGGGAGGTTCAATATTTAGTTGAGAAGTTAACAGGTATTAAATAGTCTCTAAATCTGGAATTTTCAATCCGTGATTTATTACGAGGTTTCAGAGACAAAAAGACAAATACTACCATGTGCATATTTCGTAAATCGAAATTTGTGCAGCTAAGAGAAAGCGTTTATGGTCAAAAGAGACTATTTTTTTTTTTTTTTATTCGCTTGAATTTAATAACTCCGTGAAGATGCAATCCCTAGACTCTTGTATTAGCCAAAACAAGAGAGAGTAATTAAGCGTAAGGATGGAAATGAAGGTGTCTTGAGAGATGGAAGGATTGAAGATTGTAAGAGTTGGCGAAAGATCTACATCGGGAAAGAGTTTAATTTTCTTGAGATGATGGAGATATACAAATTGGCGAATGAAGGGGTTCGGAACTACTGGAATTTAACAACGAAGGGGCTACGCGCGAAACAGCCTTTGGGGAGTATTAATGATTTTATCTTATCTGAGTACTTGCTATAATAGTATTCATAATGCAGGAAAAGAGCGGAAACACTTTTTTAAAGGGCAGCGAGTCGACTGAGTAGTTAAGTTTCGGGTCTTTAATTAGTCTAATAACTCATTTCTGATTTACATCCAGAGATTTTTTTTTATGATATTGATGTGAGAAAGAGATACACCAAAAAGTGCATCCCCTAAAGGCCTGGGTTGGCCCCTCCATCGTAAAAAGAAGAAGAAGAGGGGATTTTATGGGCTGGGTAGGAGTTAAAGGAATTTGTGGATGCGGGTCTTAAACAGCTGAAGGTTATATGTTGCGGGGAAGACGGTGGCTGGGAGTGAGTTCCAGTCTCTGGAGGTCATAAGGTAAAAGCGTTGGTTCTACTATTATCCAATTTGACAGCGAAGGGGTGCTGAGCTTTCGAAAACCGCGTGTTTCTAGCAAAGAGGCCTCTAGGGGGGTTAATCGATTTCAGCTCTATTGAAAAGACCCCATGATAGTATCTGTAGTACAGGGAACGGGCAGAAACGGTTCTTCGGTGAGCCAGGGAGTCGGGTAGTTAGGGCCGGGTCTCCTATTAATTTAATTGCATCCAGTGTGGCAAGAGAATCCTTGGAGGCCCCTCTCCACAGATGAGAGCCATATTCGAGACAGGGACGAATTTGAGCCTTATACAGTGTAAGAAGTTGACTGGGAGTATAATAGCGTCTAGACCTAAATAGGAGACCAAGCTTGCGCGCTGCAAAGTTGCTCATTGTAATTATTGTTTAATATATTGTTTTTCCTTTGACCATATCCGATTTTCTTAGCTGTACAAAGTTTGAAATACGAAATATGCTCATGTACATTATTTTTAGATTAGATATTTTCCCTCGGAGACGTACTGATAGATATAAAACTGAGGATTGAATGGATAAAAATGATTCTCAATAAAATAATATTTATTGGAAAGTTTTCTTTTTACAACTTTTGAACCGACGTGCCGGAGAATTTTCTCTCTTTCTTCAGGGTTCACAGGGTAATTGTCATTGAAGGAATCACATAATAGGGTGACCCAGCCAGTAGTTGATCAAATAACGCCGATGCTACACTATTTTTATCACCCAGCTTTCATTTTAAATCTTAATAGAAAACTCACACCATAACAACAATCCCTTATATGTGTCTAATCATAGGAGAATATAAAATTCAGACCTTATTAAAGAAAAAAAAAAAATTTGTTCCAGTAGTTGATCGGGCGAATCAAATTTTTGATCAAAGTCAAATCCAATGATTTCAAAGGAGGTAAAATAACACAGTTTGATAATTTAATTTATATTTTATTTTATTATTATTTTTTAAGAGACACAATGGAAATTAAAAAAATTACATTTTTTAAAAGTATTGCAACTCATGAACCGAAAAAAGATTTCTTGTTTTGCTGGTTTTAGTTGGTTCTTCGATATGTGAAACAACCTGAGTTGACAACATTTAAATCATAAATAACTTAATATATTTTTCAATGGGCCCAGAGAAAATACTTGTTTCCGACTGAAAATGACACGAAAATTTGAACATTCGATCAACTACTGGCTGTGTCACCCTAATTTTCATTCTCGTCTCCTTTTTCAGTGCTCGTTGGTGTTGAGAAAATGTTTTTTTCTTGCCTTCATTAATAGAATGAAGAATAAATATCATTTTATTGGAAATCATTTTTTTTTTTTTTTTTTTCCTTGGACTCCCTTCCATTCAATCATCAGTATTATTATTCGAGTTTATTGAAATGACAGAATTTTAAAGGTTTAGAACTGTTGGTTTTATTATAATTTCCTTAAGACAAATTTTGCCTATTTTATATAAATATAAAAGATCACTATTTAATATTGTATTGATACCATGAAATTCTGAATTATGTTCGCGATAAATTTCCTTTGAATCATCAATAGATTTACTAATTCCATATTCAAGTTGTTTCAAAAGATTTTGTAATTCAGGTTCAAGATTATTTTCATTTTCCGTAATCTATAAAAAAAAAAAATTAAAATTAAATTATGGTGAATTAAGATTAGTGAACAAATTAGATGATAATATTTAGTTTGTTCTTACCAGTATCGGTGCAAAAATTGTTTGAAGAGAATGATAAAACATGGTTTTGGGAGATTTCATCATAGAAAATACAAAAATATTATTTTCGAAATTTTCTGGAGTAATGATATCTTTTTTAATTTTGAAAAAAATCAATACTTTCAAAATATTTGACGAATATATAATCTAAAATAAAATAATAATAAATAAATTGATGATGGGGCACACACTGAGACATGGGGACTGCTTAGGGATATCTTGGAGGGGGAGGAGGAAAGAAAAGGGGAAGGGAAGGCCAGATTAGAATATTTCAACCAAATAATTGGGGATATGGGATGCCAGACATTTAGAGAGGTTAAGAAGCAGCTGGCGGGGGACGAGTTGAGTGGAGACAGTTGTTGCATCAAACCAGTCTTGGGACTGTATACTCAATGATGATGATGAAATAATTATATAAATTAATAAAGTAAAAGGTGTGTAGTTTCACAGTGAATGAAATAAAACTGAAAGAGATTTATTTTATTCACTGTGAAACTACACCTTACTTTTATTAATTAATATCATGTTTCACCTAAAACCTACACCACTTTTTCTAAGTAAAAAAAAAAAAATAATAATTATATGTTCAATAATAATAATAAAATTAAAAAGAATGTCTGAGAATAGCAGTAGTGGAATTTATAAGAATAAACAAACCCTCTGCTTAATATAAATATACTCACATAAAACGTTTATTAATTATCCAAACGTTTCGGGTGAAATTATCACTTAATAAGAGGGAAAATGTAGTTGCTTTTTTATTCTTTCATAAAATTACTAAATTTTATAATTTTTTCATTGATAAAGGGAGAATTTCCCCGGAAACCTTTGAATAATTAATAAAGGTTTTATTATTGTTTTAATAAAAGAGTATATTTATTTACTTGAAAAGATTTTGTTGAGTAGCAGTGTTGATTGATTCATAAAGAGAAATCATTGAGGTTGTCCTCTGCTTGATACAAATAAACATATACATATATAGAAAAGAAAAAAATGTTATTGATTGTTTATATATGAATGAAAAAATACAAATCTTTTATAAAAAAAAACAATCCAAAACACGTTTATTTAAAAGCCAAACGTTTCAGGAGAATTTTTATTGAAAAAGGGAGAAATTCTCCAGAAACGTTTGGCTTTTAAATAAACGAGTTTTGGATTGTTTTTTATAAAACATTTGTATTATTTTTCATTTACATATACATATATATGTTGCAGTAAAAACCCGTTTTTAGTAAAAATGCGTTTCGCTTGATACCTTTGTGGCAACTAGAGTTTACGGATGTTGGTTGAGGTTGGTTCAAAGGTCTAGAATCTTCATTTTTGACCTTCCGCCTCATTTCGTGTATTTATTTCCAAAAAATTTTAAACTTGAAGAACTTGACCTTGAAATACCCTTGAAAGCTTGTTCTAGGTCAAGAAACAATATCGTAGTTTATTTTCCCCCTCGATATAAATAAACTTTTATTTGAAACTTTTTTTCATATAATGCACTGTTTTTGAGTTATAAGACTGTCTTAAGATAAAAAACTCATATATATATATATATCGTCGGAAATTGAATAAAATTAAATAATTTATGGAGTTCCTTTCATTATTACAACCATCTTATAACAAATAGAATATTTATAATTAAAAAGATTAAACCTTCGAAACTAAAGTCTCTATTAACAATTAATTATATATATACATATTTATATCTGATATATATATATGAGTTTTATCTTGATATATATATATATATATATCAGATATAAATATGTATGTACATAATTTAGTTGTCAATAGAGACTTTTTGAAGGTTTAATCTTTTAGTTATAAATATTCTATTTGTTATAAGATGGTTGTAATAATGAAAGGAACTCCATAAATTATTTAATTTTATTCAATTTCCGACGTTTCGAAAACTTTTTTTCTCTCCTTCTTCAGGGTTTGAATAGTTATTGATGGGTGAGTATAACTCGGTTCCCATTTGTCTCTCCTTTCAGTGATAGCAACAATATTACAATATTTTCCAACATTATACCATAAGTATACTTAGTTATCTTACACTGTACTTATTAAGTACACTTATGGTATAATGTTGGAAAATATTGTAATATTGTTGCTATCACTGAAAGAGACAAATGGGAACCGGGTATACTCACCCATCAATAACTATTCAAACCCTGAAGGAAGAAAAAAGTTTTTCGAAACGTCGGAAATTGAATAAAATTAAATAATTTATGGACTGCCTTTCATTATAACTTACTTATTTCGCTTACCAGTCCGTCTTTCTAAGAAAATAAATAAAATTAAATTCTATCTGTTAATGGGTTCTCTTGTTATTAGACCAGCACGGTATAACAAGATGAATTTACCTATATTCAATCAGATAATTGGAGGCATGAGAAATAATATATATACATATTCATATTCGTTATATGTATATCTTTATTTGCATCAAGCAGAAGACAACATTATTTGATTTCTCTTGATTAATATTTACATCGAACAGAGAGAGGCGACATTCTTTAATTTATTCTTATCCATAATAAAAATAATAATCATAATTAATAAGTTGTTGTAGGGAAATAAGGACAATAGCTTATGCAAGTATTTTTATTTTATGCCAACGTTTCGTCAACTTTGTTGACTTCCTCAGGGCTCAAACAAATTAATTTTTTTGCAAATATATTTGTCATTTTATAAAAATTCATTCTTAGCAAACACATACCTATACTTAGGACAGATTGAAAATATTTCATATTTAAATCTAAAAATATCTTTCTTAGATTTAAATAGGAAATATTTTCAATCTGTGTCTATATGTGTTTGCTAAGAATGAATATTTATAAAATGACAAATATGCAAAGAAATTAATTTGTTTGAGCCCTGAGGAAGTCAACAAAGTTGACGAAACGTTAGCATAAAATAAAAAATACTTGCTTAAGCTATTGTCCTTATTTCCTACAACAACTTATTAATTTAATCGATGGACATAATTAAAATAATAATCATAATATAGTAAGTTAAAAACAGAAAGTTTACATTGTTTGTAAAGGAAAGATTTCCATTTTTGTCATAAAGTACATAAAGTATTAAACAATTGCCATCATCAAGGAAATAATTAAGATACTTGTTATTTTCATCAATATGTGTCTCTTTTAATACAAAATAAGATCCTGCAAAGAAAATATAAAATAAAATCCATTTGATACAAGTTTTAAACATCTTAAACAATAAATACTTACTAATTATAGAAATAATATAATTTTTTCTAAGATCCTCCATTATTTAGCAATTAAAAATCAATTTAAATGTGTTTGTTGACATTTGACATATTCTTTTGGGTTCCCACTTGAAAGAAATATTCAAATAGATCGCGTGTTGTTGACATTTGTTTCCATGGTAACAGAAATCATTAAAATAATTAGATCACTTTCTATAAATACCTGTTATTTAGGTAGGTATATAACGGAGAAGATATTTAAAATAAAAAAAAAATTTGCCGAGATTTGCAGCAGAGTAGTTTCAATTTTAAGAATAAACAATAAAGCAATGATGAGTGCATGTGTCTTTCGTTTGATCTAAATAAATAAAAATATATCCATATAGGTACTATATACCTACCTATATAAATATAAAGAAAAAGGAAGAAATTTCAAATAGAATAAATTTAAAGAAAATAACGAGATATTGGGTTTTGCTACTCCTATGAATCTATAATTGACTATTTAAAAGGTTTTTTCAAAGCTATTAAAATCGTCAAAAAAGACGATTACATTTATTTATTCACCTTAATTCCTTAAATATGATATTCTAGATTGTCATAAATAAATAGGTAGTAATAATGTCGTATATGTTTCCTATATTTGATTCAATTGCGATTCGAATAGGTACAGGTGATTTTTGTCAAATATTAAGTGAAAATATATATAATATCGGAACTTATATATTTCTAACTTGAAATAATGAAGTTAAATAAATTTATAATTTTCTCATTAATATATTAAAGAATTATTAATACATTAAAGAGAATTGTTTTGATCGCGATTTTTAACAAGATATAGGTACCTATATCGCGAGACTACTGCTGGTTGAAGCTATTATCGAGTCTGCTGAGACTTAAGTCTGGACCAAGAGAGGGAATGAAAAAAATATGATCCATTTAGCTATAATCCAAATTCATTTTGCGTTTAGCCCGCATGACACGGATCAAGATATGATCCATCCAAGTGTGATGCGGGCTAAACGCAAAATGACGTTGGATTTTTTTTATGAAAATGATGAGAGAAAGAGTTACACCAAAAAGGTGCAACCCCTAAAGGCCTGGGTTGGCCCCTCCATCGTGAAAAGAAGAAGAAAGAATTTAATGGGCTGGGCAGGGGTCGAAGCAGGTATCTGTGGATACGGGGCTTAAATAGCTGAAGGTTATAAGTCGAGGGAAAGATGGTGGCAGGGAGCGAGTTCCGCTCTCTGGAGGTCATAGGGATAAAAGAGTTGGCGAAAGCGCTTGTTCGACTTTTATCCAATTTGACAGCGAAGGGGTGCTGAGCGTTCGAAAACCGCGTGTTTCTCATCGTAAAGAGGGCTTTAGGGGGGATAAGTGATTTCAGCTCGACTGAACAGACACTGTCAAGTAGAATGGCTTCAAATTTGCGCCATGAGTTTGGTGTAGGGTTTTTGAATGAGCCAAGTATCTTTTATCTATGAGCCAATCTGTGTGTTGGCACCTCTGAACTTCGAGGAGATGAGATGACATGTTTCTGGGACAAAGAAGTGAGTTTTAAGTTCATAGATGAAAGTTGTTAAATAATTGTTATTATATAGTCAAGTTATTGCTGAGTTATTGTTTTGTATTTGAAATAAGAAAAGTTTTGTTATATATATATATATATATAATCTTCAAGTTGTTATTAAATATTAATTGTTAAAACGAATTTATTAACCCATTTATTTCCTTTGTTAACATTCGTTCAGGATTCAAATTCGAATCCCCATACCTTAATCTAATATTGAATAAGTAATTCGACAGACACCGTGATAGTATCTGTAGTACAGGCAAAGGGCAGAAACGGTTCTTCGGTGAGCCAGGGAGTCGAGTGAGTTGGTTAGAGCCGGGTCTTCAATTAGTTTAATTGCTTGCTTCTGAATCGCATCCAGTGTAGCAAGAGAATGCTTGGAGGCACCCCTCCACAGATATTATAGCTAAATGGATCATATCTTTTTCATTCTCTCTTGGTCCAGACTTAAGACTCAGCAGACTCCAATAGCTTCAACAGCAGTAGTCTCGCGATATATATCTTGTTAAAAAGCGTGATCAAAACAATTCTCGTTAATGTGTTAATTATTCTTTAATATATTAATGAGAAAATTATAAAAGTAATAATGTCATTCACATTGTATTATAATTAAATTTCCATTCATAATATTTACATTTCATTGAAGATCAAGACAAAGGCTTCTAAATAAAAGTCTCAAATAAATAAATAAATATGTGTATTTATATTTACTTAAAGCAGAAGATAAAAATATAAAATATTTATTATCGCTTTTTTTAATGATAAAGGCAATATACCGTAATTGTACCCGAAACTTTTGAAGTTGGAAACTTTATTCATATGAAAAAAATCTTATATCTTTAGATATATGCCTAATATTAATTTTATTTGAATATTTAGTTCTCTATTAAGATTAATACTTTATTATATATCACACGGTTATAGAATAAGACTGTCATAAGTGCAAAAATATGACGATTTTTTATTAAGGCTGCGTTCTTATGGAAATTTTCGTTCTGTGGAACGGCTTCAACTCTATTCTGTAAAAAAGAGTAGCTTTTTTAGTATTAATGAAAAATACATAATATGGCAGTTATTGTTATTATTAGATTTCAAGTTATTACAAACGTCCGGATGGACTCTAACATTTAGTGACTATTTATGTGTAGGTATTCTATCTTAATCTATTAAATCTCCTTATATAAATAAATTAATCTATTTAGGTCAAAAAATATTTTTCTATAAAATCTAAGGCATCATCATCATTGAGTATACAGTCCTAAGACTGGTTTGATGCAACAATCCGTCTCCACTCGACTCTGTCCCCCGCCAGCTGTTTAACCTCTCTAAATGTCTGGCATCCCATATCCCCAATTATTTGGTTGAAATATTCTAATCTAATCTGGGTCTTCCCTTTCCCCACCTCCCCCTCCAAGATATCCCTAAGCAGTCCCCCATGTCTCAGGTGTGCCCCATCATCTGACCTCTTCTCTTCTTCAGACTCTTCCACAAGGTTCTTCTTTCTCCGATTCTTCCAAGAACTTCTTCATTTGTAATTTTATCCATCCATTTGATATTCATCATTCTTCTGTAGCACCAAATTTCGAAAGCCTCCAATCTCTTTCTCTCCGCTTTTCCAATTGTCCACGTTTCACACCCGTACATGGCTATGCTCCATACATATATGTCTTCAATAGCAACTTCCTGTTTGCTAAGCTGCAATCTAAGGCAAAAATAAATTTTATTTAATCAGATAAAAAGGTGACTTTTAATATAGTAAAAGGTGATTCTGTTTTTGTTTCAAGATCGTATGAAACCAAAAAAGTTTTTTTAGGAAATGTGTCTGTCTCCAAACAATTATGTGTGTGTACGTTGCCATATTTACTGCTAGACATTTGGATACAAATTTTATGAAATCTTATATTTAGAGGTTTTAGCTAAAAGTAGGAAAGTTGAGCAGAACAATTTTTAGAAAATTTATGAGTATAGGTATCTATATATAATTATTTTTTAAAACTCAAAAACACCTCTGAAAAATGATTTTGACAAAATAAAACCTGAGAGAGCTTTAATATAAAATGGTCTGGCGATATTGTATGATTATTTATAAGCTATTAAATTTTAATAAATTCAATTGTCCTTCATATTTAGAAAATCTATTTGTCAAAACATTTCTTTCATTCCTTCAAATTGGCGTGTGCAAGGCTTTGGAATGAATGAACTTCCAGAGCCAAATTTCATGCAAATAACCCGACTCTTTTGGGGGTCTCAGGTCTTCTTTCTTTATGGATCCCACAATAACTGATATTTCTTACTCTTATTTCCTTTATGTCTTTTAATCTTTCTTTACTTTTTTCCCCTTCTAATTTTTTTTATTAGTATAAACTCTTTTGCCAATTTTGCAACTTATTGTAGGTACTTATAACTAAAGTGTTGTACAAACACTATTAGGTGAGACCCAAGGTCCTATGTTTGTATGCATTGTAAAATAAATAAATAAAAATAAAATAAATTTAGAAAAAAATCTGAATATTTTTTTATATTACTCAACAAGATGACCGACCCTATCCAATCAATATATATATATATATATATATATATATATATATATATATATATATATATATATTCGGCCATTGTGTTAAAAAAAAATTGAAACGTGAAGAAAAATATTTCCAGCAATGATTTACGATAAGTTGTAGAAAGTTCATTCTGGTGCCAAAATGTTTGTATTTTCAGAGCGGAGAACTGATTAGATTTTATAGGGTCACTCTCTTTTTATAATTTCAAAAATGAAAAACATTTTCATTTTATTTATTTTAAAACCCACTAATACACTTTATTTCAAATAATTTATATATTAAAATGAATTGAAAAATTGAATTTATCTCAAGATAATTAAAATAAAGAAATAAATTTATAGTAGATTAATATATATTTTATTTTTATTATATTATATTTATATATTTAAGTTTATTACTATAGGGGTGGCCCTAAAATGTCAAGTAAATATTTTTGTATGATAAGATAAAGAAAGTGTGATAATAAATTAATAAGAAGAAACATAATAGGAAATACAATTTTGTTAAAGATTTTAAATCTTTAAAGGGGGAATGGAAGTTATATTCAATGATTAAGATTTATATTCTTGGTAGTTTACATTGTTTTTTTTTTTTTTTTAATTTGTCTCTACCCCCGGGGTTAGATTTTAGCCGGATGCCTCGAGCCGGATTCGAACCCGGGTCCCCCTGGTTAGCAGGCTGGCACGCTAGCCCTTAGCCTATCTCACCCCCCAGTTTACATTTGTTAAAAGAAAAAAGTTTTTTATAAATAATTATATTGTTTGAATCTGGCTAAAATCTGACCCCGGGGTAGAGACAAATTTGAATAAAATAAATAGTATCGTAAATGGCTTATGGCTAGAAAGGCCGAAAAGCCAAAAAAAATAATAATAATAATAATTATATTATCCTCTCGAATCCACGAGTTATTTTTAATAACATGTCTCATGCGTTCTGCAATAGCAATTGTTCCCTTGGTAAATCAATAATATGTATTTAAAAAGACGCGCTATAATTTATTAAAATTAAAATAAAATTATATTTTAGAAAATATAAATAAAAAAAATTTCGTGTTTAATTTTATGTTAATTTTTAATATTTAAGGTACAAAAAACTTTTTTTTAAATATTTTTATAGATTATTTCTTCTTTTTTATATTTTCCTTTTTCGCTCTTAATTTTATATTGAATAAATCATTTAAAATAATATATTTATTTTAGAGAATTGAATAATTTCCCGTTTTGTTTCATTCTTAAAATAGTTGTGAAAGTAGAGTGGATTGGAAAGTAATCAGCTGTTGCGACTGTTCTTTATATATCCAATGCACATGCTGCAAACGCACAGTTGGTGCTATACTCTCTGGTTGGTGCTAAGACATCAACACGAATCACTTTATCAGACCTTTGTATTTAAACAAAAACAATGCCATTACGCTTTAAATAATAATGTATATAATGTATAGTAATATTTTTCAATTTTTAACTCTTTAGTAAAAACGCATAATAATGGCATCTAATTTAGAACGAATCCGTAGCATTCGTTTTAATCAAGACCAAGGTATTTATCCTTAGAAATGCTTTGTTCTTAATATGCTTGTTATTCTTATATATTTATCTTGATTGTTTTTCAGGCTGCTTCACATGCTGTATGGATACTAGCTTAAGAATATATAATGTAGAACCTTTAGTCAAAAAGGCACATTATGGTAAATTTCGTCCGAAAATATACTTTTAACGTAAATAAATACGCTTAAGCTTTTGTTTGGAAATTTTTTCAGATTTTGAGGAATTAGACGGGAATATTAAATATTGCGAGATGGTTTATAGAACCAATTTGTTGGTCATGATTGGAGGAAGCAATGGGGATAGAAATCATTCGTCAAACAAAGTTCTTGTCTATGATGCTAACACTAAAAGCTATGTCTCGGAAATTATTCTGGATTCAGAGGTGAAATCGATTGTTTGTCGTCGAGATAGGTAAGAATTAAGAAAATAAACAACAACCTCTTTATTTATTATTTAATTATATTAAGTTATTTAGGTACTTTAAAATAAATTTTATTATTTTTTAAATTTATATTTGGGCTTTTTAATTCACATTTTTTTTAGTTTACCATACGAACTATGGGAAATGAATTTAATCGTAAAGAGAAATCAATGAGGTTGTCCTCTGCTTGATGCAAATAAACATATCGTCACCTTAGAGTGTAAACCTGCTAACTCTACTTTTTATCATATATGACATATTAATACCGTTCGAAAGAAAAAGAAATGCAGCATTGTCCAAGTCAAACTGCTACTTAAAATTACGATCGTAAGTTGAAGAAAAAATATAAAAAATAGTTTCTTTCCTAAACAACAATATTAAATTTTGTTTGTTTTTTGTCTGCCCTGTAAAATATCCTTGTAGTGAGTTAGCAGGTTTACACTCTAAGGGCCACTTGTATGTCTGTTTGCAAAGTCTTTGTTAAAGTTAACAAAGTAAAACATTAGAAATCACCTTGTGTCCGGCCGGATGGCCAATCAGATGACTGACTTTTATCTGATTGGCCATCCCGCCGGGCACAACGTGAATTCTAATGTTTTACCCTTTGTCAACTTTAACAAAGACTTTACTAACAGACATACAACTGGCCCTAAGGCGACGATATATAAAATTTATTTTTTAGAGACTGTATTTTCGAAGGTTTGACCCTTATCATCAGCCTTTTTATTTATAAATATTTTATCTCTTCTCATGGGTTCAAATACCCGATTAGATATAGGTAAATTCGCTCTCATAATAGTAAGCAAGTCACACAACAAACGAATTTAACAGATGAAATATTTCTAATTAAAGACTGATGAATAAGATCAAACCTTCCAAACTATAGTCTCTAACAAATAAATTATATATAATATGCATGTTTATTTGCATCAAGCAGAGGACAAACCTCTAGGGGCTACCCTCATCAAAACAAAATCTTTTCAATTAATTTAATCGTGTTTGAAAAGTTCTTTTTTTTGTTTTTTGTAAATTTCTCAAAAAGTTTTTATTTAATTTTGATCAAAATAATTCACTGAATATTAAGCATTAAGATCTACAAAAACAGTATTAAATAATAAACTAAGTAATATTTTGGAGATACCTAGTTATTCCATATTTTAAAATGTAGGTTTATGAACAAAATCTTGTCTCTGCTTTACCTCAAAAACTAATAGGAATTTCAAAACGAAATTTTATATTTAGTCATTAGATATTGTGACCAGTCGATTTTGGTTAAAATCGGATCACGCAAAGTTTACGCTTTTGGTAAAAAACATGAAAATAATTAAATCTTTGGCTGATATGGGCTAAATTATTCTCCGATTATGAGGCTACTAAAGATTTAATTATTGGTAGTAGTATTATTTTTTTAAATGATTTTTTTGGTGTACAAAAAAAATATGGCTAGTCTTGTTTCTGAAATCTCAAATGAGAGGGTTCGTCAACAACAACAATTTTTGTACCTGAAATTCTTTTGTACTCCCTTGACCATTTTCTATTCATTCATTCAAACAAAACATTGTTTTGCCTTGCCTGCCAATGAATAACGGTTATTTTATTAAATAAAGGATTGATTCACTTTTAAAACAGTCATTTCTTAATTAATTTAGAAATGATTATATAATAAAATTTGGAATGATGCTATAAAACGTTATAGCTCGGTATTATATGAATTTCTATATGTAAATCGGAAGATCTCCTTAATACTTTATCATTTAGCTTTTTCGATTGCGTTTTTTCTAAACTTTTTTCTTTCACTGGGACCTATATTATCAAAGCGCACAGCGTGCGCAGTCCAAGTTTGAACTTTGGCTTTACACGCTGTATACTATTTACACGAACCAATTTCGACCCCCCTGCAGTTCGGAACCCAATTGAGATACAGAGCTGAAATTATACACATGTAATTATCCATCTTGAGGAGAGTACCAAATTTCAATAATATAGCTTAAATAGATTCTGAGATATGGACCTGAGAAAATAGCTAATTTTGGCACTCACTCACTCACTCACTGACAGGTCATCAAAACCTTTAGGGTAATTTCAATCATTTGAGCATTATGAAATTTCGCCTGCTAGTAGAGTTTGGGACACAAACAAAGGAAAAATTCCAAACTTTCTATCTTTCAACCCCTTCAAAATAAGGAGGGTCAAAAATGAAAATTCTAGCCCTTTGGACCAAACTCAACCAAATTTTGTATACATATCTGTGGGTCCTCTGAAGGCTAGAAATGGAAAAACTAACCACCCTAAATGGCGGGGGGGGGGGGGGGGTCAAAAATGAAAATTCTAGCCCGTTGGACCAAACTCAACCAAATTTTGTTTGAATATTCTGTGGGCCCCTAGAAGGCTAGAAAAACAAAAACTAACCACCCAAAATGAGGGGCGGGGGGTTCAAAAATCAAAATTCTATCCCTTTGGACCAACGGGCTTCCTCATAGCTTATAAAAAGCAGAGAAATGCCAACCAAAACATTCTGTGGAAAAACTGGCCAAGCTCGAAAAAGTAGTGAAATCTAGTGTGCAGCCAAGTTAAATTCGCCAAGAATATTTAAGTTGAGAAAATAGTAGATCTCTCAACTTAATTATTCTTGCCGAATTTAACTAGGCTGCACACTAGATTTCACTACTTTTTCGAACTTGGCCAGTTTTTTCACAGAATGTTTTGGTTTAGATTTGATCTACCAATTTTTTTATAAAAAAAAAACAACAAACAAAAAATAACAAAAGTAATTAAAAATTAAAAATAAATTTTTTTTAAAAAAGTAAACAAAAAAGTGCGCTACAAATGATAAAATAATTTTTATTTTAACTTGGTGCCAAATTTGGTCCTGTATATCTTATGACCTTACACTCATTCCTACTAGAATTTAACCAGGCAGGAATTATGAGACAAATCGGAAAAATATTCAATAAATTTCACTTTTTATCAATTTTCGCACCGATTCAAAAATAAAAATTGGTGATTCTTTTTAGCGCACCTTCAAAATCTTTGTTTTTTTACTTTTTAAAAAGTTTATTATTTTCGGGTAGATTTTTCAATCGGAATATTATTTTATATTCTCAAAAAAATATTTAAAAATATCACGCCAATTTCAAATATAAGTATATTTTTTATTAATAGTGTATATAATTTTTTATATTTTTTTTATTAATGGTGTATATAAAGAATAAAAACTTGTATGTTAATTTTAATATTGATTAGATATACATACATTCGCTAGATGTTTAAATGCACAAAGAATCAGAGGATGAAGGAGAATTAATTGCTCTTCTAGTGGTAGGACCGCCCATTCTGCGCCAGAGAGTGGGGGTAAAATACGTAGCAAATAAACTTTGAATAGGTTACTGGCGAAAATCAAGGGGGTCTAGGTAACGGGGAAGTAAATGCATTGCTCTTATGGGAGAATGGAAATTGTTTCCCCCGATAATTTTTGTGCCACCGGATGTCTGGAGGAATGGATTCTCTATTCCATTACATATGTATAATTATTAATTCTATAAGATTGAAGTAATTTTTGGAGACGGACTGATAAGTGAAATTGAGTGGATATTAATGAGGCAGTCCAAAAAAGAAGAAGATAATTTATACTATCTTTTTATTCATAAACCGACGTTTCGGGGCTATTCCCTCCTTCTTCAGGGTTTTGAAAAGTCAGTGAAGGAAACTACACACTACACTATAATTCAGCTAAGAATGAAATACAATATATTATTGTTACTGCCACTGAAAGAGGAGAATGTCGCATTGGATTTCCTTCACTGACTTCAAAACCCTGAAGAAGGAGGGAATAGCCTCCGAAACGTCGGTTTATGAATAAAAAGATAGTATAAATTATCTTCTTCTTTTTCACTCAATTAATTCTATATACTGCGAATAGATGTCCCATTATATTTAAAAGACATTGATTCATTTTTAAAAGTAAGGATTTTTTAAAATTAACAATCTTGAAAACTTTTTAAAGCTACTTATATATACTTCGTTAACAAATATCATATTTGAAATTTAAAATATATTGCCAAATACAAGTTTCCATTGGCAGACAATGTTAATCCACTTCCAGTTCTTGGAATGCAAAATGAGTGCCCAGAGAAAGCAACAAAAACCGTAGAAGCACAGGCCCTGGGGGCTTTCTTGATGTTCCCATAAAAATCATCTAATAGCATATAACTTCCTTTTGAACATAATTTAGAGCATTTTTTTATTTTTGGTAACTAAAACTAATTTACACAACTATATTCTGGGTACTCATCTTAAGGACGTTCCCTAATAAATCGACTTTCATGCCATTCTTTTAAAACTTTGAATACACATTTATAAGTGTCCTTTATACGTAAAATTTTTTTTTCGATAGTCCTTGCGGCACTAAATTTTTCAGATATTGACCATTGAAATTTGCATATTTAACACGCAAACCCTATCCCGATTGATGTTAAAGCGACTGTTTCATTAAATAACAATCGTAATTTTCTTGAAATTATTTTGAAAAACTGAAAATCATTAGCTGAAGAAATAACAAATATTTTTCTGTTAAAATAATAGTAGCAAGCGGTATTCGTTTTGTCTGAAAAATGTTAAAAGTTAAGTATTTTTAAATGATCATACATTAGAACGATAAACAATCAACAGGTGTCAGAAGAATGCAATGATGCCAGATCTGAGAAACGACGCAGTGAAATTATTTTTGCCTTACTGCACATGTGAGAGAGGGGGGAAAGAGCGATCTGCATCTGAGCTATATTAGGGAACGTCTTTAATTAGAAGAAATCGGATTTCGTACGATTTTAGCTAATGAGCTGAAGTTTGTATTAAATAAGCTGCATCTTTCTTTCTATTTTCAACTTTCTAGCACAAACAGTTCGCAGACAAAAAAAATTAAATTGCCAAAATTTGCGGATTACGATACCAGTCTTGAAAAAGTTTACACTTTTTCTTCCTCCAATTTTTCTTTTTAAAATAATTAAAACGAATTGAAGAATGTTAAGTTTAAAATGTAAATGAATTAAAATCCCCAAATATATATTTAAAATAAATTAATGAATAATCATTATTATCACCTATTGTTTTATTTATTCTTATTGAATTATTCATTGTTTTCAGAATATTCGTTGTTCTCAAACACAAAATACAAGTTTATACTTTTCCCCCTCCACATGAAAAGTTGTTTGAGTTTGATACGGGAGTAAATGCCCTGGGCTTAATCCAAGTAAGCCCAAGAGTAACATCTGAAAGATCTCTTTTGGTCTTCCCAGCCATGCAAAAAGGATTCGTCCAGATTCATGTAAACATTTTCTTTTCATCTATATGATTTAAATAATTTCTGTTTATAATTTTTTTTTTTAATTTTTAGGACTTATCCAAATCAAATACCTACTGTTCTAGTTCTCCTGTAACATTTCGGGCCCATATGAATGAATTGTCCTATTTAGCTATGAATCAGGATGGAACTTTAATAGCCACTGCCTCAGAAAAAGGAACAATTATAAGAGTTTGGGATATTGCAAGTAGAACATCCACAATTGAATTGCGCCGAGGCCACGATCAAGCCTTATTCTATTGGTAAGATGAACTATATTTAATTAACAGATAATATTATCATATATAGAACAAGTTCATAAAAACTTTTTGTAGTAATTATTAAAATAATAATCTACAACTAGCCTAAAAGTACTTCTGGTACTATTGGTTATATATTAGGGTCGGGGTACTCTTGATACCTGTATCCAATGCCGGATTAGGGAAATTGGGTGCCTAGGCAAAGAGAGAGGGTTGGGCCTCCTCCCCCATTTTTTTTTTTTACTTAAGAAAGTTAGAATGTAAATAAATAGGCATAAAATTGAAATTTTGGTTATACGATAATGAACCTACAAAATTAAAACAATAAAAAATGGCCTAAATATAAAATAAAAACTGTACATAACATTACTACGTTAGAAAATTACAAAAGTAAAATAAATTACATTATCTATTACGAAATAAACAATAGTATAAATTACATTATCGTCGTCTTAGAGTGTAAACCTGCTAAATCACTACAAGGAAATTTTACAGGGCAGAGAAAAAACAAACAAAATTTAATATTGTTTTTATGGAAAGAAACTATTTTTCACCTTTTTTTTCTACTACTTACGATCGTAATTTTAAGTAGCAGTTTTACTTGGACGATGTTGCATCTCTTTTTCTTTCGAACGGTATTAATATGTCATATGGGGGCTCGGGTTAGGCTAGGTGGTAGCATGTCAGCCTGCAAACCATGTGGTCCCGGGTTCGAATCCGACTCGAGACATCCGGCTAAAATCTGACCCGGGGGTAGAGACAAATTAAAAAAAAAAAAAATATGTCATATATGATACAAAATGGATTTAGCATGTTTACACTCTAAGGCGACGATAAGTTTTTTCGTACTTTCATTTAGTGAATTGAGTAATCAAATCTATATAATTTAAAAACTCGTTTAAAGCATCATTTTCACTATACAACATAGAAAAATTATCTAATTTTTATTTTCCTAAAGTACTTTTCAAAGAATTTTTTTTTTACTCCTTTGAGAACTGAAAATGTCCTTCTTCATTGATATTTGCAAAGTTAGATATATTCATAAAATAATATCCAAATTTGGGAATGTTGCTATTATATTATTTTGTTGAATGTATTAAATTCTGGTGATGATAAAATTTCAAAACAATTGTTAATTATGCATTTATGATTTACAGGCCTTAAGTCATTTCCGGGCCCTAGGCAATTGCTTAGTAGTAAATCTGGGCCTGTCTGTATTTAGAAAGCGTGCACTCACAATTTGAATTGGCGAAAATCAGAGGCGCTAGTTATTTATTATCTTTTTTGGTTCTACATATTTACAAATTTTAGCTTACATAGTTTAATAGTTCCGACAGAACCAGGTCACTAAGGGCATAGGCTTCTAAATATGTATATATTTTCACTCTATCCTCTGTCTAGCGACACGAAGCTAATCTAATCCTGCTGTTCGGCAATTTCAGACCATGTTTTAGTTGTCTTCCCTTATTCCTTTTTCCCCCCTAAAGGGGTCCATTCCAAAATCTTTTTATTTCATCTTTAGTTGTTTGTTCTTATGATATGTCTGGCCCAAAAATAAAAGTCTTAGACAAATGTATCATTCCAGTAATAAATTATGGTGCTGAAAAATTAATGCAAACGTTTTATGATAAGGAAAATCATATGTTTTAAAAGAAGAGGTAAATAAAGAATCGAAGATTTCTATAAAAAGAAAAAATGCATAAGAAATGGAAATGGGCCGGACATATCATAAGGCGCTAGTTAACGGGAAAGTAAATCTATGGTTTTTATGGATGAATAGTAAACATTTCCCCGATAACTTTCTACCACGAGATGATGTCAGGAGGGGTGAATTCACTATTTAATTACATGTAATTATTAATTCTATATAACTCAAAGAGATGTCACCTCTTATCGTAATTTTCGTCAATACATGGTGCCTCAGATATATTGAACAATGGATCGACAATCGGGTCGGCAGTTTATAATTCATATAGATTTTTATTTTTATTTATTTTTAGATTAATATAATTAATTTGTGTTGTTAGAAATGGTTGAAACGTTGAAGAAAAATGTTGCCTATCTGTCCCTATTCAAATACTCACCATAACTCAATAAAAAAAGTAAGTTCTGGTGCTATTTTCAAAACTGATTTTAGGCTTTATAGCTTCATCGGCGGGATATGCGCAAGTGTCCGAGATCCTGGGACTTTCTTCCCTTGAAAGTAGAAGGGAAATTTTTGATCTCAGATTTTTCATGGGGGCCCTCCATGGCAGCCTGGCGATCCCAGGGCTGGATATCTTTTCTTTTAAAGAGTGCCTCGCCTTAGATTGAGACGGTTCGAGAGTTTTTACTCGGAGCGACCCGGAGTGCTATCGCCGATTGCCAGATGTATCGTGACAGCCAATAATAATGACCACCTTATTGATTTCTTCTGGAGAGATGGCCCAGCCCAACCCTTTTTCACCTATGATCTATTTATTTAATATTTTACCCAGTAGCCTATATTCCCAGTCAAATATTTATTTTTCTTGACCATGGCGGTTTCCTGCCTAATTTTTTTTTTTTTTATTCCTTAACTACGGCAACTTCCTGTCTACTTATTTATTTATCTGTTTTTTAAATAATGTAACAACAATTTTTTCAAACCCAGTGACATTCTTATTATTTATTTTTTGTTTTATTTATTTGATTATTTATTTATTCTTCCCAGTGTATTTATTTATTTATTTTTATTATTTGGACGACATGCGGTATTCCTTTTTTTGGTTATTATTTTATTCTTGGTCGCAGCATACTAAGGTTTCACACCGTTCTGCTGTGGCCACACCCTGAGCCACTCAACCGGATCCTGAGTGGGAGGATCGGAGGGCTATAAGGGGAAATGTGGAGGCCCTTAAAAAAAAAAATAACATCCAGTTGAAAAAAGCTTTCAAATTTGGTTAAACAAAAACCATATACCATTTTTTACCATTAAAGAAAGGTCATGATGTCATTGCTCAAATTTCTTAAGTAAAACACATAATATTGCAATACAAATTTATTCTGAACAATTTTTTAGATAATATGTACACTTACTGTCGATCTTTTTTCCATACATTTGGGGCATCTTTTGTATGTAATTTTACATTGTAGTCTCTGTTATTTTGCTTGATGTTTAATTCATAGAAAAGAATAATACTTTTTTAACTATATGTATAAATATTTAATAATGTCTTTCTTTTTCAGTATAAATTTTTCCCACGATAATCAATATTTATGCTGCTCCAGCGATAAAGGAACTATGCATGTATTTAATTTTAATACCAAATCTTCAAATTCCCTACCGAGGTAAATGAAATTATATTTTAATGGAGATTTGATGAAGAGGCAGCGCAATGAAAAGAACGAGTTTCGAATAAAATAGCTAATGGAATGTCATTTTCTTTTTAAAACTCCACGTTTCGGAGGTATTCTTCTTCAGGGTTTAAAAGAGATATTGAAAGAATAACTTTTAAGGAGTTAGGTGTTGGTTCTAGGTGAAACATTTTAATATAATAATAAAACTTGAGCAAGATGCAGGTAGGTTTCACAAAAAAAAAAAAATAAAACAAAATTGAGTTTGGAATTCGATATATTTCGGGGTGAGCCCATCATCAGGAGTCAGAGAAAACTGTTTTCTCTAACTCCTGATGATGGGCTCACCCCCGAAATATATCGAATTCCAAACTCAATTTTGTTTTATTTCTTCTTTTTTTGTAAAACCTACCTCGTATCTTGCTCAAGTTTTATTATTTTATTGAAGGAAGCTTGCAAACACCTTGTCTCCTTTATAGATTGCCATTAAATCACGATTTTAATTTTTTTTAATTTTTCGTAAATGAAATTGAAATAAAAATGAGATTAATGTTTAATTTTTTGCTTTAATGCCTGTTTTTTAAATTGAACATAGAAGGAATGATTTTTTTTAATATACAGTTAAAAAAATTTTAAAGATTCATTTTTGTTAACGTCATTTTTGGTATTCTCAAAAAATTTGGAAACGTGCTGAGAATCATTCCTTTCAACAAAGCATGAGGACAATCCAAGGACGTTTATCAAACATTTCTAAGCGTACCTGGGTCCTATTCATCAAAAAGTGTGGACTAATTGGACTACTTTATGCATAACTCGATCAAGCGCCAAATCGCGATCTATTCCCTAAGGTGTAACGTAACTAGTATAAAAAAAACCAAGGACTTATATAAACCTTTATTTTGAATGGAATTATGAAAAGCTTGACGCCAATTCAATTAATTTTTAAAGGATCCTAAAATAAATATGTATTTTTTTTTCTAATTATCAATTTGGCGGTTGATCGAGATAACGCATACTTAATTTAAATATCAAGTTATTTTATCATTGAAACATTATTTTAAACCTAATGCCTAAAATTTAATTTTCAGAGTAAGCTTCGCTAAAATCCCTTTAACTCCTCAAATACCTTCTATATGTGGTTTTTCGAGTCCGAGTACTATAACCGGTAGGTTAAATAATTTGTAATATAAATTCATTATTGAGTATTTTAACAGTGAAAATGATTTTCTCTCTCTCTCTCTCTATATATATACATATATATTATCTTAACATGTGAGTCGTTTTTCTATGGGCAAGTTTAACCTTTAAGCAAAATAATTCCATTTTTGATGGTCAAGGGAAGGGGGACCCCAAAGAAATTGATTTAATATCCCTAGTGAAATTGAAAGGTATTTTTTTTTTTTTTAACTGTTTTCAAAAGCTTATAATGGATGACAAGTTCAATGTAATGTATATATTGAAAAGAATAATTCATGCTGAACTAATTGATTATGCGCATCTCCAAATTATTGACTTAGTTTCGTATATTTTTATCAATAATGCTCATAAATTTCACATTTTAACGTTTGTTTTAAGTCAAATATGTCAATAGTTCAACTATGCAATAATGCACGCAGATGACTTATTATCTCTCTAGGTATACAAGCTGATGTGATGCGTAAGATTAGTTTTGAGGATCAAAATCTTTGCATTTAGAAAAAGCAGGAGAAAGAAAACTTGATATAAATAAAGTAGGGCAATATAAAAGTGAACAAATTATTCTTAGGTTTTTTCATTTTCGAAAATTTTTATTTAATCTATGTTTATATTTTGAATTAGATATATTTCGGCGCACCAAGATTCTTTTACGTTCTTAATGTAGTTGTTCCGCCAAATGGGTTTTCTTAGGATTTTTTTGAAATTAAAACAGATTATTATTTAAATACTTCTGCATCGATTGGTGGCAAAACGAAATTTATGAACAATATAGTTCCGGAGATATTAAATTTCAAAAATAAAGTTAGTTATACATTGCACTATACGGGATATTGGAAAATTTACATACGTATTTAATTATAATTATGAAACCCTTCTTACCATTTTTATAAAAAACTAAAACAACATTAAACAATAACCAATACATATTTTAAGACAATTTTGATTCATAGTACAACACAGTTTCTGAGATAATAATGAAAAATAGATAAAAAAAATTTACACTAAAAACAATTTGGCAACAGCGCAAGATGTATAAAGCGCGCATGCGCTAGATTTTTTCAAAATTATAATTTTCATAAGGTGTAACGTAGGTGTTGATTACATTTGTTAAAAAATAACGAAATGATTTTTATAGAAATTTTTTAACTTTTAAAATGTATTTTATCTGTCATTTTAATATAAAAATATTCAATCTCTTACAATGGTGCCAGATTTGTCAAACAAGCACGGGATTGGCTAGAATCTGTACATAAACAGCAAAAAGTTTTGGGCTTATGAATTATGAATCCTTATTGTCTGTTGTATATACTCTAGCATTAACTTTTTGCTAGTATTGTCGCGAAACAACAACCTTAAGGCTTCTAAAGATGTTAATCCCGCCCTGGTCACCTCACTTTAAACTTTCTTTTCACTGTTAAAAAAATGCCAATGTGAAGATAAATATTTTCTAATATTAAAAAAATTATATGTATTAATTTCTTAAAATAATTTAAATGTATTATTTTTAGCTGTTTCCGAAGATGGCTTCTTTTATAAATACTTGTTCAATTCACTTGGAACATCTAAGCTTGCATATGACAACTTTTTGGACATATGTGAAAATGATGACTTCTGAATCTAAAAGGCTTTAATCTTTTTATGTTAAACATTTTTATTAATAAAATTGTCAACGATTACCTAGTTGTTATAATTTTATTTTCTGATTAATATTAAATTAATTTTAAATAAAATATACATTTTTTAAATATTTATAATACATTTGTTTACTTAATAAAAAGTTTTAAACAGTTTTTCTGTCATCTCTAGCCACAAATGGATTAGACCAGATTCTCATATCTAAAGAAAAAAACAAAATAATTAATTATTTTCTATCATACGTTGTTTTATCTTAAATTTTATGAATATCCTTACTTCCTGGTTGAATTAATTCTTGATTAACATCTCGACGGGTTTCAGATTGGATTTTTTCTGAAAATTAAAAAATTATATATCAATAAAATAAATTTATATTTGCTGCTTATTTCAATAAAATATAATAATATTTAAATACAAAACAAATTTGATCTAGTAATTCGAATTTAAACTTTTTTGATGGCAAATTAGAAAAGAACATCTCTAAAAGTAATTTTCATGTATTTTTTAATTAGAAGAATTTACAAAAAATTGAAATGATTAAGTACTTTATAATTTCACTGTTGTTTCTGGCACTAAACGATTTTAGATGTTTAGACCAGAGATGCTTTTACAAATTTCATCTACCGGTTCGCAGCGAAAACCTACTCAAAAAGTATCCGGAATTAATAAATAGGAACAAAATACACTCGTGGACAAAATTAGCGGAACGTCGAAAAAAAGCCTGAAAAATATGCTTATTTTATATAAATATACATATATATATTTTAATCATTTATTTTTTAAGTGATTTTGATAATTTTGAATTAATTTTGACATCAATTAACAAATAGCAAATTTTTAAAATAATCTAAAATTAAAAAAATATGTCTTATCTGAAATTAAGTGATTTAATGTTTGACTGTATTTCTTTCTTTATAAAAAATTTAAATTGTTTTAATCATTTGTTTTCCATCCCCTGGGTCTGATAACACATTTAACTCTCCTAGGCCATGCTCTTAATTGTGTTATCAATGCATTTTTGAGGTGTTCGATACGCTCCTTCCTTTCAGTTCCTCTACGTAACATGAGCTAGAGACTTCAATGGTCTTCCCAACATGTCCCAGACATGCTCAATAGTAATTAAATCTGGAGAGCGTGCAGGCCAATTCTTTGTCGACAAATTCACTGCTAACAAATAGCGAAAAACTTTCGAGGGCGAGCGTTATCATGCATTAGAATAAATTGGTCGCCAATGTATGGTGCGAAGGGTATTACATAATCTTCCAGAATGTCTGAAATATACCTTTCAGCATTCATTGACCCATTTCCCACGATATGTAATTCCATACGTGGCCTCAAAGAAATGCCAGCCCAAACCATAACAGAACCGCCACTGAAAGCCGTCCGCGGAAGAATGTTCCATTGATGGTACCTCTGATTGCGACTTCTCCACACTCACCTTTCCATCGTCTGGCTTCAGACAAAATTTTGATTCGTCTGTGAACCAAACATGGCTCCAATCCATCTCAGACCAATTCTCATGGTTTTTTGCAAATTGAAGACGCCCTACTCGATGACGTGCCTTTAAAAGGGGACCCTTGGTCGGTCTTCGCGATAATAATCCAACTTCGTTAAGTCTTCTTTTAACTGTCTTAACAGACACGGTCACCTATCTCACTTCTTTCAGTTGATTTCGGATGTCACTTCCGGTATGGGCACGATTTCTCAGAGCGGAGCTAACAATAAATCTATCCTCCCTAGTGGATGTAGCCCTTTTTCTAACTTGGCCTTCACGTCTCTTGTATTTCCCAATGTTGCGACATCGTTGTATAGTAGATTTATATATACCAATCATTTCAGCCACTTCTTGGTATGTCCTTTTGCTGTTTTCAATTAACGTAACAGCTCTGGCGACCTCAACTTCGATCAGGATTGTCATTTTGCATTTAATGTCGAGTTTAATCTCTGACATGCCAATTTTAATAATAAATCAACTTTGTTCAATCAATGTTTAAAAAAAAACATGTAATTCTAAGCGAATAAGCAATTGGATAAATTTCATAAAATTTAAATAAAATGTGAGATTTGATGAAAAATCAGTATTTATATGAGTTATTAAATAAAATTGAGTTTAAAAATAATATTTTAACAAATTAATAAAGAAACCAAAAGATTAGAATCGCTTTAAATAGAATAATAGCTTTTTTTGTTGTTCCGCTAATTTTGTCCATGAGTGTATTTATTTTATCCCCTTCAAAGTAATTACAATTAGATGCTATTAGCGAATATTTCTCAAAAGAACTATAATGAGTGATAAAGATATAGTTTCAACTTTTACATATAATCGCGATGGAAACTAGATCAAATTTTCCAATCAACTGAAACATTTATAAGATAAGCAAATCCAATCGTATAGATATAACTGTTAGTGAATGATGCAGCAAGTTTTTTATAGAATTCTATATAAAATACATTCGTAAAAGAAAACTAGATCTAATTTTCAAAATTTGTATACAAATTTGCACAAAAAACATTTAAAAATAAATTTATTTTATGTATGCTTATAATAAGATTTACACCAAACGGTACGCGGGAAGGAAACATCCCTAATTTAGACTCTTTAGTGGAAAAAGAGATGAGAGATGAGATCTCCAGTGGAAACGCATGAGATTTATATCTTAGGCGCACATCGGTAAATAAGTATACAATATAATCAAATTAACACTTTTATACAACGGCAAGTCAGATGCCCGGCGGATCGCTGAATTTCAATGTTTCTTTATGCATTTATATCCAAACAAATTGACTGTGGGTACAAGAGAATTGTCATTTAATTACATTTCACATCTTTATTATCTTTGTTCCCATAGCGATCAGTAGGTATGTATCTTATTATATTGTATTTTTCAAAAATGAGCAAATCTTTGAAGTATGTGTCCAAAAATTTAGTAAGCTGCACAGTCAATGTCAGTATTAATAAGAGCACCGGGTCTAGTTTTTCTGTTGTATGTAAAAGCGCCAAAAGGTTTGTTTCCATTACACAAGAAATCCAGACACTGGAATTCGCTCCCAGCCACCGTCTTCCCCGCGACTTATAAGTTTAAGGCCCGAATCCGCAGATACCTTCGACCTCCACCCAGCCCATAAAATCCCTTCTTCTTTTCACGATGGAGGGGCCAACTCAGGCCTTTAGTGGATGGACCTTTTTGGTGTAACTCCTCATCATTTTCATTAATAAAAAAAATAGAAACTAAGTAATAAAAAACATTTTCTAGAAAAATTGGAAGAGATTTTATATATATTTTTATTAATTTTTATAATTATTAGGTATCGGCTAAATACACAATAGAGTATCTATCTATCTATAACAAATATATTTTTCTTCGATTCGTTTTCGTCGACTCAGTCTTTTATTGTAGAAGTGGAGTCTGAGAAATTTTCTTAATAAAAATGGGACATTCCACGCCAAATCCGACTGTTTGAAAAATTTTAATTTTTGATTTTTTACATTTTTTAGTAACTATCGAAAAACTCTTCCTAGTAAATTTTGAAATTCTTTTGATCACCTGTTTAAAAGTTATCGAATTTCGGTTTTTCGCTCATAAATTCTTTAAAAATGCTCCAAATTCAAATTTTTTTTTTGAAATTTTTGTTTTTTTACATACTTTTTAGAAAAAATACAAAAAATTATTTAAAGTATTTTTATAGGCGATTTTTGAGTTTGAAAAATTTAATCTTGTTTTTGAAACTGTATGTACTCTCCGATTTTTTGATAATTTTTAACTTTTATTCATTTTATATTATATTATTTTATATTATAGGGAATCGGATTAGCCGAGAGCTTAAGACACTAGCCTTCTAAGCAGGAGTCCCGGGTTCGAGTCCGAGTCCCTGCATTGATATTTGACCGGCTATAATCTGATTCCTAGTCACCAATCCGTCTGGCAAGCGTGGTGACTTAATGCCAACCCCCTTCCATTTGATGGAAGAGGCCTATATTCAGGAGTGGATTGTCGCTATCGACAGGCTAATGATGATGATGATTCATTTTATATATTTTAAGAGCGGGTTGATAGTGGTGATGATAATTACTATTTTTTTTTTATTTTGATTTTCTTTTAACGAACTAAAATACTAATTATTTATGTTAATGATAAAAATTAATTCAAAATTACTGAAAATAAACTGCAACAGTTCGTTGCTAAACTTTATCCAAATTCATTTGAAATATTAATATGTTTATTCCTTTATTATTAATCAGATATCACTTGCAATATGCAGTTCATGTTGACTTTAATTCAAAAATAATGATCGATTTTCATTTAACAGTCGAGGAATAACCATTCTACATTAGATTTTTGACCCTTCGATTATTATTGGTAACCTGAAGACATGGAGGAATCGACTTAAAATAAAAAAATAATGATCGATTCTTATCTAATACTAGAGGAATAACCTTATTGTATTACATTTTTGATGTTTTGACTATTAATGGCAACCTCTACTGAAAACGTGGAAGAATCGACTTAAAATCAAAAAACTAAATTCTTTTTTGGTAAACAACTCAAGCTTGATTTTAAGTCGATTCTTCCACGTTTTCAGTAGAGGTTGCCATTAATAGTCAAAACATCAAAAATGGAATACAATAAGGTTATTCCTCTAGTATTAGATAAGAATCGATCGTTATTTTTGATTTTAAGTCGATTTCTCCATGTCTTCACCGATGGTTACCAATAATAATCGAAGAGTCAAATATCTAAATATCTAATGTAGAATTGTTATTCCTCAAGTATTAGATAAGAATCAATCGCTATTTTTGATTTTAAGTCGATTCCTCCATGTCTTCACCAATGGTTACCAATAAAAACCGAAACCTCAAAAATCCAATATAGAATGGTTATTCCTCAAGTACTAGATGAGAATCAATCGTTATTTTTGATTTTAACCCGATTCCTCTATGTCTTCAGCAATGGTTACCAATAAAAACCGAAACGTCAAAAATCCAATATAGAATGGTTATTCCTCAAGTACCTACCTACTAGATGATAATCAATCGCTATTTTTGATTTTAACCCGATTCCTCTGTCTTCAGCAATGGTTACCAATAAAAACCGAAACGTCAAAAATCCAATATAGAATGGTTATTCCTCAAGTACTAGATGAGAATCAATCGCTATTTTTGATTTTAATTCCTCTATGTCTTCAGCAAAGGTAACGGATAAAAAAACAACGCAGTTGCTATGGTTACTTATAAAATTTTCTCCCAAAATTTTATCATTTCACAGCGAGAAGCCTATCCATTGTTACTTAAGAAAGGTTAAATGAGCTATATTAAACCGATCAAATGAATAAATTTTAAAGAATTTTTGGTAAAATAAGGAATTAAAAAAAGTACTATCTTACTCTAGAGTAAAGTACTTTAAAATATACTTTTACTAAAAACTTTATTTAACCTTTTTGTTGTCCCCAAGATACTTAATTAGGATATTAAATTTCATCAAAATTAGTTAAGTCATTTTCAAGATATTTAGAAGAAACTAAAAAAGTGCCAAAATAAAGTACTAATGTTTGTGTGCCGATATGTACCAAAAACTAATCAGCGCTTCATTTTTTAAAAAGAATGGTAGGTTTTCAATTTCATTTCAATCCAAAGGTGTGTAAAAAATCGTGGACGAAAAAAACGATAACATCCATCCATTCACACCAGGGATGTTGCGAATATTCGCATCCGCATCTGCAAATGCGGAGCTTCCGCATAGATTTGGACATCTGCATCCGCATCCGCAATAATCAATGCGGATGCGAATGTAATACAAGTTGAGACAAGAAAGAAATTGGGCGGGTTTTCGGTTCTCTTAATGCCAATTCCGAAGGGGCTAAAAGAATGAGAATGACTGATTCCACGGAAAAGGATATGGAACAACTAGGACCAGGGACATCAAGTTTCGTCAGAAAGCCATGCTTAAAAAACGACCTTGCTATGATGTTAGATTCGTCAAGTGAAGATGAGAGTCAAGAAATACCAGAAAATGGTAGCACTGAAGCTGTACTCAAAAAAGAATTACTTTCTTACTGCACTAAAAAAAGAGTCAATGTGGATGAAAATCCTCTTAAATGGTGGAGTGTTCATCGAGAGGAATTTAAGACTAATATGAAAATTAGTAAGTGAAGTTAAAAAAAATAGGAGCATTATACTTAATACTAATTTTCATTAATAAAAATGTTAGTAATTAATTTATCATTAATTTAATTCTTCATTCATATACTATATTTATATAAGATCTTAAACATCCGCATCCGCGGATGTGAGCCTTCAAAAATCCGTATCCACATTCACATGCGCGGATGTGAAAAAATCGGCATCCGCAACATCCCTGATCCGCACGCACTTCCAAAAAAATGGCACTTTTTGGCCTCTGGACGAGACCCCATGTAATTTTTGGCAAAACCGTCACGTGCTAAAATTCAACCTAATTGAATACTACAATTTGTGACCTTAATTGAGACCATGGGTTCCGTAGCCTTTACCTGAGGACCCTTTGAAGTCGCGCCTGCCGCGAGACGGGTTACAATACTTTCCCCATGCTACGCATTGGATAAAGTAAAAAGAGAACTCAATACCAAAAAGTGGTTTTAATAATGATTAATAGCGAATACATTTTTTTCGAAATTTTCAAAAATCGAAAAAAATAGTAATTATCATAGGACCACTATCAATCCAGTTTTAAAATTTGTAGAATGAATAGAAGTTTAAAATAAAAAATTATCAAAAAAATCGAAAAGTACAGTTTCAAAAACAAGATTAACATTTTCAAACACAAAAATCGCATATAAAAACACTTTAAATAATTTTTTAATATTTTTTTCTAAAAAGTATGTAAAAAACTAAGATTTCAAAAAAAAAATTGAATTTGGACTATTTTTGAAGAACTTATGAGCGAAAAAACGAAATTAAGACAATTAATCTTTTAAACAAGTGATCAAAAAGATTTCAAAATTTACCAAGTTTTTTGATGGGTTCTAAAAAATGTCAAAAAATTAAGGAAATCAAAAATTAAAATTTTTCAAACCGTCCTATTTGGCGTGGAATGCATCAAATATATTTTTAAACTTTTTTTTTCTGGGGGGTCGCGATCCACAGGTTGAAAAACTGCTCTATAGTAGTCCATCATGATTGAAAATGTGTGAGTAATGATAACTAAAGAAAATAGGCATCGGCAGTGAATGTTCAATCTATGTGGACATGGACAACCTCGAAGATCTTTGTTGTCCGATAATTGGCCTATTCCAGCGATCAGCAAATATGGGTCGATAATCGTCAAATATATATATAAGTCTGGCACCTAGGGGAAGATGTCTCTGCTACCATTCACAGGAAGAAGGGGACGGAGAGCTTTATTAAGAGTAAATCGTTTGTTGGGGTCTGGTTTCCTAGAGGTACATGTAAACGAGGATATCAAATTATTTTCTTTTAGTTTTAATAATCTGCATAAAGTTCTAAGAAATTTTTAGTGTGAGTTGTAACTTTCGCCACGTTACCATTTAATTAAGAAAAAATATAGAAAACTAGCATTTTAAAATTATTCAGAAATATCGATATGATCAAACTGGCTTAGATTGTTTTCAAAGTTGTTAAGCTACGGACACATTGGACGATTATCAGTCGATTCGTACATTTTGTTGTATTATTTTTATTCGGCGGACGGCTCGAATCGACCGATAATCGTCCAATGTGTACGTAGCTTAAGGAGTCAAGCCACCGAGCTAAAATCGAGCCGAACTCAACCTACCCCAATCGAAACGAATCGGAGAGATATGGTCATTCCCCAGAGTGACACCCAACATTGAAATCTTATCACTGAATTCCAGTGAGTTAGAATCGAATTATATGTCTTGGAGGTTTCCATCGATGAGCCTAGAGATTAGGTAACAATGCGTTTTGACCGCATTAAAGTTAACCAAATTTTGGGATCTCCAGTTTTTAAGTCTGCATAAATCTAAATTAATTGAGGAAAAAATGTCTACGCGGTTTTTATGGAATTCAGGGGCGTTATGTAGGGTGCTGTCATCAGCATAACAATGAACAGGATTGGAGGGCAGATTTAGAAGGTCGTTGATATAGATAAGAAAGAGCGTAGAAGCAATAACCGATCCCAGAGGAAGTCCAGCGCTGGTTTAAAAGGAAGAAGATGATAATCCATCGATGACAAACTTAAGGAGATTCTTTCGCGACAATCCACACAAAAAATTATAGCCTCGTAAACCACTCTATAAATATGAACGGAACTAAAATTTTAGGTTATGTTTTTTAACGTGACTGTCCACTCACACTACGAAATCTCTATATGGATACACACATACTTGCCGGATCGTTTCCAAGCCATTGTACTTATATCCCCTCCACTAAAAATAATGACCCAAATATATTTTTTTTTATCAAAACTACGTGGTAAATAGTTTCAATTTTTTTTTTAAGTTACTCCGAATATATTATTCTAACAAATATTAGTTTTTCATTAAGATGGTGAAAGTCCTTCAATAAAAATAAAAATAAAATAATGATCATTTCCCCACCCTTTTCCTATCTACCCTATGTAAAAAATGTCATTTTTAATTGCAATTATTTCATGTTTGGTGTGGTAAATCGTCTTCATATTTTAACAGTATGTGTATTATGCTTTTAATGACTTATATTCCAAGTTTCAAAAACTTCTTGAATTTTTGCCTTTGTGAAAGAACTACCTTAATAGTATGGTCTGAAAGAAAAATGTCAAAGCCGAAGGTCAATTTTGCAAGAAGATTTTTGTGCCAGACCATATCAAAAGCTTTTGAAATGTCTAAAGCTACCTAGAGAGTCTCGTCCCTCGCCTCACGGATATTATTCCAGATGAGTTACATATGCCAGGATGTCGCCAGTAGACGGTATTACTGCCTAAAGCCATATTTAATAGTCTTTGAAAAAAATTAATGGAAATAATAATAATAATTATGTTAAAGAAAATTTAAGTTACATCTCTTTCCCATAGATAAAAGCGTTATCGGAATATATCATGAAAATATTATTATATTAGTTCACAATATTTATGTCATTTTCATCTTTAAATCATTCAATTTACTACCATTCCTTTCTTCAAAATTACTGTATCATTATCTATTTTCAAAATATGAATTTGTTTATAGTTGCTTTATATTTCTTTTTTTAAAGCAATTTTTTTCCAAATTTTCATTGATAAAGGAGAATTTCTCCCGAAACGTTTAGATTTCAAATAAGCGTTTTCAGATTCCTTTTTATAAAATACTTGTATTTAAAAAGACAAGAGACCAGAGTGTTATGAAGAATGGGTATTTATTTAATACTAAAAACAATAAAAAAATTTTGTATCTAATATTTGAGGTTGAAGTTCATAAAGAGCATTATTTTTTCAATCTAATAGCAAACAAGCTCTCTTAAAAATCAAATAAATAAATATATTAATTAAACTATATAAAATAAGATAAAATAACTTACTGTATTTTTCTGTATTCATCATTGGTTCAATAATAATTGGATATAAGGCAATTCCAATAAATCCAACTACTCCAGTTATAAAACCTACATATTTCCATCCTTTTAAAGTAGGATAATTGCTAGTAAAATCGTATTTTAAATTATTTCTTGCGAGTCTACTTTGCGGCCTTTTATTCTGACTTAAATCCATTTTATGTTTACTTTTAATTTTTTATTGATAAAGTTGTATAATAGATTAGTTTTTGAAATTGTGCTTCGAGCCCATAAAACAAATTTGACATCGCAATAAAAAAAAGTTTATATATATATATAAATGAGTAATACATTTTTCAATTAATTGAATTGAATTATTATCAATAATGTAGTAATACAAGCTTAATTTTTTAGTTTTATTTATACATATTTTTGTTTAATTTTAACGACGTTTCGACCAACAACAATGCTCCTGAAGAAGTCTAGCTTTTTTAAACCTTATTAATTTTATCAAAAAATGAGTGATTCATTTGTTATAATTATATTCATTTATTTAAATTGTATTAGACGATAATAACTTATTTAACATTAATATTTTTAATAAAGTTGTAGGGAAATAAGGGCAATAGCTTATGCAAATAATTTTTATTTTTTGCCAACGTTTCGTCAACTTTGTTGACTTCCTCAGAGCTCAAATTAATTAACTTCCTTGCATATTTGTCATTTTTATCAATATTCTTTCTTAGCAAACATATCAGGCCAGTTATCAAACAGATTGAAAATATTTTCATTTATATTTTAATTTTTCAATCTGTTTGATGACTGGCCTGCTATGTTTGCTAAGAAGAATATTGATAAAAATGACAAATATGCAAGAAAGTTAATTAATTTGAGCCCTGAGGAAGTCAACAAAGTTGACGAAACGTTAGCAAAAAATAAAAATTATTTGCATAAGCTATTTTATTTCCTATAAAAACTTTATTAATTTAATCGATGGACATAAATAATCAAAATAATTAATATTTTTATCATTTGTATGATTAAAGTTAAAGTTGGGTATATATCATTTATCGCTAAACTTAAAATAAATACCTAGTTGCTAAAATTTAGGCACCCTTTTTGTTTATTATTTCATTAAATGAATAACACCTCTTGAACAAATAATTATTTAAATTAAATCAAATTCAAAAATCATATATATTTTTCCACAATAATTTTCTTAGGTTGGTTCCTCTAATATGGTGACCATTTTAAGATAGACTTTTTTATAAATATATATCTGTTAATTTTATAAATATTTATATCTCGTATATCATTATAGATGATAAACAAATTAAATCATATTTAACAATTGGATATATTTATTAATTAATTTTTTTTCTTTTTGATTATGTATATTTAGTCTAACATCAATTTGTAAAATAAAAATAAAATTAAATTCTTGAACTGTAGGCTAATATTATTGAATAAATTTTTCAGGTAATGTTAAATAATTTCTTATATATTCTTTATTTTCTCGAATCAAGTAATGGCAAATTGAATTGAATGTTTGAATGGAATTTGCAGTAGAATGGGTCAGACACTTTCCGAACCTGTCACAGTGAAAGAATCCGCTTCCTGTCAAAATTATCAAATGAAGGTGGGCTCGAGCTCGATGCAAGGATGGAGAATTAATATGGAAGATTCGCATACACATATTCTCTCGCTTCCTGACGACCAAGGCACTGCCTTTTTTGGAGTATATGACGGTCATGGAGGTAAGGTAGATTTGCATAATTAAATAATAATAATTTTTTCAAACAATAATAAATAACGGAGAGACAGACAACTCAAGGATAATGAAAATTACAAATTAGAGGAAAAAGTGAAACTTTTTATACACTCGGTACGCTGTTTGCAGTTTCGTTTTTTTTTTAATGAAATTGATGAGAGAAGGAGTTGCACCAAAAAGGTGCATCCTCTAAAGGCCTGGGTTGGCCCCTCTATCTTGAAAAGAAGAAGAGGGGTCGAAGGTGTCTGTGGATACGGGTCTTAGTTGTATGTCGGTTGGTAAAGTCTTTGTAAAAGTTGTCAAAGGGTAAAACCTTAGAATTCCCATGGTGCCCGGCGGGATGGCCAATCAGATGAAAGTGCGTGTCATCTGATTGGCCAATCAGATGAAAGAGCGTGTCATCTGATTGGCCATCTCGCCGGGCACAAGGTGAATTCTAAGGGTTTTATCCTTTGACAACTTTTACAAAGACTTTACCAACCGACATACAACTGGCCCTAAAACAGCTGAAGGTTATAAGTCACGAGGAAGACGGTATAGCTGGAAGTGGGTTCCAGTCTCTGGTGGTCATAGGGATAAAAGAGTTGGCAAAAACGCTGATTCGATTTTTATCCAATTTGACAGCGAAGGGATTCTGAGCATTCCATAACCGCGTGTTTCTAGCAAAGAGGGCTCTAGGGGGATAATTGATTTCAGCTTGATTGAACAGACACCATGATAGGATCTGTAGTACAGGGAAAGGGCAGAAACGGTTCTTCGGTGAGCCAGGGAGTCGAGTGAGTTAGTTAGGGCCGGGTCTCCTATCAGTTTAATTGCTCGCTTTTGAATTGCATCCAGTGTGGCAAGAGAATGCATGGAGGCACCCCTCCACAGATGAGAGCCATATTCTAGACAAGGGCGGATTTGAGTCTTATACAGTGTAAGAAGTTGACTGGGAGTAAAATAGCGTCTAGACCTAAATAGGAGGCCAAGCTTGCACGCAGCAGCTTTATCAGTGGTTGAGATATAGTCATTTCAAGAAAAGTCAGACCCTAGAGTGACGCCCAACATTGAAATTTTATCACTGAATTCCAGTGAGTTAGAATCGAATGGGTGAATTATTAATTTTAAAAGATCAATATCTAAGGGCCGGTTGTATGTCGCAAAGTAAATGCTTTTTACCACTAACCAAGGGTAGATGGTAATTGGAGGGGCTGAGATGGCCAATCAGATGACAGGCACTGAAAGTTCTACCCTTGGTTAGTGGTAAAAGCATTTACTTTGCGACATACAAACGGCCCTAAATCTGATATTCATTTCGATTTAATATTATCTTACCTAACGTCAAACCGCCCTTTCTAAAATAATAAAAATGAAGAAATTAATCTCTACTAAGGGGTGGCATGAAAATGTGGGAAATTTTACATACAATTTGGGCCCTTTTTCTAAATTTTTTTGAAAATAATTAACAAAAAAGACATTTTTTTATTTATGGGATGGGCCGGTAATAATTTTTCCTCACAAAAATTTTAGTCCACTCCTGACTCTACTAGTCTGAATCTGGTCTGGACTTATATTTGACATCCTTGCAATGCCTTAGCTCTAAAAGAAGAGTGATTATTTTATCCGCACCCAGTTTAGTAATTTTTCTCCATTAGATTCTGATGAAAGAATCCCTCACCTGCACATTCATGAAATAACAAAAAAGTGAAAACTTATTATTATAAGGAATTAATAATAAACTTAAATATAAATTATTCATTTATGCCTATATTATAAATACATCACCTTAAAATCTAAATAAAATCATTCAAAAAATAATGTTTTTTGCACTCCGGCTGATCCTTTTGTCTATAATAAAAAAATCATTTCTTTGTTCTCTAATTTAATTTAATTTAATTTATAATTGTCTTTCGACCTTGCCTCGTTGTGATTGCGCCCCGGGGTAAAGGAAAAATAATTTTCAACATTTGAGTTTGTGGTGGGAAGGCTGTTTGATTTATTTCTTAATCACAAAAACATAAATCTAATAAAATGACTTTCAACCCTAATCTTAACAGATATATTGGGTTGACTCTGAATATGAATAAGTTGACTCTGAATCTACCCTCACTTTAAAACGGCTTCAGAAATAGAAGCCTAAATATCTTGTAAAACTCATAGAAAATTTTAATAAATATCGTAATTTCACCCCATTCCGAAAAATCTTCCAGATAAGAAGAGAATTTGCTTCATTTTTAATAAAGTATGGATTTCAGAGGCGTATAATAGCCCTGGCAGCTGAAAGCGCTCTTAAATCTAATAATAATAACTTATGAATCTGAGAAACTTAATTTACTTTTCTTGGAACACTTCCCATATTCGCGTTTCCATATTTTGTCGGAAGTGATCCCCCAATAATAAGGACCTTTGTTTGTATTAACTCAAATTTTATGTTAATGATTATGTATATTCATACGAACATTTTTATTCATAAATCTATTTACATATAGATTAAATCTTAATTATTGTCATTTTAATAATTATGTAAGTGTTTTATAATATGATATTTTATTTTAGGTGCAAAAATTGCTCAATTCGCCGGTAAACATTTACATAAATATATCATAAAGAGACCTGAATATCAAGATGGACAAATTGTTGATGCTTTGCAACAAGTATGAATAATTTTTTGTTTAAGCTTAGTTTATCAGGATTTTTTTCACGTTTTATCATCTACATTGGAAATAGAAAATTTCAATCAATTCACTATTGTGTCTATTGGTGTAATAAAAAAAAAACGTTCCAAATCACCCTGAATAATAATCAAAATAATTTATTTTAATAAAAAACAACAGCAGTCTGGGTTAAATTTTAAACATTTTAGTTTATTTTATTTTTTACGTTTACATTTCACCACTTTATTGTATCTTTATCAGAATTAAAAAATAAGCCTCTTTTACAAAATACATTAATTCTATTTCCTTATGTGAAAATAGCTTCTATTTAATTTTATAGATTTTTTTTACGCTCAAAAATTATTTTCAATTTTATTTTTTAATCACATAATTTTGTATAGTATTAATGTGACTGTAAAAGGTTATTGCTGTAATTAAAATTAATTTTTCAGAGAACGATTGATATTATTTACAAGAAATTTTATTTGTAAAACAACTTATTTTTAAAATATCTGATGAAAATACAAAAATTTATTGAAACATCGATCTAAGAAATAGAATAAATTATACTTTTGAAAATAAAACCCAATCTTCTGTTTATTATTTTTTTTATTAGAACATTGATACTGTCTGCCTTTTAGTAACCAAAATAAAAATTACCAGAGAAATAAAATTACATTTTCTTATGTAAATCGACAAATTTGTTTTAAGGGAAGACTTTTGGTAAAATTTTCAGCTTTAAGGTAGTTGTTTCGCGACAATACTATCAAAAAGTTAATGCTAGAGAGCTAGAGTATATAGAACAGACAATAAGGATTCATAATTCATAAGCTCAAAACTTTTTGCTGTTTATGTACCGATTCTAGCCAATCCCGTGCTCGTTTGACAAATCTGGCACCATTTTAAGAGATTGAATATTTTTATATTAAAATGACAGTAAAATACATTTTAAAGGTCGATTTATTCCTGATTTTATCCTGTATAGTACAATGTATAAGAGTCTGAAAACTATTTTTGAAATTTAATATCTCCTGAACTATATTGTTCATAAATTTCGTTTTGCCCCCAATCGATGCAGAAGTATTTAAATAATAATCTCTCTAAATTTCAAAAAAATCCTAAGAAAACCCATTTGGCGGAACAACTACCTTAATAGGGGATGCGTTAAGTAAATTTTTTCGACATTATTACCTAAATTCTATTTGATGAATAATGCATATAATCTAAAAAGATTAAAAAAATAACAGGTTTAAATTATGATAATTTATCATTCGAAATCAATTAATTTCTAATAAATTTAAATATTTCAGGGCTTCCTTGACCTAGATAATGCAATGTTACATGATGAAACATTAAAGGATGAATTGGCTGGAACAACAGCTGTAGTCTGTCTTATAAAAAATAACAAATTATATTGTGTAAGTAATATAATATATTTTATCTAATTTGAAATTTGACATATAATTAAAATCATATTTCAGGCAAATGTTGGTGATTCTCGAGCAATTGCTTCAATTTCTGGACAAGTTGAACCTTTATCTTTTGATCATAAGCCAAGTCACGATGCTGAAAGCAAAAGGATACAGGTTAGAAATCTATATAATTGTTTTTGATAGTGAATTTTTATTTTATTTTAGTTCTTTCGTAAATAATATAAATTGTTTGATTTCGCGAAACCAAACCAAAAAGTTTGATCATCATAAGTAAAAAATTACCTACACTTTTCGTTCTACAACTTTATTAAATTAAGATAGGAGGCGGCCGCATGCGCATGCGTTGAGTTGGCGCGTCTGTGGTCACGTGTGCGGAATTTAATCACGATCGCGTCAGTTGTCGTCTAGCTACAACAGCATAATTATGTCAGCTCCGCTATCAGATTGCACCAAAGAGGAGCAACGAGGAGTGGTCAGAGGGTGTGAAAGGTGCTGAAATTCACTGGAGACTTTTGTCACAATATGGGGAAAGTGGTTTATCTCGAAAAAGCGTTTTTTTATGGATCGAAATGTTTAAAAGTGGTCGAACGAGCGTAACACAAAAAGAGGGAGTTGGGGGACCGTCAACTTTGAGACCCTTTGAGACCCTGGAACACCCTCCCTACAGCCCAGATCTCGCTCCCTCTATCTTAGTTTAATAAAGTTGTAGAATGAAAAGTGTAAGTAATTTTTGACTTATCCTCGTATGTGACTACTCTTAAAAAAATAATTTTGTTAATTTAAATTAAAGTTAACTCAATGTTGTTTAATTCATTGGCCAGCAGATAAACATTTTCCTAACATTTCTTTTAGATTAAATCCTTTTCTGTGATAAATGATCAATAAGAAGTCCCTAAATTATCCTCTCCTTCTTACAATAGACATTTTTCTTTGTTAACTTTTAAGGAGTTCGGTGTTGGTTCTAGGTGAAACATTTTAATATAATAATAAAGCTTGAGTAAGATACGAGGTAGGTTTCACAAAAAAAAACCTACTTCGTATCTTACTCAAGTTTTATTATTATATTTATCTTTGTGGTCTGATTCAAATTTTTTGTACTGTTTCATCCTATATCACTATCAATTTCACACTAATTTTTGATGAAATTAAAAAGCGCCGAACCACTTAATCGGCCAATAAGCTTATATTATCCATATATATATTTATATATTATTATCCCTATGACTTCTCGGGTTGAAACTCTCTCCTTGCCTCCCTCTTTAAGGCAGGAGTGCCCACAGGGGGCTTAAGAAGCAGAGTGCGTCATAAAAATTTTTGGGGAGGGGTTGAAAATTCTAGAAAAATTAGCATTATAATATTCTAAAAATAAAAACGGTCATGTTTTATAACTTCAAAAAAAGGTAATAAAAACCTCTTCTAATTCTTTAGAAGTGAATAAAATATACTGTATTAGTAGAGCTAAAGGTGTAGGGACAGTTAGAGAAATATAGCAATACCTTTTGCTTGGGAAGAAGTTCTAAAGTAGGCCTACTGTTATTCTTCTATTTGTAAGGGGGGATTACTTTTTAATGAAACTTTTCATGAAACTGGGGCGGGGGGGGGGGGGGGGGTGAGAGTCATGAAGCTAGGAGGGATGGGCACTCCTGTTTAAGAACTTTTAAAAGTTTCACTTCTTCAAGACCCGGGTGCACAGACAAATTCGTCTCTACTATTTCGCTTGATCATTCACTCTTTACGGTTATGCAAGTGTCTGGTCTGTCTATAGGTTACTCCTCTTCTCGGTGCAGCCTTCTTGAAGGCCTTAAAACATAATGAACTTGGGTTTCGATCGATCAAAAAGTTCAGGATATATAGCATTAATTTTATTTTTTGTAACCTCTCTATTTTCCTAGAGAATATTCACTTCTCCTTTTAAACATGGCCTTTGACTTAGTAGTCACTATTACATCCTACCTTTCTTGAATAGAGTTGTCACACCTTTCTTAAAGTAAATTTATACTCTAACACAGGATAAAGATAAAAGTAAATAAATATTTTATGAGATATTAATTTACTATAAGTTAGGGTTTCACGTTAAAAATTAAAAAAAATAAAAGAGGTAAATTTTTTTTCAATATATATATTTCGGGCTAGCAACCCATCTTCAGGATTTACAGAAAATAACTGAGAAGTCAACGAATCAGGGTAAATTATTCCAAGTGGGCTAAAAATAAAGATTCAGGGGCTAAAGAGGACTTTATATATTATATAAAGTGTTTATTGAAATCTCTATAAAAAATTTAATTTTTATTAATTTTTTCGTTTTCGAAATGAGTTTCTAATATAAGAGAAATCAAATATCTTTTTGAGTAACATGTAAAAACTTTACCGATCTAACCAGAAACAGACAAGCTCAAATTCGCACATGATTAGAATAGGCCTTGTAGCCAAAAAGCCAAGACACCATTCTTGCCGGATACAATCCAGAAACAAGATACTATTAGCATATGGTAGAAATCTTTCTGCCGTTTACTTTTTTACACATATGTTCTAATTAATTATGATCAATATTCTCCTCTGCTTGATACAGATAAACAATACATAACAAAACAAAATCTTATCAACATTCTCCCATAAAATTTAATTCATTTGGGTAATGTACACATATCTTCGGCTCCACTCTTGTTTTTTCATCTGTCATCTAATACCATAATAATTTTCGACAAAACTCACAATAATATACTTTCCCGAATTTTTTTTAGATTTTTAAATCAAAGAGTTGAAAAGTTAGAGAAGGGAGAACACATTGTGTCAATTAAATATAACTTATTTACTAGGATTTTAAAAGACCTTTTCAATGTTATTCCATTTGATTTGCTGCCATAAACTTTTTATTTTCATTAATGATTTGTGTAGGTGCCTCAAAAAATTATTTTTTACGATTTTACTTACTATTTGCTGATCTCTCTCCCTAACTGCTGCATTTTCAAGTTCCTATACCTTAAATGGTATAGAAATTTCAGACAATTAACCAAACATTACCTTAAGAGTCCCGTTGTTTATATTTTCAGGTTAGGAACCCATTTACCTAAAGACCTAGACGAAACCAGTCCTTTTATTAAAATAATATATATTTTTAATTTTTACTATTTAGTTCAAACTGAATTTGAAAATAATCAACTTCGTCCTACAACTTTATTTTTAGGCTGCTGGCGGCTGGGTCGAGTTCAATCGAGTAAATGGAAATCTCGCCTTATCTCGTGCATTAGGAGATTTTATGTTTAAAAAAAATGAACGTAGGACAGCTGAGCAACAAATTGTTACTGCTTATCCCGATGTAGAAATTCGAGAAATATCTCCAAATTGGGAATTTATAATCCTTGCATGTGATGGGATTTGGGATGTAATGACAAACCAGGCAAGTTATTAAATTGCATTTTAAATTAAATTAAAATAATGATTATCTTTATAATTATTAAAAATTAAATAAAAGTTTGCAAGAAATTTTCTCTCTCGAGAGACGGACTGGTAGAACTTTTATTTGAAAGAAATGGAAGGCAGCCCAGGGGTAGTGAAAAAAAAACGTGTATTTTAGATTCCTTCCTCCTTTACTTTCAAACCGACGTTTCGGAGGATTCTTTCCTCCTTCTTCAAGGTTCTAAAGGGTCAATGAAGGACACAAATAAAATGCTTCCTTCCTCTCTCTACAGCAGTGTTTAAAACTTTCTTCTTCCTTAGCAGAAGCCTAGAAAAACATGATAATTAAGAAAAAGAAGAAAAAAAGAATTTGTTTTTCTATGCTTCTGCTAAGGAAGAAGAAAGTTTTAAACACTTCTGTTGAGAGAGGAAGGAAGCATTTTATTTGTTTCCTTCATTTACCCTTTAAAACCCTGAAGAAGGAAGGAAGAATCCTCCGAAACGTCGGTTTGAAAGGAAAGGAGGAAGGAATCTAATAAATTACACCTTATTTGGAAATGAGTTAATTTTTTCTTTCCTCACTACCCCTGAGCTGCCTTCCATTATTATCAATTAAATAAAAGGTTTGTGGTCAAAAAATATATTCAAATTTATTTTTAAAGCTTTCGATAAATTTATTTTTATTTAAATGACAATTCAAAATCTCCTTTACATTACTCATGAGGCCATGAATTTTGGTGCATTATGTTCAGCCATTAGAAATATACTGAATGCAATTCACACGTATGGAAATGTTTTCACGTTTTGAAACTGAACAGCTTTCTATTAACTCCAATTCGATGTGGTATTTATTTAGCTGCCTAACGAGGTTGAAAAAATGGCCCTCGTATAATACAAAAACATTTTTTTAATTTTTAATTCTGGGATTATTTTAAAAAATTTTAAAATGGAATCCCTATTAAAATAAAATTGTATTATATTTTGATGGTGTTGAGGAAAAAGCGCCAATCTGATATTATCCGCTCAAGGTCAACATTTAATCTGGGTCAATCTGCAGGAGCCAAACTGAAATCAAATTAAACATGAAAAAGCAAAAGAGCCAAACTGAATTTAAATTAATCCAAAACGCGGTTTTCCTTTTGAGAAACATTCTGGAAATTGCAGATTGGCCCTTTTTCCTCAACACCATCGATTTATTATGTTATTATACAAAGAAATTTAGGGAGATTCAATACTCAGCTAGTGAATATTTTAATAGTGAAAATGTTTCTAAGTATAATTAAACTAATTATTTTTATTTATTTATTTTAGGAGGTCTTGGAATTTGTTAGGACAAGGATTGCGTCAGGAATGGATCCTGAGGACATCTGTGAAGATTTAATGACTCGATGTTTGGCTCCTGATTGCCAAATGGGAGGATTAGGTTGTGACAATATGACCGTTGTTTTAGTCTGCTTTTTACACGGAGGTTCATATGAACAACTGAGTCGTAAATGTGCTGTGGCCACTACTTTGAATTCAGCTCCTGGTTCGCCAAATCTTCGTTAAAAAGACATTACTTTTAGTCTTATTTTTAATATTTAGAATCGACCAAAATTTTAATTATTACTACCAAATATATTATTTATTTTTTTAAAATATATTTTAATCTTAATAATTTTTTTCAAAGAATTTTATTCCCATAAAAATCTACTAGTCACGAAATTTTATTAATTTGTCATTAAAACTTTAATTTCATAATGTTTCATTTTATTTATTATTCCTTACTTATTTTATATTATTTTTAAATTTACCTATTTAAATTATTAATTTGTTTATAAAACTATTTTATCGTCGGCGTTCAAGCCCAAGAATACCGATTTAGAGTTATATACCTACCATAGCGTCATCTTCAATTAATTAATGCTCCACAATCTGGTAAAACTCACTAGCTTCATTGAATTTTCGTTGCTAAGTAAAAGAGATGTCCGAATTTCACAAAGTCCTTAGTGATTTTTAGCAGATTTACTTACTCTCGATTTGCCATTAAAATTATTAAATGTAATTTTTACTATTGCTTCAAAAATTTAAATTGACTATATCTCATAACTATAGTTTTGGACTTGGTGACTTTTGCTTGAACGCTGACATTATATTTTAGTTATTTAATAATGAAATTGGTCCAGTAATAAAATAAAAAAGGAGTGGTAATAAAATTTGAAACAAACTTTATATAACATTCGATTTGAATTAATTGTTTTTATTATATTTAAAATATATAAAAACATTTAAAACTAACTTTATGACTTAAGTATTTTTTTAAAAAAATGACATTTTTTCAATGATTCGTACCTGATACATTTTAAAATTTCATGATTAATTTAATACCTACTTATTATTCAACTTTTTCTTAGTTTTAGTTTGTATCTATAATTTCCAAGATGTCAAAGAACCAATTTTTTAGTATAAAAATAAGAAAATAAATAGTTTTTCTAAATAATGCTTTTGAGTAAAAAGCTAAAAAAATTAGAAAATTCTATCAAAAGGACCATTCTTATAAATCATAAGATTTTCATATTGACATCACATAGTATAATATCAATGGTTGTTTCATAAATATAATATATTAATTCTAAATTTCTGTTAAATGGATTTTAATATGAAAAAAACAAAACAAATAAAGTATTTTTGTTTAAGATTTTACTGATTCGCTCTTCTTTCTTGGAAGGCATTAACTTCCACAGTCTTCCTTGCTCTAATTTTTATTTTACTCATTTAAATAATGAATTTATAATTAAATAGATTAATTTTTTCATTATTTTTCTTAATTTAATCATTATCAAGTAAAAAAAACTATATTTTTTATTATAATCGTAATAATTCAATTGATATATAAATTAAATTTTAAAATTTAAAAACTTATGTATACAAAATATTAATACTTAATAGTCCATTGTGACCCAAAACATTTTAGCTATACGATATTTACATTACATAAATTAATGATAATAATTTAAATCGTATAAGTAATACAGTTTTTTAAAATATTCGTAAAATATTCTATAATATTAAAATCCATTTGGACTTTTATATTATTAAAAATTGTCTTTTTTAAAATCGTTTAGCAAGTGATGCTGAATTAGTTCTTTGAGAATTCTGTTTACATTTTTAAATTATTAATTAGATAAAATGAAAATTAAAAACTTAAAGTAATAGATTTAGTAAAAAAAAATTTGCGATGAACACAACTTTAATTAAATATATATTATCCTTTAAGCTTTCCAATTATTTTTATTGTAGTTCAATTTAGATTATAGATCTATTAAATATACAATATACAGGAATAGAATAGAAGGCTGAATTAGCAATTTATTTATTATTTGCTCAACTCATATTTAAAGAAATATTCGAAACGAATAAGTAATATTACTTTATTTATTTTAATGCTTAAAGATCTTTTAGAAATTATATTGATTCATCTTTAAAACTATAAAAACTGTTTTCGAAAGAATTTAATGAATTATAAAATGTTTTCCGTATTGTACCATTATTATTAAGAATATCAGTGGTTCAACATTCTTTAATTTTTAAAGTGGAATAATTTTTGTTTTTTAAAATTCCCTAAATAGTTTTAATTTATATATAAATATACATATACTTTTAGGAATTTTTTGAATTCTAATAATTAATTTTATGATACGGTTGTATTTATTTTGAATTGAAAAGAATATTGTGAATTATAATAAGATATAATATATATTAATAATAAAAAATGTATATATTTATATAAATATATTTTTTATAAATAATAGAAAAATTCTATTTTGAGATGCAATCAATAAATAGTTCATCGCAAAATCTTTTAACACTTTAAAATGAATATTAATTATTTTATTGAAGAATGTTGCCCTCCAGATAATATTTATTTGATCTCATTTTTCGAGACTGAAGCATATGTTTTAAGTTTTCATAATGTATATGAATATTATAAAAAAACAAATATGAACTCATATTTAAAATTCTTTAGAGCAGAGGTTCTCATTTCAGAACGTTGTACTACTTGGATAAACTACTAAAAATCATGTTCTATTATTATGTATATATTTCATAATTTGAAGCCAAGAGTATGCGCTTGTCGTTATAGAACAAACAGTTTTTCGTGGATGCACAACCAGCTTGGTCACCGTCCTTGTAGAAATATGGTGAACTATGTATCTATGCCTATTGGTTTCATCTTTGTGTACTATCTGGAACAACGGATTGTACCACAGTTTGAGAATCATTGCTTTTGAGAATAAATTAAATTTATTATAATAAATATTGCAATTTTGTTCTTTCAAAATATAATCGAATTTCCCTATAAAAATTGAATTTGAAAAAACTTTTTTAATTGATATTTTTTTTTTCAAAAAAAATATTTATTTCACTTTTAGAAGCAGCATTAATTAAAAAATATATTTATTTTTCTTAAACAATCACATTTTAATTATATATAATTTTTAAATTAAATTATGTATTTATTTATTAATTATTTTATATTGTAAATTTTAAACAAATTTTATTAAATGAGTTCAGTTATTTCAATAAAATATTTATCTTGCTTTTAAAATATTTGTAATAATACCTAGTATGTATATAAAAAATTATTTTTATTTTATTCATACCTCTATAAACATTTCTTAACTAAGTTAATTAATGGAATAAATTTCTAGATATTCAATAAAACTAATGATTTTAATATTTACTTAACTTAATAATTATTCAATTATTCATAGCCACTTATTATTCGTTCCTAACCGTGAAATAAAACTATTTAAACCAGGGTTGGGGAACCTTCAGAAATATATGCGGTATTCTGGGTCTGTTGCATAAAATGATAAATTTTGTTAGGAATGTGAAATATATGAGAAATATATTACCGTTTACATATTACTGAAAAATATAGGAGATCCTATAAACCGAATAGGAAACATTAAATTGTTTAATCAGAATCAGATTTAATAAATTAGTAATCTTTTTAATATTTTATAGTTTTATACATTCATGTAAATTTTAAATGTAACTATGTAACTAATATGGTAACTGTAAAATAACTACAAAAATCAGGTCTATTCAAAACTATTATATGGGGCCTTGGCAAATTGGCATTGTCAATGTGGCCTTTAAAACAAAAATAGTTTCCCACTCCGGATCTAAAAAGTATAAATATATTATTTGTTTTGCTTAAAAAATAAAAGGTTAAGAAAAAGTGTGAAACGAGGGTTGAATATTGATTAGGAATTACTAATGAGGAATTTTTAGATAGGATTACAGAAAAGATAACTTTTTAGAAGAATTTGAATAAGTGAAAAGCTCAGATGATAAGGCACACTTTAAAAAGTTGGATTTTTTAGGGATTTATTTTAGAAGGTGAAATGAGAAAGAAAACGCAAGTCGCATAGACTAGAATATTTTTCATAGATATTATAGGATGTGGGATAAATGAAAATTTTTTGTTATACATGGGATATGGTAGAGTGAAGACGGGTGATTGCGTCAAACCAGTCATAGGACAAGAAAAAACTTTTTTTAAGACTTGGTACGAGTCTGCCTACAAATTTTGATGGTTTGGCAATATTTTGTTTGTAATTGCTTTGAATTATTTATACAAACTTGAATGTCAAATTTGGGCTCATTAGTTACAGCCATACAAATGATGTTCAAATAACGATTCTATTTTTTTATTATTTTCCACATTTTTTTCAGAGGAAAATACCAAAGTATAAAGTCCAAAATCTAATCAGTTCTTTATTTTGGAAATAAAAATATTTTGGCCCCAGATTGAACTATACAACTTTCTATTTTTGATTTACATGAAATACGGTATTTTGAAAACTATTTGTATTTGTGTTTCAAACATCTCTCAAACACGAATAACCAAAAAAAAATCTAGTAAATCAAATGCTTCGTTAATTGAAAATCCGTTTATCGTAATGGCTATTAATAAATAATTTATCTCGATTAATGGTACAGCTTATTAATTAAAGAAAAAAAAAATTTTAGAAAAAAATCGCGACTTCAAAAAAATTAAATTTAACCAATAAAATAATAAGACCTCAAAACTAAAATGTATAAAATTTTAAGATTTTTTTTATGAAAGATTTTATTTTATTCACTAGCTGCAAGGCCCGCCTTCGGCGGCCCTCTTGCTAGCCAAGGCGCACGCCCCCTGGACCCCCCTCGCCCGGAACCCCCCCCCACCCCACCCCAACACTCCATTCCGCACCCTAACCCAGTAACCGCTCACCCCCACCCCAAAACCCCTCCAGCACCCCACTCCCGCACCATGCACCAATTCCCAACCCCCGACCCCCCACCCACCTCGGACCCCGCACCCCACCCCGTGCACCACACCCCCGCCTAGCCCCCTGGACCCCACCCCCGCTATGCCCCCTGGACTCTACCCCGCACCACCCCCTACATCCCCCATCATACTCTGCCTCACTCCTCACCCCACCCCCATTCTACCCCCGCACCCAGTTTTTGCATTTCTAGCCTTCTAGTGACCCACAGATTATGTATACAAAATTTGGTTGAGTTTGGCCCAAGAGAAAGAATTTTCATTTTTTGACCCTCACCTCCCCGTTTTGGGTGGTTAGTTTTTGCATTTCTAGCTCTCTAGGGGCCCAAAGATTAAGTATACAAAATTGGGTTGAGTTTGCTCCAAGGGCAAGAATTTACATTTTTTCACCCTCCCTCCTTTTTTGGTGTTTTTTCGGGGAAATTTTTTAAAGAAAAGTTGTCAGAAATCACATCCCCTACAACTTTGTTCATTATAAAATTTGCCGTAGGGTTAATAGTTTAGGAGTTATTTGATAATTTTCATTCGAGATCCCCCCCAAACCCCTTTCTGGGGTCAAAATATCAAAACGTTATATTGCTAAAAACGTAAGTTAGAGGACATCTGATGTAAATATGAAATTTCATAATAATCCCTTTAGCCGTTTTTACGTGAATCGTGAGCAACTTTTCGAAAACCACTGAAACAGACATAGAGACATACAGACAGACGGACAGGAATTTTGTTGAGGGTGTTTTCGTTCATAACTTTGCTTGAAACGTGTGCAACCAAAATTTGGCGTGATTTGGAGCAATGTACAGACAAAACCTTAATTTTATATATATAGATTATAATTTCGATTATTTGTTCATAAGAATTGGAGATTGCCATTATTTTATCATGATATAATCATCAGAACTTGACCAAATTAATATGAGACCACCCCTAAGGTAGCCCATTTCCAATAAAAATTAAGGTTTTCGGTTAAAAGGTAATTTCTAATCAATCTATACCTATATATAAAATTAAGGTTTTGTCTGTACATTGGTCCAAATCACGCCAAATTTTGGTTGCACACGTTTCAAGCAAAGTTATGAACGAAAACACCCTCAACAAAATTCCTGTCTGTCTGTCTGTCTGTCTGTTTCAGTGGTTTCCGCGAAAAGTTGCTCACGATTCACGTCAAAACGGCTGAAGGGATTATTATGAAATTTCATATTTGTATCAGAGGTCTTCTAACTTACGTTTTTAGCTATATAACGTTTTGATATTTTGACCCCAAAAGGGGGTTTGGGGGGTGCACGAATGAAAATTATCAAATAACTCTTAAACTATTAACTCTACGGGAAATTTTATAATGAGCAAAGTTGTAGGGGATGTGATTTCTGACAACTTTTGTTTAAAAAAATTCCCCCAAAAACCACCCAAAAAGGGGGGAAGGAGAAAAATATATAAATTCTTGCCCTTGGAGCAAACTCAACCAAATTTTGTATACATAATCTGTAGGCCTCTAGAGAGCTAGAAATGCAAAAACTAACCACCCAAAATGGGGGGGGGGGGGTCAAAAAATGAAAATTCTTGCTCTTGGACCAAACTCAACCAAATTTTGTATACATAATCTGTGAATATTAGAGAGCTAGAAATGCAAAAACTAGCCACCAAAATGGGGGGGGGGGGGTCAAAAATGAAAATTCTTGCTCTTTGACCAAACTCAACCAAATTTTGTATACATAATCTGTGGGCCTCTAGAGAGCTAGAAATGCAAAACTAACCACCCAAAATGGGGGGGGGTCAAAAAATGAAAATTCTTGCTCTTTGACCAAACTCAACCAAATTTTGTATACATAATCTGTGGGCCTCTAGAGAGCTAGAAATGCAAAAACTAACCACCCAAAATGGGGGGGTCAAAAAATGAAAATTCTTGCCCTTGGAGCAAACTCAACCAAATTTTGTTTACATAATCTGTGGGTCACTAGAAGCTAGAAATGCAAAAACTGGGTGCGGGGGTGGAGTGGGGGTGGTTTAGGGCATGGGATGCGCGGAGTGGAATGGCGGTGGAGTGAGGGAGTATGGCGGAGTAGGGGGGGGGTGCAAGGTTGGTGGATGGGGGGTTCAGGTGAGGGTCCAGTGGCGTAGGGGGTACGGGGTGGGGTCCGAGGTGGGGTGCAGGTTAGAGTGTTGAAGTGGTGGTGTGGGGCGGGGTTGGGGTGCTGGATGGGTTTCGGGGAGTGTGGTGGGTTGGAGTTGGGGGGTGAGGTTGGGGTTCGTGGGTTGGGGGCCCGAGGTGGGTGAGGTGGTGGTGTGGGGGCGGGGGTTGGGGTGCTGGGTGGGTTTCGGGGAGTGTGGTGGGTTGGAGTGGGGGGTGAGGTTTGGGTTCTGTGGTTGGGCACGGGTTCATGGTGCGGGGTAGGGGTGCTGGATGGGTCGGGGGGAGTGTAGTGTGAGGGTGGGATTCGTGGGTTGGGGGTCCAGGGGGCGTGCCCCCTGGCTAGCAAGAGGGCCGCCGAAGGCGGGCCTTGCAACTAGTTCCCAATAAAAAAAGAATCATCGAAATCGGTCCACGTGGCAAAAAGTTCTCGTTGAACATATGGTACATAAAATAAATAAATAGTTAGGTATCTTGACTACCTTGGAGCTATACTGATCTAAAAGCAGAAAGAATCATTAAAATCTGTTCAAAAACAAAAGAAATTATGCGTGAACATACATTACAAAAAAGGTCCAAAACCAATGAAATTTAAATGGGACAAATCGGAAACTATACTGAACCCAATGCAAAAAAATCATCAAAATCGGTTCACAATTGGCGAAGAAATCAGGTAACATAGATACAAAAAAAAAAAAATTCAGTCGAATTGAGAACCACCTCCTTTTTTGACGTCGGTTATTTTTTTTGTCCACTTATGATAAAAATTTCAAGTAATGAAGCTTTTGAATAAAGTATTGATCTGTTGTAGCAAGAATTATTCAAGTCATCAATCTGTAGAGATGGGGTAAGAGCCGAGAAGGCCTGGGAAAAGAATTAAGCCGCATTCACACTACGCTGACGACACGAGTTAACACGTCAGCTGACGATTACAATAAAAATTAATCAATTATTTTAATTAGGAGTGTGCACATTAGGCTGACGTGTCGTGTCGGGTCGCGACATAATACGCTCGCTGACGCGACAGCTCTAAATATAAATTCCCAGAACTCGTCAGGGCATCAGCCATAATGAACATGGATGACACGCCTCCTTGGTGTAATGGTCAGAATGTCTGGCTGGCAACCCGGAGTTCTCGGGTTCGATTCCCGGCTATACCCAGACATTTTTTCTATAAGTATAGGGTCTGGTAATAAAAATTAAGTGGGAGATAAATTTAACCTAATTTATCGCGCGGAGAATTTACCAATGCTCGAAGCCCTTAAAAACTTAGTAAATTGGATTGTATCTAACTTTCTGAGATTTGGCTCGTGATCCAGGCTTCTTTCCTTCTACTCTGTTCTTTTCACGATGGAGGGGCCATCCCATACAGGCCTTTAGGGGATGCACCTTCTGGTTTATCTCCTTCTCACATCAATATCATTAAAGAAAAGAGCTCATCGAGCATGTCAAAAAGTCCCCAATTTTATATGAGGATTATAGAAATAAAAATGTACGCATTGAAGCTTGGGAGGAGATTGGATGACTATTGGAAATATCAGGAAATTTATATTTATTTACTTATTTATACAAGGATAGGCCGTTTGATTTATTTAATCAATATTTCAAATTGGAGGAGACAATAAAAGAGTGTGTCTTCTGCTGGAATTATAAATTTTATTTATTTATAACGAGACTATAGTTTCCGAGGGCTTGCCCTCTTCATCAGTCTATTATAATGTATTCACAGGAATTAATTTATGAACGAAAGGTTAACATCTTTCATTCATAAAATAAAGTAAAAAAATATTTCAAATACTTATAAACATATTTACAAATTTAGTGTTCCATTTAAATTTTGATAGCAAAAAATTTGTTTCTTTGAGGGGGAGGTCCGATATGCTTCAAAAGTATTCGTGTTAAATCACAAAGCCAGATATAATTCTTGTTTCTTTGAAATTATTAAGTTTTACAAATTATGTTTTTATTGAACTAGCAGCAATAGTTGGTTACTGATCTTGTAAAATGCGGGGTGAAAAGGGGTGATGTAAGATTGGAAACAGGTGTTCGTACCCTCTCTTTATTTCCAATTTCCGTTTTTTAAATAGCAAAAATAAAATTTATAAATGTGAATCATCTCTTTGGCAAGAAAATATTTTTGTAATTTATTTATTTGAGTAAATACCCTGACCGATAACGAAATTTGTATAAGCAACCAAAAAGTATAACTGACGAGTTAACACGTCAGCGTGAGTGTGCCCACCCCGCCTGACTCTGACGTGTTAACACACGTGTCGTCAGCGTAGTGTGAATGTGGCTTTAGGCTTTACATCTTCACAGACTCAATTACACTAAGCACTGTAGAAAAAAAAAAAATTTCAACACGTACAGTACCGGGTGATTCAATAAGGGTGACGAGGTACCATATCTCAGGAACTATCAATCGTAGAAGTTTGGGGAAAAAATCCTTCAGAGGAAATCGACCAAGAAAAATTGCTGGAAATATTTTTCAAGTTCATACGTCCACCGCTAGGTGGCTAAATAGCTTCGATCGTATAAAAAATGCAATTTTCTCAAAATTTTCCAATATAAGTTTAGAAATGAATACTCTCACGTTAATGCCACTATAATAGTCCATCTTTGATAAATGACTTTTTATTGTAGGACGTAAAATAAGGCGAGGGATGCAAACTTTTATGGACTCTAGAATCTATAACTTAAGTTTGACTTAACGAAATTTGTTAACAAGGCTAGTTCAAGAGCGAAGGTTTGGTGAATAAATAAAAAACCATCCATGCCATTCTACTCTTGCGGCCCTCCTCAAGAGGGCGTGTTTTATAAAGTTTAGCGTTTTATTAATTGCTGAATTTTGCTATTATTGTATCAGGAGATCAAATTTCAACAAGTAGCCACGATACTTTTCGTTTAACAGTTATTGCTTAAAGAATATTTTATTAACGAATTTATTAATAGAAACAAAATAGGTAATTGAGTTTTCAAATTTTTTTTTAAGTTTCGTAGTCAAGCATGCCATGGAGAAGTAAAAAAAGTTTAAAACTGTTCTTATTTTAATTTAATCCAACAATAATGATAATAACGCTTTTCTGTGTCGCCTGTGAGTAGGTATTAAATTTCAAAAATGTCTAATTTCTTAGAAGGCCGTGAAAGACTTGGTTGACAGTTTCTATGGAAACGGCGATTTTTCACAAATAGATGTTAATGTTTTAATTGTTATTTTATTGTTTGTTATGTTATATCATTATTGTTGTGATTAGATGAAAATAAGAACAAAGTTTTAAACTGTTTTTTTATTTGTCCATGGCATGCTTGACTTCGAAACATAAAAAAATTGAAAACTCAATTACCTATTTTGTTTCTTTGATAAATTCGTTAATAAAATATTCTTTAAGCAATAACTGTTCAACGAAAAAAGATATCGACATGTGGTTTGAACATGTTTTGTTGCAGATTTGATCTACTTTCTGAATCTAATAAAATAATTATACGGTTCTATTTAAGATTTTGGAGCAAAATCAATAAAACGGTTAACTTTATAAAACACGCCCCTTAGCGAGAGCGGCAAGAACTAAAATGGCATGGTAGTTTTTTTATTTTATTCACCAAACCTTCCTTTCTTGAACCAGACCTTGTTAACAAATTTCCGTTAAGTCAAACTTAAGTTATAGACTCTAGAGTCCATAAAAGTTTAGCATCCCCTCCCGCCTTTATTTTACGTCCTACAATAAAAAGTCATTTATCAAAAAGATGGACTATTATAGTGGCATTAACGTGAGAGTATTCATTTCTAAACTTATATTGGAAAATTTTTGAGAAAATTGCATTTTTTTATACGATCGAAGCTATTTAGCCACCTAGCGGTGGACGTATGAACTTAAAAAATATTTCCAGCAATTTTTCTTGGTCGATTTCCTCTGAAGGATTTTTTTCCCAAACTTCTACGATTATTAGTTCCTGAGATATGGTACCTCGTCACCCTTATTGAATCACCCTGTACAGTATTTTATGCACCATTGTTTATGTATACAAAATTTGGTTGAATTTGGTTCAAGGGCATAGATTTTCATTTTTTGTCCCCCCCCCCATTTTAGGCGGTTAGTTTTTGCATTTTTAGACTTTTGGGGCCCACTGATTATGTATACAAAATTTGGTTGACTTTGGTAGAAGGGCCATAAGATTTTCTTTTTTGATCCTACACCCCCCCCCCTTCCTATTTTGGGCTGCTAGTTTTTCCATTTTTAGACTTCTAGGGACCCATTGATTATGTATACAAAATTTGGTTGAGTTTGGTCAAATGGCCTAGATTTTTATTTTTTGACGCCCCCCCTAATTTTGGCCCCAGGAAAAAAAATATTTTCCTTAAATAGGTTCATTTTATAGTATATTTCATTTTTCTTGTTTTTTTAGTTTTAAAATATTAAAATTTAAAATTTTTACCCCCCCCCCTCTTAATTTTGGGTCGATATGCACCAAAATCTAATCAGCTCTTTAATCTCAATGCACCAAAGCTACGTGTAAAATTTGGTTTTGATATTCACAGTAGTTTTTGAGCTAGCTCGTCCATAAAAATTTGGTAACGCACAGACTAACAGAATAACAGACTAACAGACATTTTGACAAAACAATTATTATCTCGAAAAATGTTATTTTTTCGATGTTCGCTTATTAGGACTTTTTTGTAGAACGAAATGCCATGGTTTTACCCAATTTTTTTAATCAAAATAGTTTCAGCAGTTTTTAAATAAATAAATAATTCTTTATTACTCGACCTGCTTAGAGGCGCAAGTCCTCGGTGGCTAGGTCAACAAAATATCAATACAAATTAACTAAATTAATAAAACATCAACATCAATACAAATCAAATACAAGAAATTAACAATTAACAAACAAGAAAAAAAATAGAAATGTATAGTCATTAATAAATAACATCATCATAGATTTTCATCAAAAGATAAATAATTCCGCACCAAAACCCGATACCTGGAGCAAACGACGCATTAGCCATCCCGGCATTTGCCATAAGTTGTTAAGGAAACCTGGTCGAAACCTTAACAAGGATGGTTTTTGAGATATTTCGAAAAAAAGAAGCAAAAAAAAAAACACTTTTTACTTTATTACTTATGGTCATACTTGACCATACCCTGTAAGTGGTAAAGTAATAATTTCTTTTTTCAATATTCAATATATTTCATTTTATTTGTCATTTTCAGAAGTTACAAAACACCTTCTTTGCTTGGCCTAATTACTTCAGCATCGTTATCCAAACGGCTGTACTCAGATTGACCAATCACTTTTTACTGCACAGTCTTTCCATTGAAATACGCCCCCAGGGGTTCTTGTTGGTCTTCTAGTTGCTAGAACCTAAATAAAATAAAAGCTTGTAGTGAGATGATCCAGACAACCACTTCCCTTCCTTTATGATGATAGTCATCTCATACCATCTGATATGGCTTGACAGAGATCCTCACTTAGGGCCAGTTGTATGTCGGTTGGTAAACTCTTTTTAAAAGTTGACAAAGAGTTTACCAACCGACATACAACTGGCCCTTAATGGTTCTATATTTACAGTGGCGGATTTATTTACTTATTTATTTTAGCCGCCGATAGGCTGAAATTTTTTGCCTCCTATTCTCCTATTCTCAGGTTAAACTCTTTTGGGCCCTAGGCAAAACTATATTTCGGGCCCCTGCGTAAAAACATAAAATATATTTAATACATGTATATAATTAGTTCGAATCAATTGCCTCTTTAGCCTACTAGAAATGGTAAAAGAATTTAATTTTTTCCTTATCACATGATTCAATTAAATCTGTTGACATTTCATATATATGAAATATTTTCTTTTACATTAAATAGTTTTTATTAGAATATTTGCATTTCAAAGGGTAGTTTATTTGTAGTCTAATTTGAAAAACACTAATTACTACCTTGAAATAGTTTTTAAAAATATGAAATTAATAAATATTATAAAATAATCGATATATTAATTATATTGAATTTTGAACGAAATTGATTGATTAGTTTTTAAGAAAATGGTACAAAGCTAGAAAACTGTAACAAATGACTCGCTCATAACGAGTGACTTGCGACCCAGCCTCTTGATAAAAGAGGCAAAAAGAATTATAAATGAGAAAGAAGACCATCGTATTTTATCCATTTCATCTATCTGAAGGTTCACAGTAGGTCTATTATATAAGAAAATAGCACTTTGATTAAGAATTTTCTACTTTAAAAGAAATTGTATGAAAAGATTCAATTTATTATCTCCAGAAGCGAATCAACTAGAAATGCCAAAGAGTTTTATTTTTTTACTCATTACATATTCAATAAAATCTATTGAAATTTCACATCTTTGTGTTATTTTTATTTATCTTTTATATCAAATTATTTTTATTAATAAATTTGCATTTTAAAGAGTAGTTTATTTGAAGTCCAATTTGAAAAAACATTAATAACTCTGTCGAAAATTTTTTTAAGAATATGAAATTAATAGATATTATAAAACAATTGATTATTAATAATTTAATTCAAATTTGAACGAAATCGATACAGTACTTTTTGAGAAAATAATCAAAAACTATCTGAACCGTCAAAAAACGACGTTTTTTGAAAGCACGAGATGCCTTTGAAAAATGTTTAAAAATTCATATGAAACGAAACATTGACTTGTGATATGGACGTGAAATTTTAAAATGTTTCTAAAACGGCCTTTCATAGAGGGTTTTCGGGGTTTTTGACGATTTTCTCAAAAAATACTAAATCGATTTCGCTCAAAATTGTATTAAATTATTAATAATTAATGCTTTTATAATATTTATTAATTTCATATTTTTAAAAAAATTTCAACGGAGTTATTAGCGTTTTTCCAAATTGTACTTCAAATAAACTACCCTTTAAAATGCAAATTTCCTAATAATAATTATTTGATATAAAAGATAAACAAAAATATCCAATAGATATGAAATTTCAATAGATTTGAATAAATATCTAATGAGAAAAAAAATAAAACTTTTGGCCATTTCTAATTGATTCGCTCCCGGAGAGAAGAAATTAAATCTTTTCATACAATTTCTTTTAAACTACAAAATTCTTAATCACAATGATATTTTCTTATATTAAAAAGTTACTATGAACCTCAAGATAGATTAAATCGATAAAATAAGATCGATTTCTTTCTCATTTATAATAATTTTGTTTTGTTATATCGAGAGGTTATGTCGAGATCAGAGACACATTATTTGTTATTGATTCATAAAGTCCATCTACATAATTGGAATATCTTTTAACTCGTAAACTATTGATTTTAGACATTTCTCTCATATTAACTTTTCTGTTGGAAATTAAAATTAAAGGTCATTATATGAATTTGTTTACCTTAAAGGGTTAGGTAGTAATGGTGAAATTTACGTGGAAACTTGGATAAATTATGCTCTAACGTCCTACATATTTTACAAATAAAAAAATTATAATAAAGAAACATGTTTATAATTTTATTTACTAAAAGAAAGTTCATAATGCATAATTAGCTCCGATGATTATTTAAATATCTAGAGAGGATAAACAAATTAAATATTTTTTTTCTGAGAAAAGTAAAAATTATTATTTTATAAAAAAAAGCGGTTTTAGATAAAGTGTGCCTTAGAATGTCAAGATTTTTATTGAAATCCGTGTCAACAACCAAATTCCATATTTTTTGAATCAAAAAATTACCTGGCCAATTCATTGGGCTTGAATTTTTAAATTGAAAAATATTTACATTTACATAACTCATAAACTATTAATTTTAGACATTTCTCTCATATAAACTTTTATGATGGAAACTAAATGTACTTTAATAAAAGTCCTTATGTTTATATATAAATATATATATATATATATATATATATATATATTAATTTGTTTACCTCAAAGTGTTAGCCAGTAATGGTGAAATTTATGTGGAAGTTAAATAAATACTATACTCTAGCTAGGCCCGTGGAGGCAAAGACAAACCAGCGGGGCCCTCAATGCTGGGAGAAATAAAAGTACTACATTTTTCAATTTGTAAAATAAATAAATTCGTAAGTTAATATGCTTTGTTACCTAATTTTGATATTTTTATTTATAATAATATATTTTACTAGTACAAAAATTTATATAACAGTGGTAATGCCGGACCCTGGGGTAAATGCCCCCCCTCCCCCATCAACGGGCCTGGGAGCTTAACAGGGAACGATCACCGTGACAGTGGCCTACCCTTGTCTAGCAAGAGGCCCCACTTCGGACTGGCCACGCTGCTGGTATTTGTATACTTTTAAACAGAATTTCAATAGAATGTCATGAAAACTGTGTTATACACTAGTATTTTCCAGAACGAATACATTTTTAATAAAATATTTCTTCTCTCATATTTTTACTCTAACTCCCACCACTAGTAAGAATTTTATATATAAGTATAGATATAAGTATATAGATATAAGCAGGCATGCGAAACTCATTTACACAAGACAATTCAGAGAAAATGTGAGGCCCGGTAAAACAAATATTTTTGAAGACCCGGGGGGGGGGGGAGGTCCCCCACCCCTTAAGAAACGACGTTTCGGAGGAGCTACCCTCCTTCTTCAGGGTTTAAAAGTTTCAACCCTGAAGAATAAGAAGGCAAGATCCTCGGAAACGTGGTTTGTTAAGGGGGTCAATGACCCTGAAGAAAGAGGGAAGATCCTCCGAAACGTCAGTTTTTAAGAGAATGAAAATGACTTTCCAATAAATGTATTATTTCATTATCCTTGGGGTGCCTTCCATCAATTCTCATTTAAATTCTAAATTTTCGATCTCTGTTTTTATTTAGGGGTGCGAATCATGAGCTTATCCGAGTCGCTAATATTTCTCCCCAAAACCTTATTAATGAAGTGAAAAGAGAAAGAATTTTCAAAACTTGTAGGTAAATTATAATGAATTGAAAGTTTTTTGCCGAGAGTAGCAGAGTTTTTATAAATTGAAGGAGACACTGAAAGAGTGTGTCTTGTGCTGGAATTATATTATATTTATACATTTTTAAATTTATTTATAACAAGACTATAGTTTCGAGAGCTTTGCCCTCTTCATCAGTCTATTACAATTGGTTCACAGGAATTAATGTATTAATTGTCTCCTTCAATAAATTATAATGATTTGAATTTTTTTTGTCAGCGAAATGTTGCAGAGGTGCTTATTAATACAAACTTGTACACTAAATTTCAGCTCATTAGCTACAACCAAAACCATTTCGATTATTTTCTGATTTTTTTTTCATTTTTCAACCACTTATGTTCTGAGACTAGAAAGCCCAAAATCTTATCATTTGGTTTCAGAATGAACTTTCTACGAGTTATCGTGGGTGTTAGCATCCAGACACCATATAATTTTTTAAATGAATTCTATACCCCTGCCTCCCGCCCGGCAAGCTTTCCTCACCGATCCTGTAGAGTATTTTGCTTAATTTTATATATTTATAATTTTATAAAAATATGAGTAAATGAATATTACATTTAATATTTATTTACTCTTATCTTTATTAAAGATGTTTCACCTTGCACCAACACCACAATCTCTACTAATTATTATAATTTTATTTCACATATAATTAATTAACAAAGAGAAACAAAGTGGTTGTCTTCTGCTTGATGCAAATAAACATACACACATATATATCGAAATTATAATTATATCTGTATATATATATTATTTATTTGTTTGAGACTATAGTTTCGAAGACTTGGTCTTCATCATCAGTCTTTTTTAATTATAAATATTATTTTTCATGGGGTCAATACCGTATGGATGTTGAAAATTTTCGACCTTTACTTAGCCAGTTAAAAAGTTGATTTTGATTTTAACTGGCTCCCAGCTAAGTAAAGATCGAAAATTTCCAATATCCATACGGTATTGACCCCATGAAAAATAATATTTATAATTAAAAAAGACTGATGATGATGACCAAGTCTTCGAAACTATAGTCCCAAACAAATAAATTTATATAAATAAAAATGTACTGTTACGCTTAAGTGATACATTGAAGGATCTCCGAAAGTTCTTCACCGATTTCTTTGAAATTTTCACACAACATTCCAATCAAATACACGAGTGTTTTTATATGATATATAGTGTTTTTATAGATATCACACATGTAGCATGTAAAAAAATGTTGTTTTTTCGAGGAAACAACGCCAGAGCCTCTCTGGGTGGGGGGGGGGGGGGGTAAATCAAACAAACAAGATGGCCGATAATAGTTTTTTGGAAATCTTTCAACTGTCAATATTATTTTTGGTTAAGGGAACAATTTTGACAAGTAATATATAATTCATTTACTGTTTTAATACCTATATTTTATAATTATTTGCATTTTCAATTTATTTTCAAAACTATTATTATTTTTTAAATATATTTAAATTTTTGATCAACGCGTGGTCGGGTCAGCTATTGTCTATATAAATTATAGCTATTATCTATATAAATTTTAACCATAAAAACTAGACGCTCCCCGCCAGGGGCCAGGAGACGGCAGGCCGAAGGCCCGGGCGTCAGCTAGTAATATATATACGGATATATAATTTCGATATATATGTGTTTATGTTTATTTGCATCAAGCAGAGGACAACCTCTTTGTTTCTCTTTGTGAATCAACAACTCTGCTACTCTCGGCAAAACAAAAACTTTTCAATTATAATTAATTAATTTAGTATATATAATATTTGAAATATTTATTTATTTTCTTCCAGAACTTAAGTGACTTGATTTAAATTTTTCATTAAATTGAAGGGTTGGTTTTGTCACAAAAATAATAAAACAATAATTCTAATAGTTATTAAAATTATTGTTTTATTATTTTTGTGACAAAACCAACCCTTCAATTTAATGAAAAATTGAAATATTTATTACCATATTAAATAGTAAATGGCAAGTTAAAAAGAAATAATCTTTAAAGTATGGTTCGTTCAATAGTCTCAAGTAGAGATGAGGTTGTGAAGGAGAGGCCGTTATAATTTTAGCTGATCGGGTCGCGTTTCGCCCCTCGTTCCATATTTGGTGCCCTCCATTTGGACTTCTTCCCCTTCTCTCAAGACACTATGATTCTTTTCTCTTAGCTTCCGTTCTTCATTGATAGGATTCAGTGGGTGGATATTGATCTTCGATTTTAAATCTTTTTTTTTATCAGAAAATCTTTTCTAACTGATTCATTTAAAAAATAAGATCCGAAAAAAACAAAAAAATTATCGGTACGCTCAGCAGTCGGATTAGTGATTTCACTAAATTTTTTTTTATTATTTGTGTTTAGAAATGTCTGAAATGTGGAGATAAAACATTTGTAAGCTTGATTTTTAGGGTTCCGTTTAAAAATTAAAACGGGATCCTGTTATAGTGTCAATCGAGGGGTGAACCTCGATTGGAATTAGATGTACACCGTCTTTGGAATTATTTGGAATTATTTTGGAATTCATTAGATAATCTATTGTCTTCTACTTGGAAATGAAAGTGGAAGTGGAAGTAGGTGTACACGAGTTTAGGTCACGGTTCACCCATCGGTGTCAATACTGTTTGTCAGAACATTCTAGCTCCTAAACTAAGAAGGATTCCAAAGTGGGGTTTTAGATGATTATTGTACCTACCGCTGTTTAGAAATGAATTAATTTAAAATTATGAAAAAACACCATAAATTTACTCATTTCCTGCTTATCAATGGCATATAAGAACGAATTTGATATCTCAAGAATTTTGGGAGTTAAGGTACGGAACCCTCAGAATGCTGTCCGACACTTAGACGGTTTATTTCTCTCTGTCTAGATTTCCCCCAAAATAACTCAAGAAATGAACTTTACATTTACAAGTTATTTGTGTTCATTTTTCCGCAAATAAAAAATCGTATTAAAATTTTAATCGAATGATTGTTTTGGGGAGTGTCAAATTTTTCGTGTTATCAAAAATAAAAAATATTTTTTTATTATCATGAAATGTAAGGTATTTTTACAAAGATCTCTTTAAATAGAATTATGTTCAATTTTTTAAAATTTATTATGATCTAAATTGGCGTTATGAGAGAATTCCAAAGTGGGGTTTTTAGATGATTATTGTACCTAGCGCTGTTTAGAAATGGATTAATTTAAAATTATGAAAAAACGCCATAAATTTAATCATTTCCAGCTTATCAATGGCAAATAAGAACGAATTTGATATCTCAAGAATTTTGGGAGTTATAAGGTACGGAACCCTCAGAGTGCTGTCCGACAGTTAGACGGTTTATTTCTCTCTGTCTAGATTTCCCCCAAAATAACTCAAGAAATGAATGGTTTTATAAAATTTGCTTTGTTGCGATTTTTTTAATATCTCAAAGAGAGAAACCTGAGTAAATTTTAAACTCGAAAATTCGGGAGAAATGCAGAGTATCAGAAAAAAAATCAAATCGTTATATGAACAGCAGAGCTCAAATTAAACACAAAAGTTTTACACCTTTGAGTAAATTTTCAGCTTTCTAGCTCAAACATCTGGCTATCTAAAATTTTTCACTTTTTACTCCGATTTGATTCATAAATTTTTTTTGAAAAATAAAGTCTTTTCTTAAGAGATTAATTGAGGTGTTTTAATGCACCACTTTTGGTTTGTTATGATGTTATGAGAAATCCAGCGAAATAGAGGTAAAGGTTCGAGGCAAAAGTAGTACCTGTGTTGTAATCTAGAAGGACGTTTAAAAACTAAGTTTAGACCACTTTCTCTATTTAGTTTTATCAAAAACCTACTTGATTATAGACTATAGAGGTTTATCAGCGAAATTGAGATTCATGGGCTGGTCCACTCTACTTTTGAACGCCTCAATTATACCTACTTCTAATTTAATAAACTTTGGTTCCGGTATTGTTTATGTGATATGTATTTCAATCACTATACAACCTTTCGACTCCAAATTGAATTTTTTTCAAGAACTATCTGCAATTTAAAGTCAAATAAATTGAGCTTGTTTTTTCTTTGTGAATATCTTTAGAATGAGAGTTAATCTTGACTTAAAGGTGTAACTTATTGCACCCTTAACAGTAAAAATAAGCTGACGTGTTCTGATGTGGCCATCCACTTGACTTTACCATACAACCTGGCCCCTAAAATTATTTATAATCATGTAGGGGGGGGGGGGTTATTTTTTGCATTTTTAGACTTCTGGGGTCCACTGATTATGTATACAAAATTTGGTTGAGTTTGCTCAAACGGCCTAGATTTTTAATTTTTAACCCCCCTCAACCCCCCTTAATTTTGGGTCGATGTATTATGATTATATTGGTTGGAAATGAAGTAAAATTATTAAATAGACTCAAGGGGCAATTAAATTGAATGGTTTTTCCAAAAAGGGCAGGGATAGAAGGTTTGAAGTCCCTTCCTGGTAGATACCATATATCTTCCAGTTCAAGCATGTCAAAGACAAGTTTAGACGAGTTTTAGTCGAATAAAAATTGTTCTCGCTGAGGAACTATTAAAATAGTAATAATACAAAAAAGGAATGCATAAAGATTATTCGGGATCTCTGGCCTAATCCATTTCTAAGAACTCTCAATATATAAGATTGGAAATAACTAAGAGCGCTATAGACAAGTCATAGATTGCTTATAGCAATAGAATTAGGAAAAATTAAAAATTGTCTTATAAGACAGGCTGATTCATTGTGGTAGATGGTCGATTTCCATCTCAGGGACTGTGGAGTTAAAGTAATAAGAATTAATTTTTGCCTCCTACCCTCTTTATCACACAAAGCAGTATCCGTTTGGGGTGAAGGTTCCAAATTATATTTTTAAAAAAATCTGATGTTAATTTGATAAATTATGAAAATGATGCCGTATTCGATTAAATTTTCAAAATAAGCTAAAATTAAAATAAAATTTCAAAAAATGAACGATATGTACATTTTTGGACATCACTATCTCCTGGTTGAAAAGTCACTGACCGCCATTGCTATGTATGTATTATTATTATCTATGTTTAGTATGTACTATAAATTCATTTACTTGGTAGGGTAGGCGAGAGCAACTCAGCCGTAGTGTTCAATTTATCCTTTTTTTTCTTTTTTCAATTTTTTGCTTATTTGTGATTTCTAATGTCTGACATTTAAAGAAAATTAATTTTTCAGACATATTTTTTTTCTGTTTATGTATCTGTTTGGCTTGATTCCTCTACTCACGATAATTTGAAAAAGAAAATACAGTTCCTTTTGGTGACAAAATGTTTGATGAATTCACATTGCAAAAAACTGATTAGATTTTAGTCATTCTAGATTTAGGACTTTCCCATTAAGAATAAAACCAAAATTTGCACGGATGTAAATAATAAACTGAAATTTAGTGAAAATGTTTGTATTAACAAGTTGCCCCTTTGACCTAAATTACAGCTTTCTATTTTTAAACTTTTGAAGACAAAAATCTCAAAAATTTTCAAAAAACATACAGAATCTTAAAAAAATTTTCACTTTGACACCCAATAATATTTGATGAGCTCAATTTTTTTTACACAAGAATACAAAATAAAATGAATGTCAAGTGCAAAAATCAAATTAAATATTGTAGTGACTTTTTTAGTCACATTTAACTATCCGAATTATTCTTTCGGATAAGTCCATCCATGTTCAAATAACTTATTATTTTTTAGTATTTTGTCTCAAATTTTCGGCTTCTTTTACTGAGGAATACATAATATGCTATAGTCATTTGCAAGTAATGATAGAGTCAACTCAAATCATCGATCTATTAAAAATCGGCTTACGAATTTAAATTAATGTAGATTCCAACAAATCGCTGACAGATCTATAAATATTTACAAAATCTATCTTTCAGCTCGAATTAGTTGTATTTTTTTGGTTCTTTCAATTTCATTGAACTTATTTCTTAAAATTTCAATTTCAGAAAATTACATAAAAAACTCCCACCGAGTTAAAATTCAAGATCCATCTCCCTCGATACCCAAACTCGTTTTTTTGGAAATGGAATATGCTGTTCTTAGAATGTTCAGAGCCTCAACATGAATCCCCCATTCAACCGACCAATTTTCCCAAAGATTTCTTTCACATCCTCAGGAATTCTTATTCCTTATTGATTCCGTAAAAACTACTTCTAGGAATGGACTTAGGCTAAAATAATAATATTATTTAATTAGATAAATATATGAGATACCGAAAGGGAAAGCACTTCTGAATTGAATTGATTTCAAACTATTTGTTTCTTAATATTACTTAAATCGAATATATATTGTAAACTAGAAACGGTCTCTAAAATGACCAAATGGGACAAGAGGAGCAAAAAAGAAATCTCGAGATAAATAGGATTTAATTTGAAACATAAATTATTAAGCTCTCATTAATTAGCTTTTGGAAGTTGCTGAATCGAGATGTGAAATATGGATGTAGAAGATGAAAAGAGAAGGGTATTAGAAGCTTCGAAATGTTCTATGGAAGAATGTTAAAGATTAAATGGATAGAATTACAAAGGAAGAAGTCATCAATTGAATTAGAGAAAATAAACTTTTCAGGAGTTTTGTGAAGAGTAAAGCGAAGTTAGGAAGTGATAGTCAAATAGGGATTTAAGGATGAAAGTGTACTACGACATAGTGATCTATTGTATTCCAACGGATAGATTTCATAGGAGACATACCTACTTGTTGTATGGTTTATCAGGGAAAGATTTTCAACTGAAATCATCTAGATTGGGTATTAATAATTCACTGATAAACTTCCTCAATAGTAATCCTATCTAGACATACAATTTTTAATATTGTTTAACACTTTAAAACTCACTATCTTATGCCATTTGCTGCTTTGACGGACTGATGGTCCATGTTTCAGGTTCTGTTAGTAAGGGTTAGTAAATTCAAATTATTGGATTTCATAATTAATAAACTTCTTCATCATAAACATCAACTCTATATTTTAGACACAATAATATTTAGTAGTTCAAAGATTCAATTCAAATTTTAATATGCTCCGTTTTCTCCTATAGGAATTATTAGGTACCTATTTCCGGGATCATATGCTCGGTGGGCGACAGAAATATTAATTTAATTTGGAACTTCATTTTTTTGTGGTCACGAAAAGGGGAACTCTTAGAAAGTACATTTTGATGTCAAACTGTTTTTTTTTTCTCTTTTTTTTGGCGTTTGGGGAAAAGCCCATTTTAGGCTTAGTTATGAATGTGTTTCTGTGTGTGTGCAAGTGTGTGTAAATTGGTGTAGGGGTCAAATTATTAGACAAATATGTGCAGCGGTCCGGTCTTGATATTGTTTTTATTTCCAATATAAAAAAATGATTAGATCTTTTTAATGTTATCGAATTCAAGAAGATGCAGCCCCTTTAGATCATGAAGAACCCTTGCATTACCGAAGAGAAGAGGAGAAAGTGATAAAGCAAAATGGTGTTTACTAAGGTAACTCTGTACCGGGATCTTAGAAAATGTAATATTATAAGAGTCAAGGAAAAGGGAGCCTGTGGAAAGATTTACAATTCCTTGATGTCATGGAGATAAACGTATTAGCGAATGAAGTGGTTCGGTACTTTTTCAATTTATTTCCTAGTTTTAATACTTCCTGTTGAAAAATAGGGAAAATCAGAAAAAAATTCGGGAAAATGAGAAGCTCTCGAACGGTTGTAGGTAATTTGGCAAGAAACCTTTGTATTAAATAAGCTGCGCCTTTGTGCCAAGGTTTCACTTTTCTAACTCAAACCATTCACTGACTAACAAATGACCAAACCAACAAAATTTGCAGAAAGCATAGGCACAAAATTTTCACTTTTTCTCCCTAATTTTAATTAAATATATATTTTACTTTACCATAATATGTAAGCTTTCTTAATAAAATTAGCTTTAAAAAATGTCTATTCCTTTTATCTATCAATGATCACTCCTCTACAAAAATCAATAAAAATTTTATAGATTATCATTATTATTACCTTTATTAAAATTTAATAGATATTAGGCCCGTTTACACACAGAGTTTTTCCGACAGTTTTGGAGCGGACGCTCCAATCGGGGGCTCCAATCCTGTGTGTGTGTATGCTGTCCGCCGAGATGCCAGGAGTGCAGGCTCGGACCTGCACCGGCATGTTCACTCCCGCTCCAATCTAACGCTCCAGATTTCTCAGTGCGAATGATGAAAATTTTAAATTTTTATTTTTATTATTATTATTTTTTTTTGGAACGAAGTTCCTTTACGGGGTTTGCGGTAGGATCCAACTGGCAGAAATCGTCACGTAACGGAAATGCCCACTCCACCGGCGACCTGACTCAATGGAGAGGATATAAGAGAGAGATTTTTTTTCCTCGAGGGTAGGTGAAAATCTTCACAAAAAAGATATTGCTGGGCCCGTACCCAGCAGAGTGTGGATTCCTACCCACTAAAACCAACTCTCTAAATCGTCACCCAATCCTTCTACGGAACAACCGTTTTATGTACGCTTTTAATTTTTTTCTATACAAAGTCTATTTTAATAAAGAATTTATTTTCAAATTTCAATTCAATTTGTTATATATTGCTAAGCAATTTCTACTCTTTCAAAAATTAAGTATATTATATTATTATATAAATAACTTTAATATCATCTAAAAAATATTAGAGTTAATAAAATACGGCCAAAAATTTTATCCCCCTTAAAAAATCACACTTCATAAATACTGGCTATTATTAATAATTGTCTAACTCCATTATTTTTTTGAATATATTTAATATTGAAAATCAAAATGTGTTTAAAATTACTATCTTTAGTTTTTAAAGTTAAGAATTATTTAAATTATTTAAAAATTTTACATTATCTAATCAAAATAAATCAATAACTACTTTATGATTAAAATGTCAATTTTTTTTTAGTTTTTTTTTCTTCGAGGGTAGCTTCAGCTAAATCGGAAATAAAAAAATATTTAAATCCAAAATCCTGAATATAAAAAATAAAAAAAAAAAAAATTGCTATTTTAATCATAAAGTAGTTATTGATTTATTTTGATTAGATAATGTAAAATTTTTAAATAATATTAATTTCATATAGCGTTATTTAAATAATTCTCAACTTTAAAAATTAAAGATAGTAATTTTATACACATTTTGATTTTCAATATTTAGTATATTCAAGAAAATAATGGAGTTAGACAATTATTAATAATAGCTAGTATTTATGGAGTGTGATTTTTTGGGATAAAATTTTTGGACGTATTATTATTAACTCTAATATTTTTAAAATAACGTAAGGAACTTCGTTCCTGATGGGGATCCCCCGACTGCACATGTTTGAATTTTTTTTAATGCACTAGTAAGATGCAGCCCCTATGGATCTCGAAAGACTTGCATTACCGAAGAGAAGGGAAAGTTGATCAAGCGAGAGGGTGGAGGCGATCTTGAAAGGATCGTCCAGTTGCTAAATAACGGAGAGTAACAGCTAAACGTTCTTCTGCACTTATGCTAGTTCTCATGATTGTATTTTTTTTGTGATATAAGGGCGAACTAAATTTAAAATAACCTGAGACGTTTTGTTCTCCATTCTTAAGTAATTTCTATAATCTTCTGGGTTATTTTCTCAGAGTTCCCTCTATAGAGGAGGCATATGGCCAAAGTGTTCTCTATTTATTCTCCACTGCTTAACCCATATTTTTCGCGGGGTTCTCTCTTCCTTTTCATATAATACATACAGCGCTACATAAGCAATAGCCCTCTTTTTTCTTGAACTCATATTAAGGTGGTCCGGTCACTGCAGAAGTGTTCGACTGACTAGACAGAGCGTCTCATTAGAACATATTCCCAATTAGTTAAATTATAAATTTCCTAATTTTAATGTAATATAATATTTGCAATGAATAATTAATGGGTTTAAAAATTAAAAAAACAATTAATTATTAAATAGACAGAGTGTTGGAGCGTCGCGTGGAGTCTCCGCCTGGATATAGGCACGTTTACACACAGAGTTTATCCGACAGTTTTAGAGCATACGTTTAAACGGGCCTAATGATACACAAATGTATTTATGTTGTATATGTTTGAGTTAATCTATATATATAAAATTAAGGTTTTGTCTGTATATTGCTCCAAATCACGCCAAATTTTGGTTGCACACGTTTCAAGCAAAGTTATGAACGAAAACACCCCCAACAATATTCCTGTCTGTATGTCTGTCTTATTATTATCTTATTCAATAACTCCTAAACTATTAACTCTACGGCAAATTTTATAATGAGCAAAGTTGTAGGGGATGTGATTTCTGGCAACTTTTTTTAAAAAAAATTCCCCCCAAAAACCACCCAAAGGGGGGGGGGGGGGGGGGGGTCAAAATATGAAAATTCTTGCTCTTTTGACCAAACTCAACTAAATTTTGTATACATAATCTGTGGGCCCCTAGAGAGCTAGAAATGCAAAAACTAACCACTCAAAATGGGGGGGGGGGGGGGTGATCAAAAAATGAAAATTATTGCTCTTGGACCAAACTCAACTAAATTTGTATACATAATCTGTGGGCCCTTAGAGAGCTAGAAATGCAAAAACTAACCACTCAAAATGGGGGGGGGGATCAAAAATGAAAATTCTTGCTCTTGGACCAAACTCAACCAAATTTTGTATACATAATCTGTGGGCCTCAAAGAGCTAGAAATGCAAAAAACTAACCACTCAAAATGGGGGGGTCAAAAAATGAAAATTCTTGCTCTAGGACCAAACTCAACCAAATTTTGTATACATAATCTGTGGGTCACTAGAAGGCTAGAAATGCAAAAACTGGGTGCGGAGGGTGGGTGCGGGGGTGGAATAGAATGGGGTGGGTAGAATGGGGGAGTGAGGCGGATTAGGAAGTGGGGTGCAGGGGGAGAGGCTAGAGGACGAGTGGTGTGGGGTGCAGGGGTATGAATACAGGGGGCTAGGCGGTGTATGTGGTGCGCGAGGGTGGGGTGCGGGGTGGTGGTGTGGGGGTAGAAGTTGAGTACGGGTACATGGTGCGGGGTGTGAAGGTGGGGTTCGTGGGTTGGGAGTCCATTGGGCGCAAGAGGGCCGTCGAAGGCGGGCCTTGCAGCTAGTTGTTAATAAATATATTTAACAGTGCATAATGTGATTCTTATCATAGTTTTCTATTAAATTATTCACCCACCAAATCATTAATAATAATAATTTCAAGTTTTTCGTTGATTTATTTTGACATTTTTAGCACGTTAGATTTTTGGTTGAAATTGGTTGAAGATTACTTTTGACGATGTTCTAAAAATAATAAATATTTCTTAAAAAATAATTTTTACCTTGTTTTTTTTTATTATATAAACATTTTTTGTAAATCTTAACTCTGATTTCACTTAAAAATCAAATCAAAATGTTTTTAAACCTTTTTAAGAAATTTTGATAAAATCATCTGGTGGCTTTATAATATCCAAATAATAAAATCTTGTGGATAGCCAATCAGCTAAGTTTTCTGAAAATCGGATAGTAAAAATACTATATTTTTAAAATCTATCTTTGTAGTTTCTGTAATCCATCAAATAATTATTATTTACTAGCTTTTCAGTCAAAAACATTGATTTCTCATAAAAAAGTTATTATTTACAAATTGGCGATTTTCTAAAAATAATAAAAATTAGCCAAGGGGTAGAAAAAAAAATTACATAAACCTTTTTTGTAACCCTTAGAATCCCGATTTCACTTAAAAATCAAATCAAAATCTTTTTAAACCTTTACAAGAAATTTTGATAAAAATAAAAAATTAATTATTCCAGCGCCCCCCAATCGATCGCAGACCCCAAAGATCGAAAATAATTTTCTCTTCACCCGGGGGGCGCTGGAATAATTAATTGTTTAATTAATGAATCAAGGCCTACGCTGCGAAAAATGAACGAGGAGAGGATTAAAAAAGAAATTCCATAATTCATATAGACAAAAGGTATTAGTTTGGGTTCGGGGATCAGTAGCTTAGTGGATATAGGAGGTAAACCTCTTATGACAAAGCATTGCAGTACAGATGCAAAGATGCTGGGTTCGAGCCCCGGCTGATCCTTTTGTCTGTAATAAAAATAATATTTTCTTCGTTCCCTAAATTTGAATTTGATAAAAAATTAATTTATCGTAAAAAAGTTATCATTTAAAAATCTGGTAATTTTATTAATATACTAGCTGACGCCTTCGACCCGGCGTCACCTAGCTCCTGGCGGGGAGCGTCTCGTTTTATGGTTACAATTTATATAGATAATAGCTGACCCGACCACGCGTTGATCAAAAATTTAAATATATTTAAAAAATAATACTAGTTTTGAAAATAAATTGAAAATGCAACTAATTATAGAATAGGTATTAAAACAGTAAATGAATTATATATTACTTGTCAAAATTGTTCCCCCCCCTCCCAAAATTGTTGAAAGATTTCCAAAAAGCTATTATCGGCCATTTGTTTGCTTTTACCCCCAGAGAGGCGCTGGCGTTGTTTCCTCGAAATTTTTTTTTTTTACATGCCACAGGTGTGATATCTATAAAAACACTCGTGTATTTGAATGGAATGTTGTGTGAAAATTTCAAAGAAATCGGTGAAGAATTTTCGGAGTTTCAACGTATCACTTAAGCGTAACAGTACATTTTTATTTATATAGATATCCAAAGTCTTGTGGATAGGCAACCATTTAAGTTTTCATCAAATGGGATAGTAATATATTTTTTAAATCTATCTTTGTAGTTTCTGTAATTCATCAAATATTATTTACTAGCATTTTAGTCAAAATAAAAAAGATTTTTTATCTTATGTTTACGAAGTTAATAGTGTTTAAGGGGAAGATGGGCGACGGGCCTGTTTTAGACGTCTGCCAAATTGGTCCTCGAAGAAGCTTCCGAGGGGGTCTCCCCCCCACCCCGATGGGGGTCTTAGGGAGGTTCAAGTTGCCTCAGAGGCCGGGTTGCAAGGAGTCGTCTGGTTGCCCTCGACTCGGCCACATTCCCTCGGCAAGGGAGACTTTTCTGCAAGACCAACGTCGCCGTCGTCGGCAGCCCCTCTTTTATTGACACCAGGTGTGAAGCTTGCTTGTGTTTACGAGTGCTCGAATGTTTTTGGTGAACTCACAAATTATTTAAATTGAGATTCTCTTGTAATCAGTAAGTCATAGACTCGTAAGCAATATAAATAAAAATATCTCTTCTTCTATGAGCAATTCTAGTAGAAATGTTAGTTATTATTTTTCTTATTAATTATTTTCTGATAATTTGTTTTCCATAAAAAATGGAAAAGAAATTTTCCATTTTTTATTTTCTCTAGATATTCAATTACATAATTTAAACAAAATTTTTAATGCATAGGTACTATAATGAAAATTTTAAAATTTTATTTATTATAAATTTCGCAGACTCGTAGGCAATATAAAACTCTTCTTCTATGAGCAATTCCACTAGAAATGTTAGTTATTATTTTCCTTATTAATTGTTTTGCGTAAAAAATTATGAAGAAAATTTTGAGCTTTTTCAATTTTTTATTTTCTCTAGATATTCCATTACATAATTTAAACAAAATTTTGAAGACAATTTTTTATCTATAGAAATGTTTTTTCCCCTCTATATATAGTATATCTAAATAGATCTTTAATTTTTTTTCGCATAAATTTATTATGATCATACTTTTTCTATTGAGTAGTCAATAAAAATTAAAAATTCTAAACACAAAATTTACATTATTAATTAATTCATTAAGTTCTATATATTCAATATCTGAAATTCGCGTTTTATTATTAATTAATTATTAATTAAGACTAATCGTTTTTCAAGTCAGTTTTAAAAATTACAACTCAAGGAATCGAACCCAGATGAAATGCATTGCATCGCGAAATTGCGTAGGTAGCTAGGATATATATATATACCATATATTTACGCTATTCTAAACACAACTGTGTCGAATTTCGTAAACTATTTATTTTTGGATATACCTACCTATAGGCTAAAGGTATATTAAAATTAATTTTTATCATAACACTCAATCAGATCATTTTACTAAATTTCAATAAGCTTTGAAAAATAACATAAACGCTAAACATATATATATTTTTAATGATTTTGTTTGCTTGTCAGTCATTTCTAAAAATAATTTTTAATCGTATCTGTTGTTCTTCACTTTTATACCTTTCCCCCACACAGTTTAATTATAATATAATTCAAGTTCAAATAAAATTTCAAGGAACAAAAATTATAAATTAATTATTTTATTTTTTAATGTAATGTCTCGAGAGTATTTAAGATACATTTAGTAATTTTCATAATTTTTTAATAAAGTCTATTAATAATAGAAATATTTAATAAATAAAATAGATATTTATTAATATTCTTGGCATGTAGAAAGCATCTAGCCACTTTTAGATCTAGGAAGTAACAGAAATATGGAAAAGTAGTTAGTTCTTGGATGTGTGAGTTTTTGAAATACAGCCTGTGCTTTTCGGGTATTACAGACGTTTCAAACCCACTTGCATCCAAGTGTAATTGATTTTTAAGTCCTAAAGACTAGTTGTGATTTTCTATCTCGTTATCACACTAACATATTATTCGTTTAGAATCAAAACCAGCTAAATCAGTTTAACATAAAAATAGATTTTAGATAAAATTGATATTAACATTAGTATTATTGTAATATAATTTGTTTGCAATTTTCTTTTATTCCATTGAACTGACTATATTAATTGAGAAAAGTGAATTTTGAAAATTTTCAATTTAGCGGGTTTTGATTCTAAACGCCTCTTATATCCTTAATCCCGCGACAACCTACAGTCATTCAGGAAAAGCATCCACAGCCCATTCGACTCGGAACGAACCCTGAAATGTCTTGCTCTTCACATTCTTTTCACAAATCAGTGCGTCTAAAATAGAATTGGCATAGAGTATTGCCGGACAAGTGGGACAATAAATATTAATATCTGATATGAAAAAACTTTTAGTCGACAGCCAGGAATTCGGTTAAACAAATATTCTTTCTTACTCATCGTTACGATATCTTGTCTTTATATATTTTATATCCGGTATAACTAAGGTACCAAAACGTCGACTAAGAAATAATAAAAATTGTTTTTTTTAACTACATACCTGCCTACTACTACAAACTCTTTCATATATAATTTCAACAGCCATCAAACTTCACAAATTAAAATCTGATCTTAAAGGATAAATTATTAGCCACATTTTGCCTGTAATTGCTATGTCCTATTGGCGAAAATCAAGATAGGCGTGACCAAAGTTCCCTATAAGGTGCGTGGCGGCGAACTAATTTTTCGAAAGATGCGCAGCCGTTTTTGTATTCTGCGCACAATGTGTTTGTGTGTTATTAAAATGCTTTAAGAGTATTTATTAAAAAAAAATTTGATTTCAAACACAGGCACAGCCCCCCCCCCCCCCCACTTGCACACTTTTATATACATTTGAACATTTTTGCTCCCATATAGTTTTGTCAGCAAAAAAGGGAACATTGGGTGTGACATTTCTTCGAGATATATAGAATTAATAATTCTATTTAAAATCAAGCTGAAATTCATTTCTTCCGACATATAATTGAAAAAAAAGTAATAGGGGAAACAAATTCTATTCTCCCATTAGAATAATACATTTACTTCCCTGCTGACTAGCGTCTCTGATTTACGCCAATAGCATTAAGGATATAGCGTGGCAGTTTCTAGCTGGAGCTAGACGATCTCATCTTCCAGAATCTCCCTTTAAGCCAATGGGATAAAAGTATACGAGTGGGATTGGGTCGACTGGAAATATGCCAACAGCTCATGTTTTATTCAACTTGTCAGCTATTTAAGAACTATTCGCTCTATATATTTCTTACTAAATAACTAATAAGTAGTGATAGCTAATGGAAACTTCCTACTTGTAGATTTTACGTAAACTCCAAGAAAAGATATAATAATTCTCTGATCATACAGAAAATTCCCTAATAAGTTTGAAAATTGATATAAGTAATTTTACTATTTTTTAAGCTCAATCAAAGGAATAATTTTATAAATTTAGTTAAAATTGAGAAATGATTCTAGTATATATTTTTATTTTATATCAAAATGAAGCTCCCTTCATAATCAATCGAATAGTGTATGTAATAAAAATATTTCTAAGACTCTTGATAAGAATTTCCTCGGAAGTTTCCCCGAAGCTAAATATTGAGATATTAATCGTCAGTTATTTGAAAGTTTTTTTTTTGAGGATTTAAGAAGAACTAATATATATAGAAAAGGGTAGATGTTAAGCCAAGTTTTGATGTCTTTACTTTGAGATTTTTTCAAGTGTTGATAGATGTAAAGAGAATTATGCAAACCAGCGCATTCCTTTTGGCATTTGAAGTGCCAGAAAACACAGAAATGCGCTCATTTAATTTATTTTCGCTACAACAACCAACACTTGATATTGGTCCAGAAAATGGGACAGAAACTCAATTAAATAGAAATTTTTCTTCTTTTTTTATTAATTGTCTATTTAAACATTGGATAGCTTACTACAAAAAACTTCGCAAGCGAAAACAACCTTTCGTATAAAAATTAAAACTAGGGAGTGATTTTTTTAAATTAAGAAATTGGTCTAATTATTCAGCCAAAGCCAAATGATAAAGAGAATAATTTTGTTAATACCTGTTGAAAGTACTTATTATTTTTTGAGAATATAAACTTTTGATACTCGTATATTAGAGAAATTTTCTCTTTGGAGAGAAGGATTGGTAGAACTTGGAAGAAGGTAATCCACTGATAATGAAAAATAACTACATAAGTCTATTTTTTAATTTAAAAAATTCAAACCGGGTAAAACTTTTCTTGGTGCATAATATGTACTTAGATCTATTGTTATCTTTAAGCTATTAAATTACCTATAAATTATATGTATTTCAATATCTATTTTATTAAAATTTGTAGTATATTTCGAAATGACTAAATTGTTAGTTTATTAATAAAATTATTTTTAGAATACGGAATTCAGAAATCAAATCAATTTCAAAATGAAACGATACTTTAAATTATAAAAAAATCAAATTATATTATAAAATATTTATTTAATTATTTTTGAATAAAAAACTTTTAGAATATTAATTAAAGAAATGAAAATTTCAATGAGATTAATTTTCAAACAAATATCTAAAAAGTTTTGAACTATATATTCGCTGACGTTGTCTTGGTATTTTTATCTGCCAGCCGCATTTAGCCCGTTGATATAAATATCGCATATGCTACGACCTGGATTGCCAGGCAGGGAATCCAGACTTAGATTTTCCTAAACAAAATCCTTTCCTCTTAATTTTTAATTTTATTTAATTTAAAATTTGTTATTAAAAAACTTGTTCTTTTTTTCTCTTTTCAAATAGACCAACTTTAATCCTCAATCATGTCTGACGATGAAGAAGTCTACTCGTAAGTATTTAGAGTATATAAAAAAATATTAAAAATTATTTTTTATAATCTAATTCCTTTTAAAGTTCCAAGCTATATTATTTTATTTTTTGTAAATTTAAATTTTTGACGATTTTTTTTTTTTTAAATAACTAAAATTCAACTATTTCTCAAAAAAAATTAGTAACTCAACGTAGCATGTGTGGATTAAAAAATCTTATAAAGATGACATAATTTTAGAGGTTTTAAATGACATTTATTAACATTTAAATATTCCAAAAAAACTACTTAATTTTTTTTTAAAGAAATATTTTTAATAAATTTGTTAAAATTTTGGTCTTAGAATTGTTTATTAGAATTTTTTGATAAAAGACACATTTTGCACTATTAAATATATTTATCAATAAATAACGAACAAATTATGAAGTAATCATCCCGGGTTAAAATAATAAATAAATCTTTATTTCTCGACCTGCATAGAGGCCCAAGTCCTCGGTGGCTAGGTCCTCCAAACATCAATACAATCTAGCTACAATACATTAACAAACATCAATACAAATTAACTACAACAATTTAACAAATAATAAACAAGTATAAAGAAAAAAATAGAAATGTATGCTCATTAACAAATAACATGACCATAGATTTCCATCAAAAGACAAAAAGTAATTTAAAAATTCGATACCAGGAGCAAGCGACGCATTAGCAATCCCGGCATTAGCCATAAGTTGTTAAGGAAACCTTAACACGGATGGTATGATCCAACTTCATTGCTTCTATGTATAATTGCTTTATAACATTTAAAGCTCACCGATTAAGTAATCGAAATGCCGTGTAATTATTGCATGCTTGTTATTCATAAATAACTATTTCAAATAGTACAAAATGTGATTTTTCTCAAAAAGTCCAATAATTAAATCAGTAATTTAAAATTAATCTATTTTTCATAAGATAAAATCAAAGACAAATCGAATTTATCCTTATTATTTAAAAGAGATCTATAGTTTAATTGAAAAGTTTTTGTTTTGCCGAGAGTAGCAGAGTTGTTGATTCACAGAGAGAAACAAAGAGGTTGTCCTCTGCTTGATGCAAATAAACATACACACATATATATACAGATATATCATCTCGATATATATGTGTGTATGTTTATTTGCATCAAGCAGAGGACAACCTCTTTGTTTCTTTTTGGAGATCTGTAGTTGATTCATCTTCTTGGTGCGCCCTTCCTTGCATTCGATCGCATTAAAATAAAAATAAGTAAATAAAAATAATCGAAAATTCATTTATCCCGAATACTTCTAAAAGCTATACGTATCGAGCTTTTGTTTTTCCATATTCTTCAACATTAAAACACAGCGCTACAAATTTCTTTGACTCCAATATATCTATCCCCGAAATATTTCTTTAATTCCTCTATTTTTCTAGGATGCAAGAGCGATTATTTTGCAACTATTTCCATCTTTATCATTAAAAAAATCTAAATTTTAATATTTACCTATAAGTAATTTTATAGTAAATTTTTTCAAAAAAAAATTATATTTATATTAGAGCTCAGTTTGAACTTAATTGAAAACAAATTCAGTGTATAAATATTCTAGTTGCAACACACTTGTTTTCTTTGCCAAATGAATAAGTGTTTTTTCTGTCAAAGAACTGTTATATAAAAATTTTACTATTTTAAGATTTTAGCTATATATTTTCGTCTAATTCAAATTGGAACATTGTACTAAAACATTTTGTTTGTCTAACTTTCCAATAACATACAATACCTATAAATTTTATATCAAAAACATTTAGACGTCCGAAAATTTACTTTGAAGTCAAACTGCCCTTCAGCTGGAAGAGAGGGAGTTTGCCTTATCAACCCATTTTTATCAAGTTTTTAATTTACATAAATTTAAAAGAAAAAATTGATATTTTCAAAGATTTTGTAAATTTCCTAAAGTAACTATTTTTCAGGGGATTTTTCATTTACAATCTCATTAAATATACTTTTTGATCTACCGAGGAGTCCCCTATTTCGGGAAACTTCTTGGGTTCGTGGATGTTTTATGTAACGGACATTAGAAAAATTAAAATTTTCAATTATTGGGTAGAATTCCTTTATTAAAAAAAATATATGTACAAAATACATATAGTAGGATTCCTTTTGATTGTTTAGATCCTAGTATTTCACTGCTCACTAGTATGTTGTATTAGTTCATAAAAAATTTTTGACACCTTTTGTATGTTAAATAAATTATAATTATCTTCCCCTTAATTTCTCTTATATAATTTCCCCTTCAAATGATTTCTCAACTTAAAAATATTATAAAATTCTAAGATAGTATAAAAACCGAGGGGTGAACCGCGATTGGAATTAGGTGTATACCTCTTTGGAATTATGTGGAATTACTTTGGAATTTATTAGATAATGTCCCTTCATCTATTGTCTTCTACTTGGAAATGAAAGTGCAAGTGAAAGTAGGTGTACACGATATTTGGAATTATGTGGAATTACTTTGGAATTCATTAGATAATGTCCCTTCATCTATTGTCTTCTACTTGGAAATGAAAGTGCAAGTGAAAGTAGGTGTACACGATATTAGGTCGCAGTTCACCCCTCGATAAAAACCTTCAATGAAAATGTACTGTAAGCAACATGATAAAAGCATTTTCTTAAATAATATAGCCTTTTAAATTAAGTTAATAATTATCACATTTATTAAAATAATTAATATTTTCTGATTACCTATCCACACAAAGATCGCTCTTAATCGTAAGTTATTATAAAATTTTCGTAATTGTGTTTAGCCAATTTTAATATTATAGCCAGAAAATCTCAAAATTATATACATAAAATATTTTTTTTAAACAAAATTGGAATAAATCTGACCACCTTTCGAGTTACCACGGGAGAAATCATGTATATATTATTAAGATAAGATTAAGAGCATGCAAAGTGGTGAAAAACTTAAAAAATTGCTTAATTACATTTCTGATCTAATATAGTAACTTGATGGAGAAAATAGTGTACAATCATATTTAGTTAAAGACGCCTTTAGATTAGTGACTAGAGCTTTCGACTATCAAGCACATCGGCTTACAACCAATTCCCGCTATGGTCAACGAATTTCATCGCTGACAAAAATTAATCTCTTCACTAGTATTTGATTTTCTTCGATTCCTAAACTTTACATACATTTTACCAACACATTTTCGTGACGTTTTGACAATACTAGTCACAAGAATAAGAAGCTTTAACGGAATATATAAAGTATCGTAATTAAGATTTTTTTTGCTTTTGTCCTTTGCCATACTATTGGAGTCAAGCGAGGGGTGAACCGCGACCTAAAATCATGTACACCTACTTCCACTTCCACTTTCATTTCCAAGTAGAAGACAATAGATTATCTAATGAATTCCAAAATAATTCCACATAATTTCAAAGACGGTGTACACCTAATTCCAATCGCTGTTCACCCCTCGGAGTCAAGTAAAAATAAACAAATAGCTAAAAACAGAAAGCAAACAAAATAACAGCAAACAATAATATATAAATAGCAGACAAGAACCCTCGTTTCTATTTGTTGTTAGTAATAATCTAATAATGAAAATAATTAGTAGGTAAATAATATAAAATAGTAGTATAATACTTACATTATTTAATTACAAGATTCCTTCATTGACCCTTTTAAATCGTGAAGGAGGGATTGTGGTTTTTTAAAAGATTGAAAATAACTTTCCAATAAATTATTTTATTTGGAAATTGTTCTCTTCAATATCCTGGGCTTCCCATCAAATTTTAATGATAAATAATAAATAAATTAATTATTTTTTTATTTTTTTGGTAGCTGATGTACTATTTTGTGTCTTACATACCATAAATATGAACATTGAATTAAATACATACACATCTAACCCTCGATTTACATGGAAGATTTATTCGCCAAAAGTATCGTGTAAATCGAAATCGAAATTCTAGTAATCATGTATAGAAAACTTGCAATTAGATTACGGAAATATTGCTGAGTAAATGAGAGTTTTTTTCATAATTTTTAAAGATGTTAAATCTATGTAATTCAAGGACACATACTAGTACATAATCATCGAAATCATTTAGAACAGGGATGTCCAACCTTTTGGCTTACACGGGCCACATTTGAAGAAAAAACAAATGTTTCGGGCCGCGGATAAAATATTATAGTTCTATTGATATTTGTTATTCAAAAATATAGTTAATAATGTAGAAATAAGAACTTAATTATTTTTTTAGCTCATAGTGAGCTTCTAATTTTTCTTTTCGTAAATTTTTTATACTTGAAAATAACTTCTCGTATATGTAAATACATACCTGCATACTTACAGAAAGTCATATTTTGTATTAGTATTTGTTTATATTTTTTCCTGGCTAAATAATTAATATAAAATTCTAATAAAGAGACAATGTTCAATTTTTCTTTCAGATCGGTATCTGATTGTTGTTCTAGAACATTCAATCAGAAAGATTGTTAGTAGAAAATTTTTTTCTAATAAAAATGGAGTCGAAAATAGAGCAAAATGATGATTATTTTTTCGGAAATCTTGAAATCTAGTTCCAGATTCAAAATTTAAAATTAGCACTTTTATTTTTCGAAAACTTTACAGTTTTCAGATTTCTTATTTTAGAGAAAAAAAATTATCAGGCCAAATTGTTGTGTGTTTTCCAGTAGCTACATATAAATCTCAATGTTTTAAGGAATTTTATAACTTTATTTTGGGCCACGGGTTGGACAGCCCTGGTGTAAATCGAATTGGATTAAAGAAGGATATGAGGAATGATAATTTATTTTTTCAAAAGGTCACGTATATAATAATCCTTGATTATGCATTATCTATTGACATGTAAGTAAGTGTAAAGATCTCAAAGACAGGTGCTGACAAGTTTTAGTCCAAGAGAGAAATTAAATGTGATTGTTCTAGAAAACCCCAATTCCGGAAAGTGCTTGTCATCTGATTGGCCATCCCAGTGGCTTCATTTACTATCTACCGTTTGTTAGTGGTAAAAAGCATTTACTTTGCGACATACAACCGGCCCTTAGTCATAAGCTTACAAATAGACAAACAGAAACGATGAGTTTTATTCAATAAAATATAGAAATTCGCTATTTATATATTATTGGCGAAAATCAGAATAGGAAAGTAAATCTATTATTCTTATCGGAGAATAGAATTTGTTTCCCTGTGTGGTTTGCCAATGTCAGGACTTTACGAGTAATTATTAATTCTAAATTTTGCGAAAAGATGTCACACCTATCGCAATTTTCCCCATGTTTGCTGATTTTTTGTTTTTACTATTTTTACTTAATTCCATTTCTCTGGTAAAAGCCAAAAACAAAAATCGTATTTTTAGTATTAATAAGTAGTTTTAAGATATTTATATGAAGTATAAAAATTAATAGTTTCGTTTTTCTTTTTTTTGCAGCGAAGAGGAGGAGGAGACCGTCGAAGTGTAAGTATTTGTAAATAGTCCTTGTAGCAACCTTACTGTATATAAATATATTCCTTCTTCTAGTAGACTGACTTTTCGCCTTTACACTCGTGTGTTACAGGAAGTGAGTATGGAGCACCAGCAGCCCATTCAACTTGTAGATCACTTAAGCCCGAGTAGAAATTGTAGATTTTTAATTAAATAGAGCATCAAGTAGTGTTAGTATTATAAACCAACCAATTCTGGGACTCTTTGTACAAAGTAGAACAAACCAATTGAACAATTTTTTTAGCATGAAATTTCAAAAGCTTTTCTGTAGTAATTCAGTAGACTCAGCTTGAATTGCATTCTTTATAATTATTCTTTTTATTTTTAAAAAATCTTTTATTTTCTTTTATTTTCTAATCTCAAAAATTTCATTTCAATTTTGGCAAGGAATGAGCACTAACCAATCCAAATATTCCAGGGATTAATTAATTAATTTTTTTTCTTAAATAAGTTTATTCAATAAGAATTTAAGTATAATAATAATTTTAGTGTATTTTAGTTATTTTTTTTCTTTCAAAAATATGTTGAGTAGTAAGGGGATTTATTTATTTAACTTTTGGTTTCTCTATCAATCACTCTGTCTATCTTTGTCCCCCTTGCATCCATCCACTTGCATCGTATGCGTTGCGTCGACTTTCCACGTCGGCTGAGCAGAAAGACATCGGCAGGCAAACCGGAGTAAGTATCTCCGCTCATCAAAAACTAGGCCGTTTCATCATTCTCGCTGCTGCTATTTAATTTTTTTATATCATATTGTCTCATTGTCTCTCTCACTTCTTTCTGTCTTGCAAAAGAAAATGAGCCAATGTTTTATTTAGGAATTCATGAAGAATTAAACTCATTACATTTTCTTATGCAAAGCAAAAGTAATTACGTTCAATTACCCTTAATAAGTAAACGAATCTTTTCCCTCCCCATAAATACACACATGATTCTTCATTTTACCTAAAATCCTAATCTGTGATTTGTTATCCCCTACATGAATAGCATTTTTTACTGCTTCAAGAAGCATATTACTTTTTTATTTTTAAGTTGACAGTCGATTAAATTATCAAATATTAAACTTTGTAAGAAAATAAAAAAAAAATATTTTAAATTATTTAAGCTTTTAGATAAACCTATATTCATACTAATTTAATGTAAAATAAAGCATTGTTGCCCCAAGAGGATCCACACCCAAACATGAAACACATCTCTACAGAAAACTCACACAATAAATCCTTTTATCTAAACCCACTATTGAGAGTCAAAATATGTTAAGTAATGACAAATGGTAGGCTGTAATTACATTCAAATTCTTATGTTGATTGAATCAAATCTTAGGTTAAATTTAATTTGTTCTGGGCGCAAAGGATCTCTTTTATCTGGTAAAATCGAAGAATAGCCCCTGTGACGTCAGATGGGAAAGCCTGGCACTATAATCGCTGTAAATAGAGTTCCTCCACTATATATATATAGTTCAATATTTTAGACGCCCAGATTTAAAATAAAATAAAAAAGTGTGGATTACAAATAAACTAAAATTATTTTTTAAATAATTTTAAATAAAAAAAATGGGGAGTCGGGTAGCCGGGCACGTTAGATCTACCGCTTTTGCATCGTCATGATGACGATATTGGATTGGGAGGCTCAAGCTCAGGCCTTGCTAGCGTAAAAATAAAAAAAAAAACGACCTACGAAAACCCGGCTCGCACACTAACACAACTAATTGGCAACCAAAATAAACAAATAGAGACAATCAGCCATTAAGGGGAAGATGGTGGTAGTTACAGCGAACATAATGGCTATATTTGCCATATGACGTCACGGGGTCTATACTACAATTCACCCATTTTGTCTTTGTAAATTAAGAGTATTTACTCACGAGGAGAGGGAATGGTCGTAAAAAGGGTTGATCAAATTTAGGCTAAAAAAAGTAAAGTTAATTTTCGCTGCTGAGTAAATGCAGTGTATATATTTTTCGCATACTATTTTTGGCAACTGTTGACTAAGAGACGATTCCAAGCGATCCGTTTAACTAACTAAAGTAAAACCAAAATGCTGGCTGTACAGTGTACACTATAGAGTAAAATCTAGATAGAGGGGACTGCCCGCTAATCAGAATAAAGTAGGCGTGGCACAAGGGCAGCTTAATCCAATTGTTTTGAAATAATCGGTACTTGTGCCACGCCTAGTTTTTTCTGTTTCGAGCTAGATTTTACTTCAGAATGTACCGGGAACCTAAGAGCTCAACTGATGCTTTCACTAAATTAATACAAAAGTCAGGGATGAAGTTCAAGTTTATACAACTAATATTTTAAGAAATTTTATAAAGCGAAAATAATCTAATGAATCTTCTGTAGCTATTTTTCTTTGGCAAAGGTGCTTATATTTTTTATTTTCCTTCTAACCAGTATAAATAAGAGATGCAGATCTTTTTTCTTTTGATGATAAAAATGACAATTATTATCTCAAGAAAGAGTAACCTTATTTCAATGACTCTTACACTATGTCAAGAAGAGTGCGAAATTTTAGGGTTTGGAATGTAGAAATAATTGAAGGGGGACTATAATGATATAGAGGGGGAGAGGAAATTCCGGAATTCAAGATACAGCTCAGAAAGTTAGATAAAGTATCCATTAAAAGTAGTAATTACCTAGTCAATGGTTTTACATCAGGCGATTAAATTTACCGTTTGATCTATTTCTACAGCAATACCCTGATAGTTTTAAAATACACACATCAGTATCTAGTTACTAGTAAGAAAATTTAAAAAGCTTAAAATAGTTTTGAAAATTCTTACTTGAGAAAATTAAACAAGAAAGACAAACTAAAGGTTTTTTATTTATTTTATTTTATTACAATTTTCTAACTCTTTGTCATTATATATTTCTCCCTTTTCATTTAATTAAAACAAACCCTTACCTACAGATGAAAATAAATTTTTTCCGATTCTTTTAATGAAGTCATTCTGCATTTCGAACTGAATAATAAACATTTCTTTGACTTGGGAATATATATTTAGATTAAAGTAAACAAATCCTAAATAGTAAAGTATACATTTATACGTTTATTAACGACAAAACTATGAAATCATCGATATTTTCATCGCGGTGTTTGATTTAATCTTTTATGATAAGAAGAAATAATTATTTAGTTTCTAAAAATTTCAAAATATTTGTTTCAAATGTAATATATATTTGTTAATAAAAATCGACTGTTGATTTAGAAGCTTTTATCAAGTTTTTTTTTTTTTTATTTTTTTGTTATTTTGCCCTTCTACGTGTGTTTAAAAAATAAGTGTTTTTTTCGTCGCTTCTTTCTAAGTTCGATTATTCCTTTTTTTCCCTATTTTTTATCCCAATCAATTCTACCTCATCACAATTTATTTATCATGTTATTCAATCTTTGGTAAAAAGAGTATGATTCCTTATTTTTCTTTTTTTTTTTTTTAAGGAAAAATAAATATTTTCCGATGATTCAATAATGTGTTTAAAAGCTGAATTGTTCTGGTAAAGCGATTTATTTTATTTTTTTTATAATTTTTTCAAAAAATTTACTTAGAAATCAACAATCCTCCCGAAAATTTCAAACAAAATATGTGATTTAAAAAAATTAACGCCATTTCCACCGACTAAGTTGAACTCCACAAGACTTCTAGAGCAGTGTATTTCAAAAGCTATTTTATCAAATATTTTTAATGAACCACTAAAAATAAGGGAATCATTTTTTAACAATTTAATTCAAGAACTTGCACTCTAGATAGACCCATGTATTCCTGGAAAAAGGGAAAAAAATATTTCGGGGTTGGGAAGGAAGCGAAGGTGTTATATTAAGAAAATGTATATATTTAGCTGCAAGGAGGCTTTTCTCAGATCTTAATAAAGAACTTATTGATGCAGCGACATCATGAGCTTGGAAATTCCTTCCTGCTTCCAAGACTTTCCGAGTCTCACAGTCTTCAATCCTTCAATACCTACTGAGGCTCTGACCCTAAAGCTAAATTTTCCTCTGTTCATTTTAGAGTGTGAGACTATATCTTACTATTCCACCTTTTTGCTTTCTTATTATTAAAAATATAAAAATATATATTTAAATTCTTACAAGCCCTAGCCAAATTTATTACCTCGATTGGTTCCATTATTTTTATATATTTAAGCTTGTAAATCAATCATATAAATTACTTTCACATATACATATAATAAGAAGTATTGAACAATTTTACTTTCACTTAATAACGGCTGGTTTCGGTCATCTCCGGTCAAATAGATAAGATAGATATATATGTCGACCATCTAAAGTTAAACCCGAAATAGCCGAAATCTGACAGCTATTTCTAGTCTAAAGTGACCTCGAGCCAAGTTTAACGGCAAGAGATATAGAATAGCTATTAAAAGTAGAATTGAAATTTAAGTTTTTACCTTCACTTTGTGTCATAATCACAATTGAAGAAAAAATTAAGTTTTTGTAGAAAATTCGTATTTTGAGTATATATAAAGCAGAGGTCTTTTTTTAACAATGCAATCTTTGAAAATTTATTCAGTTTTATAACAAATTCTACACTATCTTTGGAAATTTTTTATATGGTTCACGAAGATAAAATTGTGAGAAGCGCTGTTCTAGATACTGAAATTCTTTTTCTGCTTCCTTCTTTCCCGAATTATTTAAATTTTTCAAGGCCAAGATAATTTTTGAATATTCCCCCTTAACCTTCTAGGATTCAAGAAGCAAAAATAGCCAAAATTCAGCTTTTAAACTTCTAAAATAATTTTTCGACACTTCTTTTATTCTTCTTATAATGGACAATGCGAAGAACTAGGAATAATACTCGAAACCATATATATGGTATTTCTTTTTTCAGCCATTCTTCTAATTATTGGAATATTTGTATAATATTTTTCTCATCACTTATATTTCTTTGAAAAAATAAATAATGGTGAATTTAGTATAGATAATATGTCTTCATGCAAAAAGTTACTTCCCCAGCTAGCACAAATCGTATAATAATAAAAAGACGTCGAAAAACATTGGCTTCTTCAATATGTGTAGATTAGTTTGTTGAATTATTAAAATTTAATTTTTAAATTAAAAAAAGATTTGTTAAATAGGAGAACATCCATCTCATGGTGATATTTTTTATATAATCCCTGAATATTAAAAATAATAAAAATGAGGTACATTTAACAAGATCAAAAAGGAGAAATCAAGGTGAAAAAGGATTCTTTTATTTTATTTCGGACTGTTTTACAAGGTAATTGAAAAAAGCTCGCCTTTTTTTCGAATCGACAATCGACTGTCGTTCTTCGTAAATAGAAAAAAAAATGTTGTTTTAGTAGGTTTGGTTTTTTATATGAATTTTTCTCGAAATTGGTTTTATTTTTGATTTAAGTTATTTTCGTTTGTGCTCATTTTATAACTTTAGAAAAATTATCTATCTAACTTTTTAACAGTAGTTATTAGCAACTTATTGCATGAATCTAGTAGTTTAATATTCCAAGTGGATATTTAAATAAAAAAAAAAAAAAAAAAAAAAACAATTTCCAGTAGAATTTTATTTGGTAGTGCATGAACAAATACGATCACAAATATCAATGGTAGAACTAATGCTTGTTTATATCTATTTTTTATTCATTTTTTAACAAATCTATTTTCTTAATAAATTTGGCAAAAAATTGTTTAATTCTCATTTTGTGATCGTGTTTTTTGTAAATTGCATTTGGTATTAAAATGTATTTTAAATATTTAATGTAAAAGTATATTATAGAATAAACAAATGTTGAATTTAGTTAGTTTAATATTTTTTTATTTTGAATAGATTATAATATTTAAGTATATTAGAAGTATTATTAATAATATTCCATCTAATCATGGAATTTTATTTTTTATTTATTTTTATTTCATTATTATTTTGATTTAATTTTTAAACTGATTAACACACATTTGAATTTTTTATTTCTTTTTTTTTTTAGGCCCCGGCATTCGATTATGTAAGTTTTGTGTAGACTCAAACTCACTCACTCATTCAATGCCTGTCCGATTAAGTCCAGCCCTTTTTCTTTTTGGTTGGTGGTCGCATGGGATTCTATTTTAGTGGATGATTTGGGTTCTCTCCAAATCTTCTAAATGCAACTTTTTTTTAATATATCATGTACATATGTATATATTTGATATATTTCATTTATCTTTTAGTCTCTATTAACTAAGCAATATTGATATAAGTATAAATTATTTTTTGTTTTAGTAATTTATTTATTATTTTCTTTTGGTGATTTTTTCGGGTTACTTTAATTTATTAAAATTTTCTCTTGGGGCCGTATCTATAAAATTTTGGCATCCTTCTTAATTTAATTATTATTAATTATTATAACATTAATTATTTATTATAATTAAGTAAAAGTAATAATAATAAAATGTTTTTTAAATATTATTTCCTATTTAATTGCAGATTTGTAGGGTTGTGGACAAAATAATTTTTTCAAAAAGAAAAATTAATCCAAGTTAAACGTTTCGATATATTATGACTTCATCAGCAAATTAGAGTTTATTGCTTTAAATGTCATTAATGAATCTATCTAATGAATCTTATTCAAAACATTAAAAATCCAAGATGCTGATAAATTTGTAATAAATCGACGAAACGTTTATTTCGAATTAAATTTTTTTTTGAAAAAAATTTATTCAATCAGTATTCAAATTAATAAATTATAGAAACTACTCATCTATTTCTTATAAAAAATTTAAATTGGAAATTTCATGAAAAATTTCAATTTAAACTATTGTATATAAAATTAGTAATTTTTATTCAAATTAGTTAAGTTTTCTAAAGAAGCAAATTATTTTTTAGAAATTTAAATCAAATAAAAAATTTATATTCAAAGGGCCCTTCTGCAACCCTCTTCGCTTCTGTTTTATATAAAGTGTTAAGAACCGAAAGATCGTGAAAATACCTAATAGAAAATTTTAATCAATACAATTTTCTAATTTCATCAAATGCCGTTAAATACGAGAAAATCCCTCGCAATCCTTTGAAAGGCTCAAACAGAAAATCGTTTTTTCATAAACTTTTTTATTATATTTTATTTCTTTCGTCGATGTTTCAATACTTAATTTTTTCTTTTATTTTGAATTTACTGTTGCATTTGGAAGAGGCATTTCTTGTTCTTGTTAAAAATAACTATTTTTAGTGAATTTTACAACGTGTTATTAAAATGATCAGAGAGAACATCTTAATAAAAATGTTGTCATTTGATGAATAATCTATTCATATTAATTATTCGTTAATGTGATGATGGGCATCGCCCAATCCTTTGTCCTCCCTTATTTATTTTTGTTCATTTCAGGTTTATTCATTCATGACGATCCATTCAATTTATCCCTTTTTTTTTGTTTGTCAAGTCAGCATCATCAACCAGGCTGCATGATAAACTTACAATTCTTAAGACTTTACAGTTCGCAGTGTGTCTAATATGTCTTTGTGTCTCTTTCATAACAAATGATCTCAGTCTTGTCCATTTACTAGGCTTTTTTAATTGACAGTTTTATTTTTTTACTGATTTTTTTTTTCTTTTTTGTGATCGTCTTTCAATTTTTGTCAATAATCATTAATATTTTTTATTTTTATTTTTTTTTATTTTCAAAATTATAATTTCAGGAATTATTAAAAAAAAATCTTAATTATTTCATGAATTTCTCTGCGATTTTATTTATTTTTTATTAATGCCTTTAATCAGATTTTATAGTTTACCCACTTTGTAATGAATAACTTTAATAATGTGATTTAATGTTTTTTAGAGGAACTGAAGAAAAGAGCGACCCAGAATTCATCAAGGTAAATTCCTAAATTCATTATCTATTAAATTTCACAACTTCACCTAATTCAAGAAACACTTTATCATTGAACGGGCTTACCGAATCCAACCAAGTAGCAACAACTAACTGATGAGCTATGATTATCTAAAAGTTCATTTTACCGATAGTAGTGGAATATTTTTAATTAAAAAGGCTGATGATGAAGGCCGAAACTTCGAAATTATAGTATCTGACAAGTAAATTAAATAAACATATTTGGTTTGGTTTTGTTATATATATATATTTTTATTTGCATCAAGCAGTCAACTTCTTAAACTGTATAAGGCTCAAATTCGTCCCTGTCTCGAATATGGCTCTCATCTGTGGAGGGGAGCCTCCAAGCATTCTCTTGCTACATTGGATGCAATTCAGAAGCGAGCAATTAAACTAATAGGAGACCCGGCTCTAACCAACTCACTCGACTCCCTGACTCATCGAAGAACCGTTTCTGCCCTTTTCCTGTACTACAGATACTATCACGGTGTCTGTTCAGTCGAGCTGAAATCAATTATCCCCCCTAATGCCCTCTTTGTGAGAAACACGCGGTTTTCAAACGCTCAGCACCCCTTCGCTGTCAAATTGGTTAAAAGTCGAACAAGCGCTTTCGCCAACTCTTTTGTCCCTATGACCTCCAGGGACTGGAACTCGCTCCCTGCCACCATCTTTCCCGCGACTTATAACCTTCAGCTATTTAAGACCCGTATCCACAGATACCTTCGACCCCCGCCCAACCCATAAAATTCTTTCTTCTTTTCACGATGGAGGGGCCAACCCAGGCTTTTAGGGGTTGCACCTTTTTGGTGTAACTCCTCCTCTCATCATTATCATAAAAAAGCAGAAGGGAACCTCATTGATTTCTCTTTAGGAATTTCTCTGAAAGACCACGAGGGAACTTCTACTGAATCCGATCTTGTGTATAATTTTTATTATATATATGTCAGAATGGCTAAATTCACCCTCTTTGAAATTAAAACCAAGTACCGAAAGTCTATTCGTATCATGATATTTATCATATTGATTTCACCTCGTTAGGAAGTCTTTGACCCGGATTGCTTTTTTTGCACTTAGCTTCAATACCCGAAGGGGTATACATCCTTTCCGCATGTAATAAAAATGATCAATGACAACCTAGATTCAGAACAAGCAGTGGTGAAAGTAACCGGTATTCCCTGTGTCCCGTGGAACACTTTCCCAGGACCTCAAAGGGGTATCGATTTTTATTTTTTTGAAAAAATTTAAGAAAATTTGACTTGAGACCAATATTTCCGTCTAGTCTCTGGGGACTTGTGTTAGATTGTTAATGTCTCGAAGTGTTCGTAAAAGTATGTTGGAACTTGTATTTTTTTTTATTATATACCAATTCACTTAGTTAAATTGAATATTAATGAAATAACGAATAATGAAATTGGAATGATTGAATTCTATTTTCTTTTATTGTTAAAATACCATTCAATAATTACGAAATAAGATATTTTTTCGACAAGTTTGGTTTTTCATATCCATGTAGAAGCCCAAATAAGAGCTGCAACACAGGGTTACACCGTTGAGTATAAGAAACCCTAGTGACTTTCCAAAAAAAGAGCTGTCCTTTATTCTAACTTGTTGTATATTTCAGGAGTGATTACTGTAGTTTTCATCGTTAATTAGAAGCATCATATAATTTTTCTGCTTGTTATTTTTCCAACTTTTGAGTAATAGCTGTCTCTAAACGGCAAACTAAATAGCTCAACAATTTAGATAAGAGTTCAATTGCTACATTCACTAAGCCCGCTTATTGATAAAATACCAGAGATGAATTTAAAATATTTTTTAATGAATCTCAATTTCAATAAAATACTGTATAAAATAAACTTAATTTACTTTTTTCATTCCCTAACAGAGACAAGATCAAAAACGCTCTGATCTCGATGAACAACTTAAAGAGTATATCGCTGAATGGCGTAAACAACGCGCCAAGGAGGAAGATGATCTTAAAAAGCTTAAGGACAAACAAGCAAAACGCAAGGTAATTATATACATATTTATATTCGATTTCAACTTAATTTATTTAATAATTGATAAATAATTGATTAAATTAATTTTTTAAGGTCATGCGAGCGGATGAAGAAAAACGCATGGCTGAGCGTAAGAAACAAGAGGAAGAACGTCGTGTCCGTGAAGTTGAAGAGAAGAAACAACGTGATATTGAAGAGAAACGTCGTCGTTTGGAAGAGGCTGAAAAGAAACGCCAAGCCATGATGAATGCCCTCAGAGATCAAAGCAAGAAACAAGGACCTAATTTCACCATCAACAAGAAAGACACCGGAGTAAGATTTAATTGATCTCTTTGCATTATTCTTATTTATTTTAATTTATAATTTTTTATTAAATTGAAAACCCCTATTAATTATTTCAGTTCAACCTGAGCTCAGCTCAAATTGAAAGGAACAAGACCAAAGAACAACTTGAAGAAGAAAAGAAAATTTCTTTATCCTTCCGTATTAAACCTCTTGAAATCGATAATCTGTCTGTAGAAAAATTACGTACTAAGGCAACCGAATTGTGGGAATGCATTGTAAAACTCGAGACCGAAAAGTATGATCTTGAGGAAAGGCAAAAACGACAAGATTATGATGTAAGTATAATTAAATATATGAAAAAATATAGGTTTGTTTCTAAAGCCTAAAGCTTCTAAATTCATTAAATTCAAATAATCCAGTCAGTTAATTGTGCTAAACCGAAATTTAGGTCTGTGTGTCTCTGTCTGGATTCAGATATGCTAAAATGTTTGTATTTCAAAGGGGGAGAGCTGATTAGATTTTGGACTTTCTAGCTTTAGAACTTCTGGTTCAAAAATTCAGAAAACTGAATGATTTTAAGTCGATATATTTATAATATAGGAATAATTGGACAATTTATAGCTATTTAAGTTTATTGTTAATTACTTATAAAGAGGTCTCTAGGGTAAATCATTTTTCACTTTTTTGTTATTAAAGTGAGCGATTCTTTCATGAGAATCTAATCGAGAAAAATGAGTAAAAAGGGATCGGATATAATGATCTCTTTTCCTTTAGAACTAGGATGCCAAATACAAGTCCAGATCTGTTTCAAACTATTAGCGATTATTTTCTAAATTACTATTATTCTAGGAACTGACTCTAGGTAAGCAAATCTTAAATCAAAATGAATATCAGATTTAGATAGATGGAGTCGTGAAAAAGTTTCATTTTTTTTCTCTATTTATTTATGAAAAAATTCCGGATAATTTATTTGGGACCAGCTACTAAATTTCTAAATTCTCGAACTATTCGTAGGATTCTAATCATGGTTGTCATTTTTATTAAAAATTATTTAATTATCCGTATGATTAATTGAATTGATTATTATTTATCTAACGAATTTAGAAGTCCAAAACCTATATATTTTCAAAAAATAAATATCTTATGCCATTTTCTGTTGGGCAATTTAGTGTACACTTTCCTGTCTTAGGGCAAGTTGTATGTCGGTTGGTAAAGTCTTTGTAAAAGTTTACAAAGGGTAAAACTTTAGAATTCACCTTGTGCACTGCGGGTTGGTCAATCAGATGAAAGTGCGAGTTATCTGATTGGCCGTCCGGCGGGGCACAAGGTGAATTCTAAGGTTTTACCCTTTGTAAACTTTTACAAAGACTTTACCAACCGACATACAACTGACCCTTAGTCCATCCGTTTGCATGTGCCATAGGTGAATAAACAACACTAAAGCTATAGGCGTGATCACGTTAGCCTTTCTTAGTGTGCACTCACGTCCAACAGAAAAAGCTATTAGTTTTAAAAGATAAATATTCAATCATATTATAACAATTTTTTATTTAAATGTTAAAATTTTTTCTAGTTGAAAGAATTAAAAGAACGGCAAAAACAACAATTGAGACATAAAGCTCTTAAAAAAGGTCTTGATCCTGAGTAAGTTTCAAATGATTGAACCTGACAATTTTCAAAAATGAACATTTTTACTAATATATATTTTTTGATTTTTTAGAGCTTTGACTGGAAAGTACCCAGTAAGTAAAAGTTTAAAATAATCCGTTTTATTCTTCACACAAAAGAACTTCTGAATTTTAAATTTCAATATTTTATTGCAAAAATAATTAATTAATTTTTATTTTTATAACACTAGACATTTTTTCTTCTAGCCAAAAATCCAAGTTGCATCAAAATATGAACGACGAGTAGATACTCGATCATATGATGACAAAAAGAAACTCTTCGAGGGCGTAAGTACAATTTCAATTTTCCTTTGCATTTTTAATAAATGCATATTAAAATATATTATTTTTTACAAATTTTCTCAAAAGTTTTGTTTTGTTTTTTTAATTAAATACATTTTTCTTCAAAACAGAGGCGGATTTAGATCTCTTGGGCCCCTAGCCCTAATTTATGTGGAACCTCTCACAGTTTCCCTAAAAAAGGGAAGCAACGTTTTATATTGGCCACGAAATTCAAAAATGCTTAGTTAATATGAATTCTTCCTTTTCAAGATCACAACAATGGGTTTCAGAAAAAAATCTGCCTACGTGTGTCCGATCCAAATTTTGAGAACCTTTCGTTGTTTTCTTAAAATGTGTTGGTGTAAGTTAAAGCTCTTTAGATTTTAAGAAAAAACAGTTATTGTGTTAAAAAAAATAATACAAAAACAAAAATTCAAATTTGGAATGTCTGATCAACTATGAATCTTAAAAATAGTAAAATGTTGGACAAAATCGTTTGAGCTGTTTTTGAGTTATTTATCAAAGATTGATAAATTTCCATTTCGGAGATAAGATAGTTTTCGATTTCCTCATTTTTTAAATTTATTAAAAAATAAAATTAAAGATCTATTCCGTGGTTTTTTAGGTTTCACCAATAAAGATATATTGCTTATATGAGCAAGGGTCAATATATATTTTGGTCCACGAGCCGATCTTTAGGATTTTCCATCGATAACAGCATAAGCAATATTCCTGTTATTTGTTAAACTTATCTAGTAATTTATTTTTAAATTATGTTTCACCTTGAACCTACACCACTCTCCCCGAACAAAATTTTAAATTTATCTTGAAGCACTCAAAATTTTGAGCAAAGTTTTTGAGTTCTTAATGCAGTTCTTTCCCAAATGCAAACTTTCAAGAAGTCTTCGAATAAGTCATTAAAAGCATAATAAACACTCTGTTAAAATTTGAAGACGATTTACCACATCAAACATGAAATAATTACAAATAAAAATGGAATTTTGTGCATATGGTAGCATGGGAAATGGTGGAAAAATGATCATTATTTTATTTTTTTCATTGAAGGACTTTCACCATCTTGATGAAAAATCAATATTTGTTAGAATAATATATTCGGAGTAACTTAAAAAAAAAATTGAAATTATTTACCTCGTAGTTTTGATAAATAATAAAAAACAAAAACATATTTGGGCGATTATTTTTAGTGGAGAGAATATAAGGACAGTCGCTTGGAAAAGATCCATTCATAAAGAGGATATAGTAGTGTGAGAAGTACAGACACGTTAAAAAAACATAACCTAAAATGTTCTCACCGTTCATATGTATAGAGGGGTTACGAGACTAAAACTTTTTGTGTGGATTGTCGAGAAAGAACTACCTTAACAATCAGATCAAAAAAATTTAATTTTTCCTGATAGCGGCAATTTTTAAAGAAAACATATTCCCAGTGGATCCTTAAAAGGAATAGAAAAAAATTAAACGTCTTTCCAAGACGAGGGGCTCTTTGCGATCGTAGACCCTGGAAAGTCACCTGTTAAATCCGCCTCTGCTCCAAAGTAGGTTAATAGTTATTTTAAAATAAATAATATAATTTTATCTGGTTAGGGCTGGGATTCCTTGAAGTCCGAATCAAGCGAGAAAGATTGGAAGTCTAAGTATGAAGTTTTCAATAAGAGAAGCAAGAGTAAGTTTTTTGAAAGTTAGGCTGCCTGTTCACCCGTAGTATATTCTGCACTTATCCCCCCCCCCCCCCGCCCCATTCACCGTCACATAGATGAATTTTGTGACGGCTTTAATAATTTTTTATGTAAATATTCCTGTGTATAAATATCGAACATATTCCACCTAGAATCATAAACTCAAGGGTTATCTTTACAATAGGGTAGAAAAACAAAAAAAAAAAAAAAACTAAAAACATAAAACAAGAAATAAACGGGCAATTTGTAAACGTTAAGTTTTATCTTAACCTGAACCTCATATCCTTTATGCTTCAATTAAACATTTAGGGTCTGGATGCACTCAACAAGGATACACTTGAGCGTCAATGGACCGATAAATTCAGCGAATTTGATGCTCGTCAAAAATGTAAGAATTTAATTCATCTAATCAAAAAAAAACTATTTTTGTCTAATCAAAAAAAAAAAAAAAAAACTATTTTTTATCTAATCAAAAAAATAAACTATTTTTTCTCTAATCAAAAAAAAACTATTTTTTATCTAATCAAAAATTTTTTTTTTTGTTACCGCTTAAATGCATTTTTTTATTTTTAATATATTTTTAAGCTTTTTTTATTTTTTTAATAAAATAAATTTTATTTTTATTAATTTTTTTTTTTTTTTGCTTCACTATTTTTGATACAGTGTAATTTAAATAATATATATGTATTCGCATATTTATCTATCTAATTATTTTTATTTATTTTTCTTGGAGGATAATCTAGCAATTTTTAGCGTAATTTTAATCTAGTCTTGGATTCATTCAGCTGATTTTTAAATAGAAATAAATATAGAGGCAGATAATTTTATTATTAGTATATAGTTGGTATTCTAAATTAAATGAAGCCACTTTTGTTCAATTCAAGTGATTAAAAATTTTTTATTTATTTTATGTAAAATAATTATTTTTTCTTTTCATATTCACAATACAACAAGCCATGCTCATTTTCTATCATCTGAAGTTCTTATTCTATCTTATTGTTTTTGTTTCTTTACACGTAAAATGTTTTTCTTTATTATTTCTAACTAACTTATTTTTACCTTATTGTAAATTGTATTTTAACAATCCATTATTACTTCTTAATAAGAATAGATTTCTTCATATCAACTAACTATATGCGAATACGACTTACGATCCTGGCTGCAATGGGACCAACTATTGTATTTATGCTGCTTTTTATACTTCTTTTCGTTATAAATTTTAAACTGTGCATATGGTAGTTAGTTCCATGTAAGCTAGTTCCGTTAGTCGAATTCACTCTAAATAATATTGTTGTTATTCCATTAATTCCATTAATGAATATTTGAAAATTAATTTAGATAACTCTCACTTTATATAGTATCATATAAGATACTTTCTGCATTCATTAAAAAAAAATAAACTTCCTTATATATAGTCTCACAAACGCTGCATTGAATTACTTCTTTTACTTGAACTATGAAATTGATCATATAATCATCTTAAGATATTATTTTCTTATCACAGCAGAATAAACATGCATAAGAGTGTGATTGTTATTATTTTCGAAGACTGGAGAATTTCAATATATGTATACGTTCGTTAAGACAAAATAGACATGTTTTTAATTTACTTAAATAAAATTTGTTATATTGGTGAAAATCAGAGGCGCTAGTTAACGAATAAGTAAATGTATTCTTATTCTTATGGGATAACTTTCTTCCAATAGTGGGGTGAGTTCGCTTGATTTTATGCAGGACAGGTAGAGGGTGTAGCCCCCCTAATAATATATTTAAATATGATAAAGTATTCAACATTTTGCCTTATTTTATTTCAATTTTATTTTATTTAATACCTGAGCTTAAAATTTAATATAATATTAATATTAATTAATATTAACTAAAGCAAAAAATTACCGTGAAACACTCGGTCCAGCAGGAACTATTTAATAAAACAAACAATTATGAAATTAGGAAAGAAGACAACTAGAAATATTTTATTTTAATTATGAAAATTTATCCAATGATTATATCGTGTTTGATTTAAGAACAAGAGAAAAAACATATTTTATGACTTAACGATCGCATATCTTGAAACGCCTAAATTTAACCCAACCTAACTTCAACTCAGTCAATTTTTTTAGAAGAATTCACATTAAAAAAAAACGACATTTGTGGTATTAAGATTTTTTATTTTTCGAAACTTTGAATCATTCACTCTGTACTACTGTGTTCACAATTTCACTCACCTTACCCTTACATACATATTGTAAATATAGTGTGGAAACAAAGTGAAATTCACCATGTGAAATCTTTTTGAATAAATTCATTATAATTATATTATTCTTGAATAATCCTTTGAAAATTCTTTAATTTCATTTAAAGGATTTCTAATTCCATTTCATAACATATTTTTATTAATTATTTCAATAAATTATTATAATTTTTGTATTTTTAAAAATTAGCCAAATTGCCTAAATGGTTCGGTGAGCGACCTGGTAAGAAGAAGGGCGACCCAGAGAGTCCCGAGGAGGAGGAAGTTAAAGTGGCCGACTTAGACGAAGATCTTGAGGAACCAATCTTTGAACCAGAGCCCGAACTTGAAGAGGAAGAGGAAGTTGTCGAGGAAGAGGAGGAAGAAGAGGAAGAGGAGGAGGAAGAAGAAGAAGAAGAGGAGGAATAAATTAATCACGGCGACAAATTGTAAGCATATAAAATTTAAATAGTTCAATTACTATATTTTTTACATTGAAATTGATTGATTTGGACATTTATTTCAGATATGTACCATATGACTCAAAAGGTACGGGGATTGCAGATGTTCTATTCTCAAAGAACAATAATATCTCTGAATAAGCAATATTTTAATAATTATTCTGTTTACATGAATATGTTATTAATGTATTTGTAAATTGGTTATTATTTAATAAATTATCATACATTTTATGGAAATAAATTTAAAAATATCAGAGTTACTATAAAATTATTACCATTAAAGTGATTGTTATGTTTTCATTAATTTCAAGTTTTATTTGAAATAAAACAGATTCCAAGTACCGATTTATTTTAGCTTTTAATGAATATTATCTTTCAATTTTCTATTTTGATCCCTATACCTTATATTTTATCACATTTTAAGAGAAGATTTTTCTGAGGAGAAATTCAGGAATTTTTCTTATAGATTCATTATACCTATCAACGTGAGTTACCGTATAACTTAATAGCTTAAAATTTCGCATCAGTTCGAATTTCACAAACAGAGAAAAACTTCTAAATAATGCTTTCATGTTAAAATGTTGCTAGTCTCGGAAATATTTTAAAGCGCCACGCTTTAAAGAGAAACGCATATTCAAAACGTAGCTTCATTTCTGGTTGCATACCCTACAAACAACAGGCGTTCCCATGGAACTAGTATTCTTGTCTGTACATTCTTGATTTACATAAAAATATAGAAAATAGTTAAAAATTCATAAATTTAACAAACCTGGTTTCATTTAATATGTATATTCTTAACTATTAACTCTATTTATAGGCCCAGTAGTTGGCCATAGACGCTAAGTTCGCTAATTACCTCTCTGCGTATATATAACATAATGAAAACAGAAAAGTTTTCAAGGTTGTAGATAAATAAGGACCTGTCATTCATCATTTTCTATAAAGTATAAAATGTAAAATAGAGAAACAGGCAAAGGGATTTGGCAGAGAATAGATATAATAGAAAATTATAATGATTTTTATACTTTTGTAAGGAACCCTAAAAAAAGAGTAGAATATATGCATAGTAGATATATTATTATTTTATTTTCAAATTAGAAAAATAATGTAAAGTTAATATATTTCCAAGGTGGGCTGAAGGGGGGTTCCAGCCCTAGATACGAGCTTGATATACTCGTAAATCTGGAACTAATTATTTGTTAAGTTTTCTTAAATTTTGGGCATTTTTTTCTTTCAAGATTTCTCACGCAAATTCGACACAACACATAGGCTTCAATGAAATATCAAAAGAAATGGTGCTTGTACTTAGAAATCTTCATCACGTGTAGCGTTAAAAGGAGATTTCTCCAATTCCCAAGCCGTAGTGTAGGAATGTCGTGTTTTACGGGGATTATCCAAAATTCCTAAGCTGTAATATAATTAAACTCTGTTATATGATAACTGAAGACGGTGCCAAACATACATTTTATGAATCGCACTCGACGGATTGTACTTAGTACGTTTGGCAGATAAGGAAGACAGCATCGCGTAAGCTCGCTTATATAGTTTGTTTAGCACCGACTTCAAAAAATGATTTCATGTTAATATTTCATCTTTTAGTTGTAACTAAATTAGATAATTATTTTATACCTTTTAGTGCATTTTATGTGATAGATATGTAATAGATAATATAGGACAAAAAACAAAAAATTGTTCAGTACACATGTCCAACTTTCAGAGGGAAAAACTCACTCGTCTGCTTCTCTTTGTTCAATAGTGGAACCATACAACAAATAATTGCGCTTATTCATTTGATTATTAAAAATTGGATTATGTCAAATTAAATTAAACACATTATTTATTTAATAAAGTTTTTGGCTAATGGGAGAATGTAAAATAAATTCTTTAAAGAGGAACTTTGAAGAGAGACACGTTCAAGAGGAAATTATATATATATAAAAATATTACAATAGTACAAGATCCCGACTTACCTATCTTACATACTCACCTATTGAATTTCCTAAAGAAATTAATATTTTGATAATATAATGTATTAATACTACAAAATACTAATTCGAAGCTACCTGTTGATACCCTGTCTACCAGGATTTATGCAGGGGAAAAAGATGACGACCCAACTTTGGCATTTTATATACATATTTTACTCTGGTAATATATTTATCCGGAAACTCGATAACTATATTTATGCAATAAAATTAACAACTTTAATTTTTTCATTAAAAATAGCTATGCAGGGAAATTGGATGTCGACCCTATCAAGTTTTGTTTATTAATACATTATATTATCAAAATATCAATTTCATTTGGAAACTCGATAGGTGAAGGTCGACCTAATTTGGGATCTTAGACTACTAAGAAATGATATGAACATACACGTGAAATTCAACCCAAATAAATGTTATAAATGTAATCGTTTTAATGGCCTTATTCTGTATTTAATGACACCCCTAGAGTTTAGGAAATTGTTAACGAGCTAGTGAATTCTAGTTTGATGGTATATTTCGGAATTTATTTAGGCACCTCATCATTGTTATTAATTGTAGAGAAATTAAAGACTTGATAAAATAAAATTTATAAATAAATAATCAGAACAACAATAAAAGAGACAAATGTAAAAATATGTACATATTTATTAATTGAAAAATAATTTGATGATTAAAAAAAAATTAATTTAATACAGATATTTTTAATCTATTTTGCATTCTTTGTGTCATGGTTAAGTTAAACACCTACATTAGAACAATTTTTAATAAAAAAAAAAAAAAAAAAAAAAATTAAAAAAAATCATTAAAATTTTTAAATAATTCATTGATCAATAATAACATCAAAAATGAATTGTAAAAATATACATATTGAATGTCTCTTTAAGGTTCAATAACTAGCTGATCGATAGGGATTCTTTCCAAAAGTCCGTTGCTCAATTTCGTCATTATAGAATCCCAAGATTTTTGCATGAATGGAAGCATCTCTGAGTATACAACCGGCCATAATTGGTTGGCAAATTCTTCACTCGCTACATCTGCAAAAAATACCAATTAAAATAGACTCAAGATACTAAAGAGGGAAATAATAATTGAAAGTTTCTTTTTGCCGAGAGTAGCAGAATTTTTATAAATTAAAGGAGACAATAAAAGAGTGTGTCTTCTGCTGAAATAAAACATTTTTAAATTTATTTATGATGAGACTATAGTTTCGAGTGCTTTGCCCTCTTCATCAGTCTATTACAATTAAAACTTCACACATCAATTTCGTGTGTATCAATTGTAATATGTAGACTGATGAAGAGGGCAAAGCACTCGAAACTATAGTCTCATCATA